>CM053608.1:51265837-51307147 GCA_028646535.1 Procyon lotor
TGACCTCTGCTGGAATGAGAATGTTGACCATGCTGCCACTTGGAACTTTCTTCCCACTACTCACATTGTGCATTCCTACCACTGGAAGTTCCTTCTGTGTCTTGTGGATACCTTTTGCTGTATGGGACTTCAAATAATCGTGTTTCTTAGTGTTCCCTCCTGGACCCTCTGCTTGACTAATGATAATACTTTCCTTGGGCAAATCCCAGGAAACTTGGGTTGGACCATGGCTTCAAATACAAACTTGTTGATAAATGGGGAAAAAAAAGGGGGGGGGAAATGATTAAATAGATGTTTGTAGAGTCATCATTACATATTAGAGTTCTGTTGGTAATCATTTCAACCTTTACATATATCAGGTTTTCTTTTGTTCTTCTTGTCAGACTATCATTTGATAGAACAATGTCTATGAAAGGCATTTAAAATTCTAGAGGTTACATATTTGAACATTGTAACTCAAATACTAAGAATACTATGACAGATTATATAGTCCATATCTTAGCCAAAAACCAAAGGTGGTCTAGTTAACTCAAGAAAACAGACTGCACCCACAGTAGAGTCTACAGACTAGATATGGGCATATTATCTAAATTACCTAATCTCATAATTTCCTTTATTTTTTCCTGGAATCTCTTAGTAATAATAAAATTCTCAGAAATAGCTATTGGATTGTAAATATATTTTTTTCCTAAAGTGGTACATGTAATAGCTCTGAAGTCTGATTATGTCTGGGTCTTTTTACTTTGTGAACAGAGAAGGAGTTCTATGGATTTCTGACATTATCTAACTAACTCCCTTTTCAATCTCTGAACCATGGCATGTTAAGATTTTCATGCATCTAGTAAAGAGTGATATAAAGAGGCTAAGGACAGAAGAAAAAATATCCATACTTTCCCTTGAATTCAGATCTCTATAGAGATCTGGTTTTTCCTCCTTCTTAAAACAAGTTTCCTCTTCTTAAAACAAGAAAGATAATAATCTCTTTCTCTGAGTGTAAATTAGTAGACCTGAAGGTAGACTGAGTGATATCATAGGCTACTGAGTACTCTGAAACAGGCATCAAATTTACTAAGGTAAATTTACTAAGTACCTGTTCAATTTACTGGCAGTAGTCAGTAGGCTTCTGTGTTGCATATTTGATACTTATGGTAGGGGGCATCCCAATGACAAGTTCTTAGACAAAATACCCTATGTGGATGCCTAGTCTTAGTACTATTCAGGGGTATTTAGGTACTAGGTGGGGGAATATATAGTAAAGATGCCATGAAATAGAGGAAATGTTATATCTTATAGGGGATTCCAAAAACTTCCTACATGTTTATAAAGTATGTAACATGAGACAAGTATTCAATAAATTCCACAGATTTATTTTCTGAGTCTTATGTCTGTGAAAGTTCAATTATATAGAGGTGTTCTCCTATGAATAATGTCTGGGTGTTATAGAAACTTTCCTTCCCACCCTCCTGGGTGTGACATAGAGGGTGTTTTAATTTTTGGTTATGTGCCTGCTATGCTGTCTTACACACACACAAAAATAAATAAATAAACAGCAACAACAAAAGCAAAAACCACACCTTAACAATAAAGGCAAATGACTGATGAAACCAAATGGTTTATTGTAAAGGACTAGGAATAAAAGGAGTTAGTTGACACTCAGAAAAATGGTTGCAAGCCCAGCAATTGGCTTCAATTTTATGTTTTATCCAAATCCAAATCATGAACAAATTGCATCCAGGTGTTGGGCTTATTCTTAGGAGTGAATAAGAATACAGAAAGTGGAGTGCCTCGGTAGCACAGTTGACTGAATGGCCAACTCTTGGTTTCGACTCAGGGTGGTGAGGTCAAGTCCCACATGAGGCTCCGTTCCTAGCACGGAGTTTGCTTAAGCCTCTCTACCCCTCCTCCTGCCCTCTCCTCTCTCTCCCTCTCTCTCTAAATCAATTAATCAATCTTTAAAAAAAAAAAAAAGAAGAAGAAGAATACAGAAAGCACACAGTTAAAGAATGACAATTTGTTTCTAACTCAAGGCTTTAAAAAATTATTTTTAAAGATTTTTTATTTATTTATTTGACAGAGAGAGAGAAATCACAAGTAGGCAGAGAGGCAGGCAGAGAGAGAGGGGGAAGCAGGCTCCCTGCTGAGCAGAGAGTCCAATGCGGGGCTTGATCCCAGGACCCTGAGATCATGACCTGAGCAGAAGACAGAGGCTTAACCCGCGGAGCCACCCAGGTGTCCCTAAAAAAATTTTTAACAGTCCCAACAAAATGAGTACCTTTATCACTGGAGATACAGAAACATAAAATCAAGAAATGTGTTTGCTATTGTCAAAACCATAGCTGCCCAGAAAGGAAGTGCTTCGACCTACTCTAAGAATAAGCCAGCAATGACCATAATGACATATTCAAAACCCATATGATGAAGGATGTTAATAGACTTATTATTATTATTATTTAAAATATATAAATATATAAATATTGAATCATTATGTTGTACATCTGAAACTAATGTAACGTTATGTTTCAATTATATCTCAATTAAAAAAAAGCAACGGAGGTAATTATATTACCTCCTTTAAAAATGTTCACAGGGACTTTTAGTCTTGGGCTCTCATCCACGCTACTTCTATAGAAACATGTACCAGAGATACCCTTAGCAATCTTAGTAAAAATATCCTTACCAATGTTGATTGACTGTGGTGGTCAATTTGTCTTTATTCTGGTAAGTAGTTTCAAGTGTAATTTTTGACAAGATTCTAGTTAAGATCCTCTAGTGTCACCAAGTATCCACTCTGAAGTATGAGAGATAATCCTAATGCAATTTACAACTGTGATTTCTCCAGTTATTCTTCAGATTCTGGTGCCAATCACTGGCATTCTATAATACTTCCTTCAACCTCTCAGGAGAGTTGGCTTCTAGGACTATCCTGAGGGCTAAGACCTTAGTAAGGCCTACTTGTTATATTCATTATCTAGGCATTTCCTTCAGCTTTTGTGCTATCTGCTTTTTCATGACTTCAATATTTATGATAGCCATCTATTAAGGAAGTACAAGAGAATTTAGTAGTCATTTAATCTGTTAACCATTTTAACTGGGTTAATGGCTGGGGTCAAAACCCTTCATTGTTACCAACTCATACTCACTAGGATGGCAATTATCGAAAATATGAAAAATAATAAATGTTATTTTTATAACATTTATAGGATGTGAACAAGTTATAACAGTAGTGCTTTACACAGTGGTGCTTTCCTGGTAGGAATGTAAAATGATGCAGCCACTGTAGAAAATAGGTTTATGTTGTATTAATATATTTACATTAATATATTATATGATGCTATGTGGGATAAGCCAGACAGAAAAGGAAAAACATCATATGATTCCACTTACATGAGGTTCCTAAAAATTCATAGAGACAGAAACTAGAATAGAGGTTACCAGGACTAGGGGAGACCACAGTGAGGAGTTATTGTTTCATGATAACATAGTTTCTATATGGGATAATAAAAAAGTTCTGGAAATAGATCATGGTGATGGTTGCACAACACCACGCCTGCACTTAATGCCACTGACTGGTACATTTAAAAATGGTTAAAGTGGTAAATTTTTTGATATATGTATAGAATTTTTGTGTCCCCCACCAAATTTAAATACTGAAATCTCAATCTCTAATGTGATGGTCTTATGAGGTGGGGCATTTAGAAACAGATTAATGCTCTTATAAAAGAGACACCATGGAATTCCTTACTTGTTCTGCCTGTGAAAACATAATGAGAAGACGGAAGTCTATAAACCAAGAAGCAGGTCCTCACTAGATACTGAATCTTCTGGCACCTTTACCTGGGACTTCCTAGACTCTAGAACTGTGAGAAATAAATGTTGTTTAAGCCAGCCAGCCTATGGTATTTTCTTATAGCTTCCCAAATAGACTAAGATATGTGTGAGTGTGTGTGTATGTAAATGTGTGTATTGCAACCATAATTTTTAAAATATCTCCTGTTTTTCTAAAGCATTTCAAAATCATGGATTACTCTGATGTCCTACCAGGTATGAGTATATATATTAACTCTTATCTCTTTGCAATTTGGAAGCTCTGGTAAGTACACAAAATTCTACCACCTGAACTAAATTTATTTCTGATAGCAGGTTATATTATTTTTTTAAGATTTATTTATTTATTTATTTGAGAGAGAGAGAGAGAGAGAGAGAGCACACACCACAGAGGGAGGGACTGAGGGAAAGGGGCAGGCAGATTCTTCACTGAGTGTGGACCCTGATGCAGGACTCTATCCCGCGTCTCTGAAATCATGACCTGACCTGAAGACAGATACTTAACTGACTGAGCCACTCAGGCACCGCAGGATAACAGGTTATATTCTAAGAGTTAATTGATATCTGTTATGGCATGCCTTGCCTAAAATTTTCCAGTTTCAAAATTAAGAGATAGCCAATCAATAAATGATATTAAGATTTTCTAGGGATGTTTGTAATAAGTCTGTTCAAGGCATAGTTAGTTCTTGAACAGAAGGGAGACAGTCATGGGATTCCCTTCCTTTGAGTAATGAGAAAAGATTAGTAGGATTTAAAATAATCCAATGATGGATACAGTGTGTGAAGGGGAAAGTGATAAAATTTCATAGGAATTAAGCCTGCTTGCTGAAAATTTTATCTATTTTCAGTAAGTGACAAAGATTATGCAGAATGAGACACCATCAAGTTAAAGAACATCCTAAAACCAAGTCAGTAAAAGTCTCCACTTGTTTGGGTGCTGTTGCTTAGACAAGGAAATTATGGGTCTAGTGAAAGGTGGAAAGAAGCAATTGGTCTGTGATAATGCTCATGGGTTTACATCAGACCACTAAAGGATAATCCAGGGCTCTCATGTACCAATAGGTAGAAAGATATATAATTAGGAAGACATAGAACATGGGGATTTTGAAGGGGTTGTTTTTTTTGGTTTGTTTTTTTTTTTAAGAGTTTGAGTCAGAAAATTGCTGTTAATATTTAGATTCTCAGGAAAGAGGCTTGCTACCAAGGGCTAAGTAAGTCATATAGAGATGTGATGATTTTTTTTTTAAGTTGGGAACCCACTGATTGCAATAACCAGTGAAAAGCAGAACGCTCTTAGTTATCTCTTGATAATCTGCCTAGGAAAGTTCTGAGTGGCTTGTAATCTATCAAAAGTAAAAATTTATTCCCTTTAAGATAAATTATGTTCTCCAGAATAGAGAGCCTGAAAATAAACCCATAGTTATATGGTCAATTAATCTTTGACAAAGGAGGCAAGAATATACCATGGGAAAAGACAGTCTCTTCAACAAATGGTACTGGGAAAACTGAACAGCTACATGGAAAAGAATGAAATCGGGCCACTTTCTTACACCATATACAAAAATAAACTCCAAATGTATTAAGGAACTAAATGTGAGACCTGAAACCATACAATCCTAGAAGAGAGCATAAGCAGTAATTTCTCTGACATTGGCATTGAAATATTTTTCTAGAGATGTTGCCTGAGGCAAGAGAAACAAAAGCAAAAATAAACTATTGGGTCTACATCAAAATGAAAAGCTTCTGTGTAGCAAAGGAAATGGAGCCTATAACTAAGGAAATAATCAACAAAACTAAAAGACAACGAGCTGAATGGAAAAAGATATTTGTAAATGACATATCCAGTAAGGGGTTATTATTCAAAATATATAAAAAAACTTACAGAACACAACACCAAAAAAATAATAATAATCTAATTAAAAATGGGCAGAAGGTATGAACAGACATTTCTCCAAAGACATACAGATGGCCAACAGACACATTAAAAGATACTCAATATCATTTATGATCAGAGAAATACAATTCAAAACCACAATGAAATATCATGTCATACCTGTCAGAATGGCTAAAATTAAAAACACAAGAAGCAACAAATACTGGTGAAGATGTGGAGAAAAAGGAACCTTCGTGTACTGTTGGTGGGAATGCAAACTGGAAAGCCACTGTGGAAAACAGTATGGAGGTTCCTCAAAAAGTTAAAAATGGAACTACCATATGATCCAGTTATTCCACTACTGGGTATTTATTCAAAGAATATTAAAACACTAATTTGAAAAGATATATGTACCCCTATGTTTATTGCAGCATTCTTTACAAAAGCTAAATTATGGAAGCTGCCCAAGTGTCCATCCATAGATGAATGGATAAAGAAGGTGTGGATACATAATGGAATATTGCTCAGCTATAAAAAAGAAAATCTTGCCATTTGCAACAACATGGATGGATCCAGAGAGTATAATGCTAAATGAAATAAGTCAATCAGAGAAAGACAAATACCAAATGATTTCACTCATATGTAGAATTTAAGAAACAAAACAAATGAACAAAGAAAAAAAAATTTAAAAAGAGACTCTTAACTCTGGAGAACAACCTGATTGTTTGTTGTACTACAGGGGAGGTGAGTGGGGAGATGGGTAAAATCAGTGAAAGAGATTGAGAGTACACTTAATAAAACAAGCACGGAGTAATATATAGAATTGTTGAACCACTATATTGTATACCTAAAACTAATATAATGCTGTATGTTGACTATACTGGAATTAAATATAAAATGGAATATTAGCCATAAAAAAAGAATGAAATCTTGCCATTTGCAATGACGTGTAGGAAGCTAGAGAGTATTATGCTAAGTAAAATAAGTCAGTCAGAGAAAGACAAATACCATATGATTTTACTCATATATGGAATTTAAGAAACAAAAAAAAAATAAGCAAAGGGAAAAAAAAAAGAGAAAGGCAAACAAAGAAATAGACTATTAACTATAGAGCACAAACTGATGGTTACCAGAGGGGAGGTGGATGGGGGAATGGATTAAATAGCTGATAGGGATTAAGGAGGGCACTTGTTGTGATGAGCACCAGGTGTTGTACAAAAATGTTGAATCACTATATTGTATAACCTGAAACTAATATTACACTGTATGTTAACTAAGTGGAATTTATATAAAAACTTTTCAAAAATGAAAAATAATAAGATTAAATTAAATTTTAAAATACAAATTACGTTCTAGATAATACCCTCTGTCCTGAAAAAAATATACTTTTTCTTTGGAAATGATAGAATTTTTTAAATTTTTTAAAACTAAAATAGTAAAAATAGGAGTCAATCTTCAAGTTCACCTCATCTTGAGAACGTAGCAAAAAATCACCTACATATTGTATAAGAAAAATTCAGAATCTTGAAAGTTCTAGTTAAAAACCTGTGAAAAATAAGACAGTGCCTCAGTAAATCCCCAAGGTAGAACTGCCCAGTAAATTGCTGAACTTTTCCAGGTTGGGGGTAGTACTACCAGGTATTGATGATGTTGATCTAAAGGAGCACCAAAGAAATCAGAATACGTGATTATAATATTAGTATTGAAGATAAAGTAGTATGGAGATTTGGTACCTCAGGGAAGCAGAGTACAAATATAACTCATTTATTTGTGCTTAAGATCCTAAACAAATCTATATCCTCACTCACTGTTTTTTTAACTAAGAGAATTGGAGGGCCACAGGGACCAGTATAAGATATGACTAATCTTCTTTGTCTATTTGGCTTTTGATTGTTATATTGACTTGAGGTTATTTCTTAGCTTCTGGTTTTAGATGATAGTATGAAAGTTTGAGATCAACCTGAACCTCAATGAGTTCATCACCCAGAATTCTGCCAATATCAATAGAATTTTTTGTTCACAAATAACCTGGTGATCTTCTACCTGAGCTTGATTTAGGAAAAAAAAAAAAAAAAAAAACCCTGGAGAATCAAAGTTCAGTTTAGCTAGGAAGCTGTGATCTATTATCAACACGGACATTCTAAGATATCTGAAGAAAAATACCATTAGGAGAGCTTTTAATTCAGCAATTCCATGACTTTTCTAAATCCTTCTGGTTTCCTGTGTAATTCAGAGTCTTCTTAAGCAAACCGTATGGTCTTCCCCATCTTCCTTTTTCATCCAATTTTTGTACATAGAATTCCTCTTAAGATATGAACCAACCAATATTAATCCTGGAGCCTAAGTTTTATGTTCTAAGAACTATCTTAAATTCCTCTGTAAATGTCTGTTTATCTTATCTAAGCTTCCAAAAGTCTTTGGCAATAGCTTTCAGCTTAGACCAGTTTTGATATGACTTGTGGCTTAAAATCAACAATAAAAAGCTTGCCTTTTTAAAAAAGGGCTTTAACTTTACAAGACAGCTGAATTTCATGGGTTTCTGGATACCCAGAAGAAACAAAACAGGAGTAGAGGCAGAAAACAATGAGAGGCAAAAGATAAAAAAAAAAAAGGAATAATAAAATAAAAGCCATAAGGTTCAAGTTGTGATTGGGAATATAGTTTAAAAAAAAAGATAGGTATAAGTTTTTCACATTTTTTGTCTGAGCAAAGAAATCTTTTTAAAAAGCAAGTTGGAGTTGGAATTTCTTTCCTCATAATAATAAAATCAATGCAGAAGTTGGATATCTGGGATTTTGTTCCCCGTCCATTACAGTATGCTTCTCAAATGAACAATTTCATGTCAAATTTCCTCAAGGTGGCACTATAATCTAAATTATTCTTGGTGGAATTATGAAGGATAGTCACTCGATTTAAAGTGTAAAGACATGTTAGAGACAGAAGAGCTGACCAAGATGGTACACAGCCTTAGTTTTAGAGTGAGATAAACCTATGAAAGTCTAACAACAATCTATCTAAATAAAGCATGTGATGCACCTTGTGTCTTGGGTCCTCAAATGACTGGCATGCACTGCCACATCACATAGCCTCTCCATCAGAGTCAGTCAAGTAAATAGACCTGAAAATCTGTGACAGTAGATAAAAGTTCTGGAGAGGAGATATCTTCCATAATCATGTTCTCATGGGGAAAATAAGTCAAGACTTGCCTTAGTCTTATAAGATTCCCACTGATAAGTAACATAAGGTAACATTTGTCTAAATGAAACTAGCCTGAGTAAAAATTTCTACAGTCCTTAGCCCCTGGGGAGAGCTTGAGAAATAGGCTTATTGGAGCCTATGCCCTTTCTCTTTCCTCTTATGACACTCTCTCTATGTTTCTCTCTTTCTATGTGTGTATGTGTTTTTCTCTGTCCCTCTCTGTCTCTGTCTTCTCTCTCTCTCTCTCTCTCTCTCTCTCTCACACACACACACACACACACACACAAAGACAAAGACAAATAGTAGAGTTGTTAGCAACAAAGCAGATTTTCAGTAAGGATAAAAACTTTCAAATCTTATCAGATAATAAAGACATCCATTTAAAAATTCTATTTCCTGGAAGAGAATATACTTGGCATTTCTTACAACACGAAAAAAAAAAAAAAAAAGGAACAAGATTTACACTTTCCCTGTCACAATCAGAGACCACTGAGCTCAAGGGACATCAGTGCTGTTTCTGGGTTTGAGGGATTTAGCCACAGTGGTAAATGGGGTCTCAGTTAAATTTCAGTAAAACTGCCAAGATCTATCTTAACCAATGTGATAGAATCTAGCCACAGATGGATATTTAAATTTAAGTTTAAAGTAACTGATACTAAATAGAATTAAAAATTAGTTCTTTAGTCATGCTTAGCCACATTTTAAGTGCACATGTGGTTAGTGACTACTATATTGAATATTTCTATCATTGTATGAAGCTTTACAGGAAATCACTTTTCCAGATTGTTGAATTTAACAAAATATCACCAAATGACTTGACAATTAAGAAAAATGAGTTCATTTGAATTCACTATAATAGGGTAAACACCTACTTCACAGAATCTTAGTAGTGTGTCAGAAAAGTGACTCAGATCAAGTGGTTGAAAGCAAGGTTTTTGAGGCAGGAAACTGGTTAGGATTCAGCAAAAGTTTGTGATATTTTTAAAAAATCTTTTATTTATTTGTTTGTTTGTTTGTTTGTTTGACAGAGAGAGAGAGGAGGAAGCACGCTCCCTGCTGAGCAGAGAGCCCAATGTGGGACTCGATTCCAGGACCCTGAGATCATGACCTGAGCTGAAGGCAGAGGCTTTAACCCACTGAGCCACCTGGGCTCCCCCAAAGTTTGTGATATAATAGTTGCAACTTGGTAAATACAGAAAATTACGGTCTTCAAATGAATCTTGATAAGTAAATTCTTATTTAATAAGCAAATGGTTGCCCCAGGCAAGCAGACTATTGTCTCTGATAAAATTGATCTATAGGAATATATTACTGAAATTATTTCTGTTTTATAGTCTTTTCTTTACCAGGTAAGGTAAACTAAAGCAAGGTTGATCGAGTTATGTTCACATAGTTATCATGATGTTTAAACACAAACTAACAAAGATAACACTTTTAACATTATGTCAAGATAGGATTTTTTTTTCTATAAAATAAAAATACAGGAAAAAATTTTAAATATTAAAAATGTACTCCAAAACATTATTTGTATTTAGTATGTAAAGTTTAATTCATAAAAGCTTTAGAAAAAGAAAAAATCTGTAATAACCTTTAAAATAATTACAATAAAGTTATTTAAGCCTTCTACAAAAGGGTGCAATCTGAACTTTTTTTTTTAATATTTTATTTATTTGTCAGAGAGACAGTGAGAGTGAAAGAGTGAGCGAGCACAAGCAAGGCTCAGCGGCAGGCAAAGGCTCCCCACTGAGCAGGGAGCCCAGTGTGGAACTGGATTCCAGGACCCTGGGATCATGACCTGAGCCAAAGGCAGATGCTTAACTGACTAAGCCACCCAGGAGTCCTGCAATCTGAACTTTCTTTAGCCTAATTCTGATGGGTCACAACTAATAAAGATTTACATAAAGGGAAATTATATTTAAGGAAATTCCAACCAACTCAATATTCCATCACTTAGGAAAACTAAAGGAAGATTTCTTCAAACTAGCATTTCTGTAGTAATATTATTATCAGGTTGGTCTCTAACTAGGATGCAGTCTGCAGGCAAAAGCCAGCTTTTTAAAGAATATTGAAATAGTATCCCCTAAGATCAAGTCTCCACAGGCCAACAAATTAATCCCAATAAAATATGAGGAAAAAATTTTTAGATAATAATGAAATGACCCTATTGAGAAAATTTTCCATTAAAAACAAATAAATCAAGGCAAAAGAAGAAAGCAGACAAGTAGGGTGTCAGTCTTACCCCTGGAATAGATGTCCTAGAAGTACAGGAAGATTATCATCTGTTCTCAAGGAGAATTTTTTTGTCATTTGATTTATTGAAGGATTATAGAATGAAGAAGCAAAAATGAAGAGAAAATTTTAAGTGTGACACATAGAGGACAAGATTTGATTGAGTACTATCAATAACAGCGAGGATAGTACAACAGTACTACAACGCAGTGAGGACACAAAACAAAAAATAAGAGGAGTAATAACAGATATATACTATTAAAAAGAAATATTTTGTTTTAAAATCATATGATGTCCTTGAAATTAGTTTATATTTAATGTGAGGGGGAAAGTGAGAGGAATTGTCTTTGGCTGGAGATATAGCTGTATTTAGAGGAAAGACTGTTTAAAAAAAAAGTGGGTTGGTTATTAAATGGAAATAAAAACTAGGTTTTTATTAAATGCCCATGGCATTTAAGCCATGTCCTGCTATGGAGGAGGTGGCCAATGCAGTTACATGAGAATGAAGTTCTAGGAACCAATATACACAGCCTAAGGTTTGTAAATAAATACACTAACTTGGTTTGTGTAAGGCTCTTCTTTGCAATACCCAGAGACTCAGACCAATAGTTTTAGAGTGCATCTTACTGATATTAGCAACTACTAAATAAGAGTAGAATAGGTTGAATTCTGCAGGAAAACTATTCAAATCATTAACTGATAGGAATCATTCAATCCTGAGTGGATAGAAGCAATATATTATTGAAATGATGTTATGGAATATCTGGTTAGTAAAACAAGTGATAAGGGATCTACGTAGAAGAAATTAACAAAGAAAATAAGTACAAACGTGATTCATGCATGAGAGAGTATAGTACAACCTTAGAATTATAAGAATATGCAGCCATCAAGAGAAATGAAATCTGGCCATTTGCAACAACGTGGATGGAACTGGAGGGTATTATGCTAAGCGAAATAAGTCAGTCAGAGAAAGACAAGTATCACATGATCTCTCTGATATGAAGAACTTGAGAGGCAGGGAAGGAGTTTGTGGGGGTGGGGGAGAGAAATGAAACAGGAAGGGATGGGGAGGGAGACAAATCATAAGAGACTCCTAGACTCAAGAAATGAACTAAGGGTGGCGGGAGGGGTGGTGAGGGGGGTAGGGATAGGGTGGCTGGGTTGTGGACATTGGGGAGGGTATGTGCTGTTAAGTGCTGTGAAATGTGTAAGCCCGAAGATTCACAGACATGTACCCTGGGGCAAATAATACATTATATGTTAATAAAAATTAATAAAAAAAAAAGAATTATAAGAATCAAAGGTAGAATCAAAGTTACTTAGAAATTTTTTAAAGACATATTTATTTATTTTAGAGAAAGAAAGACTAGAAGGGGAGGAGGAGGGGGAGAGGGAGAAAGAATTTCAAGTGACTGCTCTGAGCACAGAGCCCAGTGCAGGGCTTGACTTATGACCCTGAGATCACAACCTGAGCCAAACCCAAAAGTTGGACGCTTAACTGACTGCACTGCCCAGGCACCTCTAGAAATGTTTTTTAAGTGCCTAAAACCTGAAAGGACTTATAATACCTTCAAGTAAAAATGAAAAGCAAGTAGCCATTTTAAGATATAGCCTAGTGAAAGGCTTAAGTATCCAGAAGAATTCTCTATATTTCAGAAGCTTTTCCAAAAGAAAAACAGTACTATAACCTGAGCCAAAATTAGGATACTGTCAGATTGCTCAATTATAATTAACCAAATTATAAACCATGCAGTTGTATTTTCAGAATTATCAAACCAGTGTTCTTATCCTGTTTTGTGAATGCATTTGTATGAAAAGATATATCATGTATTGCATTTGTGCATTTTCTACCCAAAGAGCCCATAGCTTTCATCAGATAAAATCACATACCATTGCCCTTTTCTTTTACTTTTTGAAGAATACTCATTATGTGCAGTCTTTGTGAAAATATCAAAGTGCCATCTTTCCCTGGCCCACAAAAGAGCACGTAACTCAACCTAAACCAACCTGTTTTCTTCTATCCCATCTCTCCTCCCTTCACATTTCTCTTTTCCCCTCCTTCACTCTCTTCCCTCTCTCCCCTTTTCAAAATTAAGTAAAGTGATACAAAGGTATCAAATACTAGTTTATTAATGAAGCTCTTCAAAAGATGCTAAGAGAATGAAATGAAAGGCTACAAACTGGGAAAACACTTGCAAATCACATATTTGATAAAGGATTTGTATTTAGAATATATAAAGAACTCTCAAAATTTAATAATAAAAAAGCAACCCATTTTTTCCCAATAGGCAAACATATAAAAATATAGCCAAAGAAGTGCAGAATATAATTACAATAAAATAATATTCTCATCTATCAAAATGGCATATTACTTGTTCCATAGCAAGAAAATGTGAGGATAAGCCCTCATACATTTGTAGTAATGTATGGTAAAACTTTTCTGGAAGATTTGGATGTTATGTATTCTAGAGCTTAAATACATTCATATTTTTGACCCACATATTCCCTTTTGTATAGCTAAACCAAGGAAATAATTATACATATAGTTAAAGACATGTATTTGAAAATATTCTTTATAGCTTTTTTTAAGGTAGAGTAGAATGGAAATAAGCTAAAGGTATAACAATAGGGAAAAATCATATAAAATATAGTACAGGGATACAAAGAATTTGGCAGCCACAAAGAATATTATTTAACATAAGAAAATACTTAAGTTTTCATGTTAGATAAATGTATATATACACACATAATACACACACACACACACACACACACACACACACATTAAATATATGTTTAAAGGTGTTAATATACTCTACCTCATCAGGGAAATCCATCAGAACTGAAATGTAGAAAATGTTACCTCTTCTTATTTACAAACATAGGATCATAGGATTCTGGACAATGTTTTTAGATTATGGATTTTTGTCTTCTTTATACTTTACTCTGTAATTTTTTCTACAATAAACATATACTTTTTTATATGGAAAAATACATTTGTTTCATTTATTTTGGATAGTAGAGCCATCATCCAAGTTGGTGGCCTTTAGTCACTGATTCATCACAGAGGAAAACAAGGTTGAAATATAGATCCTACTTTGTATTAATCTTTTCAAAACACAGATAATGAATACTAAACTCCATCAGCATGTTCTTTTAGAAAACAAAATGAATTGACTCAATTTCTAAAGTTTTACATGAATACATTTTTAAGGTTGAGTTTGGGAGTTGAGGGCAGGCAGGCAGAGTGAATCAAACACTCTTTTCTTTGGCCCTGGAGGATGGATGAAAAATATGGATGGCTCAGTGATGGGTTGACTAATAGATTTTTACCAGAAAAAAAAAATAGACCATGTTTTGTTCAATCTTCTCCTTTTATAAATGGAGCATCTAAGAACTTACTATCTCCATGTTTTTAAAAAAATCTGTTAATTTCAGCTCATTACTATTTTCTATCCCTGGATTCAAAATACTTACCACTACTCAGAATTTCATTAAGACTTGGGACACAAGATAGCTTTCCTATTTGTTATGGATAAAAACACAAATAGGAATCAGTGTAACCTGCAGAATAAATGACAGTCACAAATGTAGTCCAAAATACATTTTGGACTGATAATTTTCCAGGTGCTACCTCCCATGTGCTCTCGTGTCCTGTCAGCAATTTCCTCCTCAGACCACTACTGCTACTTTGATGCTGAGGACCATCCTAAGATTATTTTACCATTGATCACAACTGTCCTCATTCAGTGGTGGCCTCCGGTACTACCGTCTGACTTCAGAGAAAAACTTTGCTCATTCATTATCTACTTCATCATAAACATTAGTCAGGTACTTCTTGTTAATCCTCCCCAGCACACCATCAACCCCATAGTTACATGAGAAGTTGACATGTGTAACGTGTCTTTATTAAAAGCTCAGGGATAACATAAAGACAATATAAGGGAACCTACAACTACCATAACCATAATTTGAGTGAACTTGACAAAAGTAAGATCAAGAAGTTTTCACCACAGAAGAAGCAGAGAAGGAGCTGTTCCCACACAACTCTTTTCCCCCTGCAGATAAGCCATGCTTTTTCCAAATGTTGAGAGTCTTACTCTTTCTTGGATGTCCATTTTCTTCTCAATAATTAATCTAAGTCTTAACAATTCCTTATTTTTTTTTTTTTTTAAGATTTTATTTATTTGACAGAGAGAAACACAGCGAGAGAGGGAGCACAAGCAGAGGGAATAGTAGCGGGAGAAGCAGGCTTCCCGCGGAGCAGGGAGCCCGATGTGGGGCTCGATCCCAGACCCCTGGGATCTGACCTGGGCCGAAGGCAGACGCTTAACGACTGAGCCACTCAGGCGCCCCAACAATTCCTTATTCTGAGTTAGCAATACTTTTCCCATGACTAACTTTTACTACCTTGGCTCACTTTGAGAGTCATCATTTCTGCATTGTTAGAATATTTACATTTGCAACACTGGAGTATAGATATTATATTACAAGTTCTCATCTTACATTGATTTCATTTTTCTAAATTCTGTCACCACAGCTAGATGGCTAAAATCCCAAAGACAGAAAGTAGTATTTCCTTTTCATTCTCTATAATACTTTGCACAATACTGGACATGGAGTAGGCTTTTGATACTCAAAGATTTGAGTGAATTCGACTTATTTGACTAGGATAATTTGAGATTTGAGATATGAAGGCAATGGTCTTCTTCAAATGTTTATTATCTTTTCTTTGGTGATGTAATGTAAATGCCTTAAACTTAAATACAAGAGTGAACATAAATCATTCTAAACATTATCAGGAAATAAGAAGGAATGGAATCTAGGATTAGAGAAGAAATAACTAAGTAGCCACATGATTAGTTATTTGACTTTTGCAATCCTATGTTATTTTCTTTCTTTATGTAGCTTGCTTAAGCTTTTAATGACAAATAGTCTTTGAAAAATTCATTCCATTTTAATATCAGTTCAAGAAAATGCATGGATCAGTAGTATCCTAAGCACATTCACCTGCTGACTAGGGACTATCTAAAAAAACAACAAATCTAAAATTCATTCACCGGAACAAGGACAAATAAAATAGAAAAACTGTTCACCTCCAGACTCAGGCAATTAGTTTTAAGTATGTCTAGATGCGTGCTGCCACAAGAAATAAATGCACTGAATAGTAACTACGAGAAAGGATAAATTACAAAAGACACCAAAGTATAAGTAAATATCCTAACGGAAGGCACTTGAAAATAAACCCTCACTACTATTATTGGAGGGTTCAAAATATAAAGATCTATTAAATTTTATTTTTGAACTTTTATACCTGTACCCATGGTAACAGTCCAGGACAATTTAGGTGGAAATTTTAAATTAAGACTTAAAGGTTGGACAGAAAGAACAAATGTCCATAAAGTCCTAACCCAATTGAGCAGATGAATTCTAGCATTTTTTTCTTTTTCTTTTTTTTAATACTAATAAGCCTTCTGTCATGATCAGGAGACAGAGTAATCTGAAAATAATCAGAAAATATTCTGTTTAAGGATGTGAATATAGAAACACAAAAAGTATTCTGAAGATAATGTTTTTCTTTCCCTTGGAAAGCAGAAATTTCTTTATAAATAAAAAGCCTTTATTTTATTCTTATCATAAGAGTAATAGATGCACATGGAAACAAAAATTTTAAAAATATAGAAGGGCTTAAAATTAAAAACAATTTTCGGGGCACCTGGGTGGCTCAGTGGGCTAAAGCCTCTGTCTTTGGTTTAGGTCATGATCTTGGGGTCCTGGAATAGAGCCCTGCATCCGCTCTCTGCTCAGCAGGGAGCCTGCTTCCCCCTCTTTCTGCCTGCCTCTCTGCCTACTTATGATCTCTCTCTTTCTGTCAAACAAATAAATAAAATCTTAAAAAAAATAAAAAACAATTTTCTTCCTTCTTCCCACTCCCAGATCCACTCCACACAGACAATTATTTTGTACCATTTCTGACTTTACTTTTTCTAGAGGTTATATTTGTTATAACAAAGATTATCTGGATTCTAGGTTATCTTCTAGAGGTTAACTATATAAGCATACACCAATGTGCTTGTGCCTTTACACTTCTGTTTCTTTTATCAATGGTTCTCTCTTCCAAAAAGATGAGTTCACTCCTCTATACCTTCCCTTCCCCATCATTGTTATTACATTACTTTTTGTAGGTTAACTTGAAAATCTTAAGTAATCTCCTGAAACATATCATTCTTTATATTTCTTAACTCCTAAACTATAAAATATGAAAAAAAAGCTAGTACTTCTTTCTGTACCTCATTCTATTTCACCTTCCTCCCTCCCCTTCCCAACCTCTGTCAGATGTACTATTATTTTACTGTCAAGTTTTATTGAATTTGCATTTTATTCCCTGACAGTTATTAGTTCCCTCATTCTTTGTCTATATGTTGATTCTGAAAACTGAAAACAGAATCATTACATTCATGATTTATAGAATCATGATTCTGTAAATCATTACAGAATCATTTTGTATGATTGGATTTAGAGAAAGAGAAACATAATCTATATAATTGAACCTTATGAATAAAATATCCCAAGAATATGGATCAAATGAATTCTCAGTGTTTACTTGGCTGCTTCTCAAAGCCTTTGACTAGAAAGAAACATTTAAAGAAATAATGAAGTTATATTTTCCAGTATTTTTTTCAAAAAAGGTGAAATATTTCAGGTTGAAAAGACCCATAAAGCGCTAAAAAGAAGAAACAAAGGAAAAATCTACCCTGAGACATATTGGGGTAACATTATTTAATATAAAAGATGAAGAGAGCATTTTTAAAAGTTTAAAAAGAGGAAGAACAGATAATATACAAAGTAAAAGAATTATACTGACTTCAGATTTTTCAATAGCAACACTGGATGCAAGAAGACGTTGAAGAAATGTCTCAAGTGTTAAAGAGCAAGAACTTAGAATCTAGAATTTTCTATGTAGCTAATAAAATGTGAAGGCATAATAAAATATTTGCAGATATATAAGACAGAAGCTTTATTGCAATAGAATTTTCCTTCAATTTTCAATTCTTAACACAAAGGCTGACACAAGGTAGGCACTCAATAAATACACAATAAAAAAAAGGAAGAATGAAAGTGAGAATGGAAGAAAGAAAGCCTAATGTAAACCCAGTAATTAGTTTCATGAAAACACATAAACACTTCCATATATGGTTAAAGTTTATTTTCTACATAAAGACTTACATTAATAACAACTTTGGACACTTAGATAAAAGAAGAGGCAAATTAAAAAATATTTTGGTAAGGTTTATTGTTGCCTTTTTAAACATCGCTGAAACTAATTATTCATCCTTAAAAAAAATACGGTGCTATAACAAAAATGAACCTTAAAGACATCAGCTAAGTGAAAAAAGTCATAGACAAATCTGCATGATTCCACTTTTGAGATATCTAGAGTAGTTAAACTCTTGGAAAGTAGAATGGTAGATAAGGGGGCAGAGGGAGACCTGGGGGAAGAAAAAAAGGGAGTTGTTTAATGGGACTGAAGTTTCAATTAGTTCTGAAAGATTAAAAAAAAATGTTCTAGAGGTCTTCTGTAAAACACTGTGCACATAGTTAACACTACTACACTGTATACTTAAAAATGGTCAAGAAATAAAGTTTGTGTTATATATTTTTTTACCACATTGAAAAATTAGCTGAAACCAGAGCTTTTATCTGCAAGTAACTAGCAACACAGACAGCTGCCTTTCAAGTTCTCCTTAGGAAACACATGGTGACTACCAGTGTCTTGTTTTTTTAAATAACTAGCTAATAAAAAATACCATTTGTGTTACACCCATAATACATAATAATATCTAATTCTCAAAACAATCCTAATAGTAGGCATTATTATCTCTACTGTATAAAACAGAACGAAAGACCCAGAAAGGTAAATTATGTAAAATCATACAACTAATTAAAAGCAAAGTTAAGACTCATATCTACTACTACATTCCAAAACCATTATTGTATATATACCACTGGCCTCTCCTAATTCTTGATCTAAATTTGTGTTCATCAAGCAAATTTTGTATTACAACTACAAAGAATAATTACAAAGAATAATTACAATTATTCTTATATAAATTTTCTCTTTAGGGAGCAAAATTGCACACTGATTTTCATAAAGTTCATGTAAGAAATATATTTTGAATATTAGAGTTTATGTAAATTTTATTTACATAGATCTTTAGAAGTGTATCTATGATCAGAAAATTAAATGTATTCATATTTACAGAAGTATGAATCTTATAAAACCTATTTTAATTATATGACTAAAGTACCATCTTCAATATATGAAGTACTAACTTATCATCAGAAGAACATAAAAACTGGGATTTTTTTTTTTCCAGTAGAGATGAAATGTTAGTACCACTCTACCTTGTTTTCTTACTTGATTTTCTTACTCTTTCACACTCCTGTGGCTGTGTTTAACTCAGCCATGGAACATTCTGACCCACAAAGAAATCAAATGCATGTCCTTGACCTCATTAGAACAGTTTCACTAATCATTATTATCCAAATTTACATTTTAAAAATTCCATAGCAATTATTGTCTTTAGAATTCTTTTGGTGATTAATCATGTACTGCTTTGTGACAAACCTATTTTTCTCTTGAACTGTTAACCATTTTGTTATTTATCTTTATGCTACAATCCTTCTTTCATATTATCACATAATTATCTCCCCAAAGCACAGATATTATGATCATGCTATTGTCCTGTTGAAAACCTATGAAAGGCACATTCTCATGATTCCCTCTGCTTCAAATCTCCCTGCTTCCTGTGAATTGGTTCATTTTAGAGATCTTGACACTATTCCACCTGCATTTTCTGTTCTTCCCAACAGGGGTCAGCGGTAGAAAAAAGTAACAGGCCCCCAAAAATGTCCACCCACTAATCTCCAGGACCTGTGAATATGTTATCTTGCTCTGAAGTTGTAAATAAAGATCTTGAGATTAACCCGGATTTTGCAGGTGAACCCAACGTGATCGTAAGAGTCCTTACAATGGAAGAGGGGAAGCAGGAAAGTCAGCCTGAGAAGGAGACAATAAAAACAGAAGCAGAGAACAGAGAGAGATTTGAAGATGTGTTGCCATTAGGTTGGAAGTAGAGCCTCCAGAACCTAAAAAAGACAAGGAACAGACTACCCCTAGGGTCTTCAGCCCCGCTAACATCTTCATATAACTCTGTACGACCCACTTTTGGACTTTAGAGCTCCAGAATTTTGAGATAATAAATGTGTGTTGTTTTAAGCCACTAATGGTAGTCTGTCATAGCAGCAATGGGAAACCAATATAAACCCATTTTTGGAAATCAATGTCTAACTTGCAAAACAGGATTCTCAGAGTTTTACCGAGGATTTGGGAACATAAAGCAGGGAGTTTTCATTTCAGAATAATGAACATTAGAGACATCTCTGCTTTTAAAAATATTTACCTACAATTTTTTCTCTTTCTGTTATACTCATTCTCCTTTCCTCAAATTCTTGTTTATAATAAATAGAAGTTAAACTTTTTCCATTGTTTGGTTGGCTTCTGATAACCCATCCTTTTAGGATCTCATTTCCAAGTCTGGTGATTTTATCAAACCATTTCTTCAATAAAATCAAAAGAACACTGATACCAGCTGTTAACAGTTTTTATATCCAACTGAATAAGGATAATCTGTATCCAAAAAGTAAATTTTAGTCACAAATGTGGTTATATATAGATTCTCCCTTTTAGATTCTCCTTCTGCTGAAGATCCCTGGGATTGTCTTTGAATTTCCTCTCAGAAAGAGGTTAATAGTTCCAAACTTATCAGGGCATTGTTTTTATTTGCTTTCCTTTAATGGTAATAGTTCACATAAAATTATATGCAGTAACACCAAATACTCTCTATGGTTGATGGCATTTATTTTCAAAATGTTTGCCTATAATTTTTTTTCTTTTCTTGTTTTTCTCATAGCCTGAAACAGAGGTCTCTGAAATAAAATTATGATCATGATGTAAATTTTCAGAGGAGGGGCTATACCAGATTCTGGGGATTATACTGAATTATATCAACCAAAAATTCTGGCAAGACAGACTGCTAGAAAGCCAGCAACAAACAGGTGGTGAAAAATCAAACACAAATCTTGACAAAGGAGTACCAGGAATACTACAGGATACTATTATTAAGCCAAAATTCTTGTCCTTATTTCCTAACCCATTAGAAAGTTAAAAGCAAAGTCATGGAATGCAATCAATGTGAGTCAGGTCTAAGCTGCCTGGAGTTTTTCTTTTCTTTTGTATTTAGAAGAAAATTATGTAATTGGTTTGACAGGAAGAAACCAAAAATGTTAACTGTTCTATAGAGGAATTTATTTCACAAATGTCATTTTCCAGCTCCAGGTAAGAAAACTATGGCATATAAGCCAAAGTCTGCATTTGATTTTATATTACTTGAGTGGAAACCTCCTATATTTAGAAAACAAGGTTTTTTGGTATTTGATGCTAGCATATGCCATTCAGAATGAAGTTGTATTTTTGACTTTAAAAGATTGGAATAATTGAACCATAATTAATATTGGCTAATTAGGTAATAAAAATTTCAAGGGACAAAGATAATATTTGATCATTTAAAATTCCATAGCTCAAGTAAATAGACTGTGACACAAATATACATATATATTTATTTCCAATTCATTTCTACCACGGAAGACTTAAATTACTCACAAAAGGCATTAGTCTTTTAGAGTCCTTATCTGAAAAACCGGCCCTATCTGAACTCTCCACCAAATCCACAAATCTAAATTCAATGGACACAATATACAAACATGATTATTATTAAAAGAAAAGGAGAAGCGCCTGGGTGGCTCAGTGGTTTAAGCAACTGCCTTCTGCTCAGGTCATGATCTCGGGGTCCTGGGATGGAGCCCCGCATCAAGCTCCCAACTCAGCAGGAAATCTGCTTCTCCCTCTGCTGCCCCCTCCCCCCGACACATGCTCTCTCTCTCTCCCTCTCTTGCTTTGCCAAATAAATAAAATCTTTAAAAAAAATAGAAGAAAAGGAAAGCCAATAACACAGATAATATCCAGTAGAGATAGTACAATAAACCAAGTGCTCCCAAATGAGCCCACCTCAATGCCACATTTCATTTTGTATAAAATTATGTTACATATTATGTCCCAGCCTCAGTTACATGGCCCTCCACTGGCACTCTCTACTGAAGTAGTTATTTTTGCAACTGCTAAAAACCTTTTGTTGCTATAAGTGGCTCTCGAAAAGTTTTTTGTTTTGTTTTGTTTTGTTTTGTTTTTGTATTGTATTCTACTCTAAGGTCTCCTATGTTTTCCTCCACTGCAGAACCAGATATCACCAAATATAATTCCAAGTGTATTGCCAAGAGTTTATACTATAATACTTTCAATAATTTATTTATTCATTCCTTTTTTAATAGGCATTTGAGCAGTTTCCAGGTTTTAGTTACTGCAAGTAATATCAACACTTGCATACAGGTCTTTGTGTGGACACATGTTTTAATTTCTTTTGGTAAGTACCTACAGATGAAATGGTTGGATCATATTAAAGGTCAGGTTTAACTTCGTAAGAATTGTCAAGCTCTTGACAAAAGCAGTTGTACTATTTCATATTCCCAACGACAGTGTATGAGAGTTCCATTTCCCAAACACCTTCCCGCAAATCAACCATTTCAATTTTAGCCATTCTAATAGGTATGTAGTGGCTTTAATTTACATTTCCGTAATTACTAATGATGTTGAACATTTTCATGTGTCTATTTGCCATTTTTAAATCTTAATTGTTCAAATGTTTTTGCTCATTTTTATAGGTGGTTTTCATACTATTAAGTTTGAAAGTTCTTTTATATTCTGTCTACAGATCATTTATCCAATATATGTCATTTGCAAATATCTTCTACCCAGTTTATAGCTAGTCTTTCATTCTCCAAGCAATGCCTCTTGCAAGGAAAATGGGTTAATTTTGATGAAGTCCAGTTTGTCAATTTGTTAATAGATGATGCTTTTGGTGTCATATTCAAGAAAGTGTCATGTAACCCAAAGTTTTATCCTATGCTTTTCTGCATCTATTGAGAAAAACCCTATGATTTTTCTTGTTTATTTGTTTAAAGGAGTGAATTACACTGATTGATTTTCAAATGTTAAATCAATTTTTTGTTTCTGGAATAAATACCACTTGATCATGATGTATTATCCTTTTCACATATTTGTATTGTATTCATAAAACTTTTGTTTGAAAGTTTTCATCTAGATTTATGAGGAAAAGTTATCTGTGGTTTTCTTTTTTTGGTAATGTCTTGGTAGCAAAGAAAATTTTGCCTCATAAAATGAATTGGGAAGAGCGAGCCCCTCATGTTTAGTTTTCTGGAAGAGTTCGCAGAGAAGTGGTTCTCTATTTTTTCCTTAAATGTTTGGAGGGATTTCAGTGAAGGCATCTGATACTGAAGTTTTCATTGTAGGATGGTTGTTAACTGTAAATTCTACTTTTTGTATAAAAATCGAATTCTACTTATTTATTTCTTCCTTATTGATTTTGATGGTTTGTGTTTCTGAAGGAATTTCACCTAAGTTTTCCAATTTATTGGCATAATATTGTTCTTAATTGTTAAAAACTGTCAAAGGTCAGATACTTTATCCTACTTGCAAGCTAATAAGTTAGCCTGCCATAGTATTGATATAGTTATAAATATTTATGACTATAGATAGGGATATAGATATCTAGACAGAAAAAAGAAGATTTTTTAGGACGAGAAAAACCCTTTATTACTTACAGCAAAACAGCCAGACAGCATTTTAGCACCAGTGCCCCACCCATCTCTGTGTAGCAACATGAATGAAAGCCAGATATTACCAGCACATGTGGCAGGGATGCACTGCAGGATGCATAAAGCCTCAAAATTATGAGACTTGGAGCTCAGACAGGTGCTGCTGGTACATATGACCAATCTTCCCTTTGGAGAGAAAGAGGGAGTTTTATTCTGAAATGTAAACAAATCTCCTCTAAAGAAAAGAGGGAAGCTCTTTATTATCTTAGAATATAAGTGAGGGCACCTGGGTGGCTCAGTCTGTTATGCGTCTGCCTTCTGCTCGAGTTATGATCTCTAGGTCCATGTTGGGCTCCCAGTTCAGCTGGGAGTCTGCTTCTCCCTCTCCCTTTGCCTCTCCCCCTGCTTGTGCTCTCTCTGTTTCTGTCTCTCTCGCTCAAATGAATAAATAAAATCTTAAAAAAAAAAAAAGAATATAAGCAAATGTCTCCAGAAGACAAAGTCTCTACAGCTCTGGCTACGAAGGTCCTTGTTACTCAAACATGCCCCCTTGGTTTGAAGATCTGAACCATGCAGACACATGAAAATATTTATAGAGAAATGTATGTACCAAATATTTCACATTCAAATCCTGTCTTCAGGGGGAGGCCATCCCTAAATCCGTTCAGTTATTATATCAAGAGGCGATATCATGAGACCACTGTTACCTAGAGGATACCTAGACCTCCTCTTCTAATTTGATTAGAGGAATTTGATTCAGGGATACATAATCATTCCATCTTGTGGCTCTGCAATCTATAGGGTGTTGTCACCATCTTTATGTTCTAGAATGGGGTTCCATATCTAGTTTCCACTCAGAAGAAGGAGAAGAGAATCTAGGGAAGGTCTAAATTCTTTCTCAAACCCCTGTTGTATGTAGTCAGCCTCTGAAATGACCCCTAGTGAATTCCATCTTCTAGTTTCCATACCCTATTGTAGTATTCCCCCATGTTGATTAGAGATGACCTGTGTAACTGATATGATATTGTGGCAATGATGGTGTATGACTTTTGAGGCCAAGCCACAGAATACAGTTCAACTTCTATCCTGCTCTCTTGCATGATTTGCTATGGAGAAAGCCAGCTACTGAGATATAGGGATATTCAAGAGGTCTTTTGGGGATTTCCGTGTGGTGAGGAGCTAAGGAATCCTGCCAAAAGGCCATGTGAGTGAATGATCTTAGAAGTAGAACCTCCAGTCCTAGTCAACCCTTCAGATGACCACAGCTCCCACTGCAATCCTCACCCACACTTGCACAGAAGAACTGAGGCCAAGAGAGAAAATTAAATTCTACTAGTATGACTAGTATGACACCAGCATGGTACACAAATGGATGTGGAGGGAGCAGTTCACCGAGCATGAGTGTATGTGTGGGGGGGAGGTACTAGGTAGACAATTCCACAGAAAAGCACTACATTTCTCAATAAATATCTACTGAATGAATGAATAATTAAATTGGATTTCCCTACAAATGGATTTTTAAAATATAAAACTGTTAATGGCCGTGAGATAGATGTACATGTCATAACATGGAAAGAGGTCTGTGGTTTACTATTCAGTGATAAAAGCAAATTACAGAATAATATGTATAAAATGGCCCAATTTATAAAAGAAATAAATGAATATGAATAAATGTATATCATAAAAGTTTTTTTAAATGTACCTCAAACTGTTAGCAATAAATGCCTCTGAAGACATTTATATTCTCTTTATACATTTTGTTATTTGAAATTTCTTTTACTATCTACTTTATATACACTACATTATTTAAATTATTTACAGTACATATCTATTACTTTTACAGAGATATGTAATACAAGGCAAAAAGCAATACAAAATGTATATTCTTTGGAAAAAAATTCTCTCTCTAAAATGCTTCACAAGTCTGGCATGCTACTACTTCCTTAATACAGTCCTCTGTCATTTACTACCTAGACCAGGATTCAGCAAACTACTCCTACTTTATATTTGTTGAGTATTTGGTCTCTTTGCAACTCCTCAATTTTGCTATTGTAGTTTGAAAGCAGCTAATGATAATACCTAAACTAATGGGTGTGGTTGTGTTCCAATAAGACTTTATATACTAAAACAAGTAGTGGGAGAGCCCATGATCCATGGTTTGCTGACCATTCAGACTACTGAAGCCTCCTAACTAAACGAACTACTACTAAATTCTCTAACTCCGATCCCTTCCACCATGTTTTCCCTATCATATATGTTATATAATTTCACATTCTATGTTTTTGTTTAATTCTCGTTTTCCTGGAAAAGTCTTAGACTTCTGGTGACCTCAGATCATTTTTTTTTTTTAAGATTTTATTTTTTTGACAGAGAAAAACACAGCGAGAGAGGGAACACAAGCAGAGGGAATGGTAGCGGGAGAAGCAGGCCTCCCGCTGAGCGGGGAGCCCGATGTGGGGCTCAATCCCAGGACCCTGGGATCACAACCTGAGCCGAAGGCTGACGCCTAACGACTGAGCCACCCAGGCGCCCCCAGATCATTTTTTAAGAACAAGAATAGTCTTCATGACCTCTCAAAATAAAACTGACTGCTTTGCTCCAATGCTCACAGTCTTTGTATGTAGCTTGATTGGCACCCTGTATTGTGATTTCCATCTATGCTTCCCTGTCAGACACAGCATAACACAAGGGCGGAGGCTCTGCTTTTGAATTCCTGGAACTTAACAGAAGACAGAGCAGAGAACAGGGACTCGGAAGTGTTTGCTGAGTGAATAAGGAGAAGGAAAGGTATCTCTTTGGCCTCTTAGGCTTTTAAATTAGGTGCAGAAAACTGCTCCTCCTAGCAGTATTTTTTCCCTTCATAATATATAAACAATCAATACCTGGCAGCTTGAATCTTTCTTTCTTCCTTCTTTCTCATATTTCTACATAATTTAAAGCCCAGGGAAAGCAACACAATATAGCTAATACCAACTTTTTTAACTTGTTATCTGATCCAAAACAACACTCTAAGCATTTATAAGCAATATTATTCAGGAGATGGTTCATCTTTGCCCTGTTGTCCTAGTTGTAACGATTTTCCCCAACCCGTGTTCACTAAATGGTTAACTACTTGATTATGAAAAGTATGTTTTTGAAAGTCTAAAAAATATTTACTGCATATATGAATGACTCCCTAGGGCACAGCCTGCAAGTTTGGAATGTGTCCCAGGTATGCTTGGGACTTATTCACAGAGCTTGTACATGGGAAAAGTCTTATCTTAGAAACAATAAACTATCAAAAAGCCCATTACATTATTCAACTTAACCTCTCTCAGCCCTTTAGACGGCTATCATCACCAATTTGCTCACGAGCAAGCTGAGGCTCAGGGTTGTTAAGTATCTGACCCAGAGTCATAGTGAACAAGGGGATAGAGCTGCATCTCAAACTCAGCCCTTCAGATTTTAAATCTTGTATTCTTTCTTCATACATTGGTTATCCTCGTCTTCCTTGATTCTTCACATTTATACAAAACCCTTTGCACATAATTTAAAATGAGTAACTGAACTACCCAATCCAGTGCTAAAGTTTTTGCAGCTGACTTTCTGCTAAATAATAGTTACACAAATCATTGTTAAAAGAGGTTCAAAATGTTTGTTGAATATTTTTTTAAAGGTTTAAAACTGACAAGACAGTTTTGTCAAAACTGTCAGTTTTAAACAGCACTATATAACAAACTTTGTGAGTTGTCCCTGGGTTTTGAGTGGCAGTGAGATGGACTAGTCTGAGATGACCCACATTTGAAGACTGAGTAAACATCCAACCATAGGCAAGGCAGGTTGGGGGACTGGACCTGTGCTGCCCAGCATGGTGAGAGAAAGTTAATATCAGTTACAATGATGGGAAATTCAACAATTGATGGGATCTCCAGTAGATACCCAGAATACAAAACAAAAGAACTAGAGTTCTACTCATCATTCAGAAGAAACTGAAGCTGAAAATAGAAGCCATTCATAGGTGTAGGAGTGAATCAAGAAAAAAGTATGGGACAAGTTCTACTCCATAGAAGCTTACATACCCTTCTTAGAAACAGGCTGGGACTCAGGCACAGGGGAATCAGACAACACATCAGGGGCAAGAACTCAGGTGTGTAATTAAAATGACAGCTGCTGACTTGATTGGGGCTCCTCCCACTCCCTCTTCCCAAAAGCAGAAATGTTCCAAGCAGTCATACAGGTTGAAATCTAGAGGTGATGCATACACAGCTCTAATAATGATGAGACAGGAAAAAAAAGATTGTTTCCAGTGTGCCTGACTCCTTGAATATCTCTCTCTAGCTCCCCACCTCTCTTGCTTGCCTTTTTTTTCTTCCCTGCTCCTCACTGTTCAGAGGCTTTATGTGGCCAAATTATGCTTTGGAGTATTTTATTAATTATTAAATGTTTATTTTTCTTATTCTGAATATTTAAAATAATTGAGTATTCTATATTTTACTAATATATAGTCAGTAGCCCTCTGTAGAATTCCCAGCACTGCTTTAACCAATTTTTTATTCACTGGACTAGCTGCAATTAATCCAAACTGCACAAACTGGATTCAGGTTTTTAAAAAAATCTCTACACTACCAAAAAATTAAGATCATACATGTTTTCTAAATATTCACAAATGATAAAATGTTTAATTATTTTGCATTCATTTGATGACATACCCTGCACTAATTAAAATAATTCAAAATCTCTTAAATCTTTTAAAAATTTGAATCTGAACCCATGACTACAACTAGGTAAAATTTTTGTAATTTTAAATGTTAAGAGAATATGGAAAAACAACAACAACAACAATAAAACCATGGTTCATAGAAGATGGAAAGACAAATGGTATATTACATTTTATTTTTTGGTATTATGTTACTTGGCATTTAATCATATTAATTAAAATGACATGTATGTCCTTCACCTATACTTTTTTTTATGTTCAGTTAGCCACTGTATAGTACACAATTAGTTTTCGATGTAATGATCAATGCTTCATTAATTACGTATAACACCCTGTGCTCCCTCACCTATACTTCTTGAGACAAGTGAACAGGCTCACGTGATGTAGTCTGTTTCACAGAATTATTACCTTAAAAATGTTCAGCTATTCCACTATGATACTTTTAAAATAAAGCATTTCAAAGAATCTAGCGCCTCATGTATATAAAAGAAAACAAAAACGAAAACAAAAAAATCTGTCCGCATGAAAGGAAGAAGGTATCACTCAACATAGTTAGATTAGAATGCAGTGAGTTCGGTGAAATCTCTATGACCTCCTAATCAGCTCTGGTCCCCAACTCTATCCTTCATCCTCCCACAAGAACCAGTTTCATTTGGAATTCAGAATTTGTCTCTAAGCTTTGGTATTCCTGCCAAGAACACCAAAAGACTAACTCTTTGCCCTTCTGCTTTCCGACATGTCATTTTTGGCTTCTAATTCCAATACACTTAAATCCTCTACAAAATTACATTCTGATTATGCATTCACTTACCTCTTATTCCTTAAAAGTAATTTTCCTTCAGGGCGCCTGGGTGGCTCAGTGGGTTAAAGTCTCTGCCTGAGGTCATAATCTCAGGATCCTGGGATCAACTGTCACATGGGGCTCTCTGCTCAGCAGGGAGCCTACTTCCCCCTCTCTCTCTACCTACCTCTCGAGAGCCTGCTTTTGATCTCTCTGTCAAATAAATAGATAAAATCTTTTAAAAAAAAGTATTTTTCTTTCCTATGACTTTGTAGTAGTAGGCTGATAAAGGCCTGCCTACATGTGCAACTTTATTAAATCAATATACATCCAATGGAAATATTCAGATATGATTACTTTACTATTCATAATATATAATTTGTTTCCTTTGAGAAATCATTTATTCTTCCAACAAATAACTTCAATAAAACACAAAAGGATAAGATTGAATACATGGGTAGACTTTTTTCATTATAAGGAAATATAAATGCATATTAAAAATACAGACTTTTCCCATAAGAACTTCTTAAGCATCAGCTCTAAAAAGATGAAGTAAAAGGCATTTTTATAATAGTATTAAACTTTGTGGCAGCTTAAACTGAAATAAGATTCTGATATGAAAATGTTTACTTTTTATTGTTGATAACTTCAGATTCATTGCCACTATATTGTTTTGGCTGCTAGCTATGACCCAGTTTTCATTTGTTTTTATGCTTTATTTATTTATTTTTTAATCTTATGACAAAAAACCAAAATACTGAATGTTTTAAATAGCATCAAAGATTTTTATATTGACTATACTAAAAAATTAGTATTAATGAATATAAATTTGGAGTGCTGACTCTGAGGCAGAAGAATGCTTGGCAAATTCAAAGAGACAGGGTGATTGAAGATAAGAGAGAGAGGGATGGGGTGCATAGAAAAGGTAAGTCCAAAAAGATAACCAAAGGGCAAGACATAGGGCTACAGAGGTCTTTAGATTTTATTATGCATGCAACGGGAAGCCACTGGGGGATTATGAGCAGGATGGGACATGATCTTATTTATGTTTTCAAAGGCTCACATTGGCTGCTGTGAGACAACAGGACATACAAGACTAGAATCAAGGTAATGAGAATGGTAACTTGAGGTAGGTTGTTTTATACTGGGTGGTATGGTGTGCTTTGATTCTGGATCTAGAAACCTACTGATTATACCCTTTACTAAGTTCACTTATTGTTAATATGCTTTATCATTTCTTCACCCTCCTTACCCTCTCCCTCTCGCTCAAGCCTGGTTCAAATATGAATTATTTGAGGGTAGGTTATATTCATCACACATCATGGCCCCTTACTTCTAAATTCTTCAGTATTTCCTAAAAACAAGGATCATCCCTTACATAATACAGTGCAAATATCAACTTCAGTAAATTTAATATTGATGCAATATTTAATTTTATCTAATTACCATTTGTATTCCAATCTTGTCAGTTGACCCAGTAATGTCCTTAACAGCATTTGTTCCTCTTCAGTACAAGATCTGGTATTGCATTTAATTGTCATGTCTATTTAGAGTTCTTTAATATGAAGCATTTTCATGTATTTTAACATAGAGACAACTGACAGGACTGAACATTTATACAGATAAATTTGATGTGGACTCAGGGGGAAGTGAAGATGACTCCCAAGATTTCTGGCTTCAGAAACTGAATGGATCTTATTTACTATGGCAACTAATACTGCAGAGATGGGGGCAGGTGGAAGTCGAAACCTCTAAGGAGGTGCCTTTTGTGAAAGAGACTTCTGGTACTCATCCATATTTCCTCTTCTGGACACACTGGAGAACTACACTTCCCCACCAACTGACAGCCATGTGAAACTATGTGAGCAGTTCTGGCTAACAGGTTGTAAGCTGAGATGATGGTATCGGGTCCCAGGAGAAGCATTCTCTTAGCCTGTTTCATTGTCCAAGAGGCTGCATATTTCAGGTAGTGCAACTGCAGGATGGTGGAGACTCCATCAATCAGCAATGCAGACTGATGGAGAATAGTCATCCTAGAGAATTGTTCATTCCCATAGCAGACTTTGCCTGACCAAAAAAACATTTGTTATGTCAATTTACTGAAATTTTGATATTTATTAATACCTAGCCTATCTTGACCTTGTCACCACTGACATTCAAGTGAAATGTAAGCAGACATTTAGATATAAAATCCTGGAATTGGGGTCAGGTCAGTACTGTGAATGTTTGGGAATCACCAACATATGAATGATAGAGACATGAGATTCCCCCAGCTATGAATATAGGTATAGATAATTGATTGATAGATGATTAACTGATATATACCAACATCTACTCATATACTCATACATATATAATGACCTACTCCTCAATCAGCTGCTATAGATAATCAGTCCAGGAAAAGGCATCTAACCTAAGACAGCCACCCAAAGTCTTTCTGCAGGATTTTTCAAACTGGAACTAAAATAGTCAGTCTGTCTTAGGTGGTGGGAGTCAGAGACTATCATCTATGAGGGTCAAGAACTGTCAGAAGTCATATCCCAAGCTATGTGAATGAAACTTGCAATAATAGGAGAGAACGAAGTGGAAAAAAGAAAAAAAGAGATAAGAGAATTTTGACAACTTTCAATTCCCTGGTTCTCGCTGTTCTTAAGGACCTTACTTTAATGTGTTTCAGATGATTTGGTCATTTAAGAATACCACTAATTACAAGAGCCAATAATTACCATATTGTCCTAATCTAGTTTGAACTAGATTTCCATCTAGTTCATCTGTGACTAGTCATACTAGTCACAACAATCACAAAGTGATGCCACCTTTTAATGTGGAAGTGACTAGATTCGAGAATAATATGAAGGAAGGGAAAATTATTGTCGCTATTGCTGGAAAATTTAATCCACCATAGATGCTTAATGGTTTATAAAAACTAAGACTACTGTACATAAACAACGAGGATATGTGTTTTAGTTCCATATGAAAAATATTCACTCATTCATTTACTCACTTATCCATTAATTCGTTTGTAAAATAAAAACTTATTGAGAGACAAAGATTCTAGGTGGTTTTTTAGATGCTGAAACAGGGCCAATAGTCAGCCAATATATACTTAATATATTTTACTATTTATTTACAGCCATTATTCATTCTTATTGGGTCTGTGTCCACTCAGATGTCTTGGTGTCCCAATTGTCAACTATTCTGAATATCATCCCTTTGCTTGGGGAATAGCAAGGAAGACAGAAATCTTCCAAGAAGACAGACTAAGGGAGGAGATTATAGTCTGGTGTACTGCTACAGACACTGCTAATCTTATGCTGAATTCCTTAGAACTAGAACTGGAGACAGAGGTTCTTATGAAAGTGATTTATTTAGGAAGTGCTCTCAGAAAGGGAGGGAGGAAATCAGGACAGGGCAGGGAATGGAAGCTAGCACGTGGTCCTGGTTGGAGACTTGCATTAGTCTGGTCCCAAAAAAAGCTCTTGAATATGACTTGTAGCACACAATGTATCCTATCTAAGGCAAAGAGGCCATATTTCAGTACACAAGTGGCCACTGGACATGACTGGTGTGTTTATGTGTGTGTGGGGGGGTGTATATGGGGAGGGCAAAAATAGGTGTAACTTCTCAGGTGTGGCAACTCCACTTAAGAGGAAGCAATTCTCCAAAGATGCAGTTATGAGCCCTTAGCAACCAAAACCAATAGCAGCTGGGGATGAATACACCTATCTAGGAAAGAAGTTCTTTTTTTATATAGTTTCAAGTTATTATTTAAATTCTAGTTAGTTAACATACAGTGTAATTTTAGTTTCAAGTGTAGAATTTAGTGATTCACACTTACATACAATACCCAGTGCTCATAACAAGTGCCCTCCTTGATATCCATCACCCATTTAACCCATCCCCCCATCCAATTCCCCTCCCAGTTTGTTCTCTATAGTTAAGAATTTCTTTGCTTCCCGGGGCACCTGGGTGGCTCAGTGGGTTAGAGCCTCTGCCTTCGGCTCAGGTCATGATCTCAGGATACTGGGATCAAGCCCCACATTGGGCTCTCTGCTCAGCGGGGAGCCTGCTTCCCCCTCTCTCTGCTTGCCTCTCTGCCTATTTGTGATCTCTCTCTCTGTCAAATAAATAAATTTAAAAAATAAATAATAAAAAAAAGAATATCTTTGTTTCCCTATCTTTTCCCCCTATGTTCATCTGTTCTGTTTTTTATTTTTTTTATTTTTTTTAAGATTTTATTTATTTGACAGAGAGAAACACAGCAAGAGAGGGAATACAAGCAGAGGGATTGGTAGCGGGAGAAGCAGGCTTCCTGCCGAGCAAGGAGCCCGACGTGGGGCTCGATCCCAGGACTCTGGGATCATGACCTGAGCCGAAGACAGATGCCTAACGACTGAGCCACCCAGGAGCCCCCTGTTTTTTATTCTACATATGAGTGAAATCATATGGTATTCGTCTTTCTCTGACTGACTTATTTTGCTTACTATAATACTCTCTGGCTTCATCCATGTCATTGCAAAGCAAGATTTCATTCTGTTTGATGGTGGTAAGTAATAGTGTGTATGTATATGTGTGTGTGTGTGTGTGTGTGTATATATATATATATATATATATATATATATATATATGAATATGCCACATTTTCTTTATGCACACATCAGTCCACAGACATATAGGCTCTTCCCATAGTTTGGCTGTTGTTGATAATGCTGCTATAAACATCAGGATACATGTGCCCTTTTGAATCAATATATTTGTGAATCCTTTGGGTAAATACCTCATAGTACAACTGCTGGATTGCAGAGTAGTTCTATTCTTAACTTTTTGAGGAACCTCCATACTGTTCTCCAGAGCGGCTATATCCATTTGCATTCTCACCAACAGTGTAAAGGTTCCCCTTTCTCTGGAGCATGACCAACATTTGTTGTTTCCTAAGTTGTTCATTTTTAGCCATTCTGACCAGTGTGAGGTGGTGTTTTATCATGGTTTTGATTTGTATTTCCTTGATAATGAGTGATGTTGAGCATTTTTTCATATATTTGGTAGCCATCTGTACATCTTCTTTGGAGAAATGTCTGTTCATGTCTTCTACCCATTTCTTAATGGGGTTATTTATCTTTTGAGTGTTCAGTTTGATAAGTTCTTTATAGATTTTGGATACTAACTCTTTATCAGATATGTCATTTGCAAATATCTTCTCCCATTCCATAGGCTGCCTTTTAGTTTTGTTGATTGTTTCCTTCGCTGTGCACAAGTTTTTTTTATCTTGACGAAGTCCTAACAGTTCATTTTTGCTTTTATTTCCCTTGCCTTCAGCGACATGTCTAGTAAGAAGCTGCTGCAGTGAAGTCAGAGGTTGCTGCCTGTGTTCTCTAGGATTTTGATGGCTTCCTGTCTCACATTTAGGGCCTTCATCCATGTTGAATTTATTTTTGTGTATGATGTAAGAAAGTGGTCCAGTTTCATTCTTCTGCATGTTGCTGTCCAGGTTGCCCAACACCATTTGCTGAAGAAGGTATCTTTTCTATTGGATGTTCTTTCCTGCTTTGTCAAAGATTAGTTGACCATACAGTTGTGGGTCCATTTTGGGGTTTGTATTCTGTTCCATTGATTTGTGTCTGTTTCTGTGCCAGTATCATCTTTGTCTGGTTTTGGAATCAAGGTAATGTTGGCTTCATAGAACAAATGTGGAAATTTTCCTTCCATTTCTATTTTTTGGAACAGTTTGAGAAGAATAAGTATTAACTCATCTTTAAGTGGCTGGTAGAATTCCCCTGGGAAGCCATTTGGCCCTGGACTTGTTTGTTGGATGATTTTTGATTACTGATTCAATTTCTTTGCTATTTATCAGTCTGTACATTTTTTTTTCTTCCTGTTTTAGTTTTGGTACTTCATATGTTTCAAGGAATTTACCCATTTCTTCCAGATTGCCCAGGTTGTTAGCATATAACTTTTATAGAATAATAATATTCTAATTGTTCATATTTCTGTGCTATTGATTGTGATATCTCCTCTTTCATTTGTGACTTTATTTATTTGGATCCTTTCTCTTTTCCTTTTGATAAGTCTGGCTAGGAGGTTAGCAATTTTATTAATTCAGAGAACCAGCTCTTTGTTTCATTGATCTGTTCTACTGTTTTTGGTTTTTTTTTGTTTTTGTTTTTTTTGGTATCTACATCATTGATTTCTGCTCTAATCTTATTTCCCTTCTTCTGTTGGCTTAAGGCTTTATTTGTTCCTTTCCTAGCTTCTTTAGGTGTAAAATTAGGTTTCTCATTTGGTATTTTTCTTGCTTCTTCAGGTAGGCCTGTATTGCTATATAATTTCCTCTTATGACTCTTTTTGCTACTTCCCAAAGGTTTTGAACTGTCATGTTTTCATTTTCATTTGTTTCTATGTATCTTTTTATTTATTCTTTAATTTCCTGGTAGACTCATTCATTGTTTAGTAGGATGTTCTTTAATCTGCATATATTTGTGGTCTTTCTAATTTTTTTCCTGTGGTTAACTTCAAGTTTCATAGCATTGTGGTCTGAAAATATGCATGGTATGATCTCAGTCTTTTTGTACTGGTTGAGGCCTGATTTGTGACTTAGTACACAATTTATTCTGGAGAATTTCTCATGTGTACCCAAAAAGAATGTGTATTCTGCTGCTTTAGGATGAAATGTTCTGAAAATATCTCTTAAAATTCCATCTGGTCCAGTGTGTCATTTAAAGCCCTTCTTTCCATGGTGATCTTTTGCTTAGATGATCTGTTCATTGCTGAGAGTAGGATGTTAAAGTTCTCTACAATTAGTGTATTGTTATAAATAAGTTCCTTTATGTTTGTTATTGTTTTATATATTTGGGTGCTCCCAAGTTGGGGGCATAAATATTTACAATTGTTAGATCTTCTTGTTGGATAGACCCCTTTATTATGATATAGTGCCCTTCTTCATCTCATTACAGTCTTTGTTTAAAATCTAGTTTGTCTGATATAAGTATGGCTTCTCTAGCTTTCTTTCGAGGTCTGGTTGCATGATAAATATTTCTCTATCCCCTGACTTTCGATCTGCAGGTATCTTTAGGTCTAAAATGAGTCTCCTATAGGCAGCATATAGATTTTTTTTTATCCATTCTGACACCCTATGTCTTTTGATTGGAACATTTAGTCCATTTACATTCAGCATGATTATTGATATAAACTTAGTAATTTTTTCCCTTGTTTTGTTGCTATTTCTGATGATTTTCTCTCTTCCTTTCTAGTCTTTGTCACTTTTGGTCTTTCTTTCCCACTCAGAGTTCTCTTTAATATTTCTTGCAGGGCTGTTTTAGTAGTCATGAACTCCTTTAGTTTTTTGTCTGAGAAACTCTTTATCTCTCCTTCTATTCTGAATTATAGCCTTGCTGGATAGAGAATTCTTGGCTACAGATTTTTCCCATTCAGTATATTCAATATATATGCCACTTTCTTCTCAAATGCCAAGTTTCTGTGGAGAAGTCTGCTGCTAACCTTATTTGTATTCCCTTCTCAATTAGGAACTTTTGTCTTGCTGCTTTTAGGATATTTTTAATCTCTATATTTTGAATATTTAACTATGATAAGTCTTGATATTGGCTTGCTTTTGTTAATTTTGATGGGGGTGCTTCCTGGATTTGGAAGTCTGCTTCTTTCCCCAGATTAGGGAAGTTTTCAGCTATAATTTCCTCAAGAAAACCCTCTGCCCCCTTTTTTCTTTTTTTCTGGGACTCCTAGGATTCAAATGTTATTACATTTCATGGAGTCATTGAGTTCCCTAAGCCTACTTTTGTGATCTAAGATTTTCCTTTCTCTCTTTTGTTCAGCTTATTTTCCATTATTCTATTTTCTATTTCACTTATTCATTCCTCTTCTTCAATCCTTGTGGAATGTGGAATTCAGCTGGTTTTGAATCTCAGTTATTGCATTTTTCATTTTGGCCTACTTACTTTTAAGCTCCTTTTTCTCTATGGTAAGGGTTTCCCTTGTGTCTTTTATGCTTTTCTCAAGCCCAGCTAGTATCCTTATGATTATTGCTTTGAATTCTGGATCAGACATGTTACTTTTATCTGTTTTGATTAGATGCCTGGCTGTAAACTTTTCTTGTTCTTTCTTTTGGGATGAATTCTTCTATCTTGTCTTTTGTCTAGGTCTCTTATTCCATTCAGAAAGCCTGTTATGTTTCCTGCTCCTGATGTTGTTATAGTTTTATGAAGAAGAGGTCATATAATGTCCAGGGCCTGACACTTCAGGAAGTGGTCTCTGGTGTGTGCTGTGTGCACTCTGCTGCTGTGTTATGGCTGCTCTACTCCTCAGGTCAGTCCTCTGCAGAGTTTCTCCTTGCTAGCCATGGGTAGTGTTTGTAGTTTGGCCAGAGTTTGGTAAATTTTAACTTGGTGTGCTCCGCTCTGCTTGCTAGGACCAGGAAGCTATTTCCAATAGAGCGGATGCTATTCCAATATACCTGAAGCTCTGCAAAACTCTATGGTCAGCAGACATAGTGTGTGCAGGGGTTTGTGTTGGTCTTCTGGGGGGCAGGGGACCTTGTGCTGGTTATTAGGCACACTTGCTCTAGAAAACAGTAGCAGCTGAGCTGGGGGTGGGGGTGGAGCTTGGTGTAAGCAAGCAAAGCAGCCAGTTGATGCTGTTCTATTTGCTGAAGTTAGTTCTTGCTAAGGGGTGGGATAGGGAAATGGTGCCAGCAAGCTTTCTCCCCAGAGAGAGTTTTTGCTTGCTGCTGTCAGGGAAGCCCTCCTGGAAGGGTGAATAATTTTCCCTTGTGCATTGTAGGTGTTTTTCAGATTGCTGTTTTCACAGTGTCTGTGTCTGAGTTGATTGCCTGCCTGGACCAGCACAGTGCATTTTGGGCTCTATCTTAGGCAGCTAGCTGAGTTTTCAAACTCCAAACTTCAGGGATCTGCTGTGGGAGGGGGACCTGTATTGATCTTCTGGCGTAGGGTCTTGCCACACTGGCATTGATGCAGGTTTGAAACAGAAGGGCAGTTGCACCATAGCACAGGAGCGTGGGGTTGGAACAAAGCACCCTAAAGACCCAATGTCCACATTAGCCACCCTCAGCAGGTGTCTCTGCACCTCTTCTGAAAGGCAGGGGGGGGAAATGTCTCTCCCAGTGTGTCTCAGGAGATCCTCAGATCACACCATCTGTCCCGTTTACCTGCCTGCCTTCTCCATAGGAGCACTACAGTACCTTTCAGGGCTCTGTACCAGCCACATGGCAGAGTTCTAAAACTCTAGTCTTTGAGCTCCACTGGTTGTAAAAAGTCACAAAAATTGGCCCTTCTCATTTTCCCAATTGATGGCTTTGGGAAAGTGTTTTCCCTGTTCAATCCCCTGTGCACTCCTCCCCCCGTCTCTGTGACCAGGACTCCCTCCCTTCTGCAGTAGCTACAATCTGTTTCTCCCCTGAAAAAAAGTAGGAGGTCTCCACACCTCCTACCTTCTACAATGTGGCCCCCTCTCTCCCTCTGGTTGTGCAGTTTATTCTTTCAATCCTCAGATTATATTCCCAAGAAGGAAGTTCTGATTGGGGCACCAACATATTCAATACATTATCTCCTCCTGAATGTTTTACTAGAAGTTATATATCTCAACCTGCTATCTAGGCATAAACTGAGAAGAGAATTTGACAAGCACCTAACTAGATATAGTGTAATGGCAAGTCTTACACATTGCCTATTGACTACAACTCTCTTTGTTTGAAGAGGAGGGTAGAAAAAGCCAACATAGCATTTATGAAGGGGGATTTCAGGAAAGAGAAAGAACATTAAGTTGAACAAATAATGGATCAGTGAAAATTTTTTATTACACACAAAAAAATCTGAGTGATTTTAATAGTTTTATTGAAATACAATTTATACATCATAAAATTCATTTATGGAAAAAATTGAAGCGTTTTATATTTACTGAGTTGTACAATCATCACATCTAGTTTTAAAACATTTAAATCATCATTAAAAGAAATCACATGCCCATACACAGTCATTTTCCATCCCTAACCCCTACCCCCAGGATTAGGCAAGCATGTCGTATCATGTATCCGTACTTTTCTTTTTTTATTGCTTCTTATTGGTGAAGAGTATTGTACTGTATTTTGTTTATCTAGTTGATGTGAACTTGTGTTGCTTCTGTTTCTTAGCTATTGTGAATAATGCTAATATAAATATTTATGTACAAGTCTTTATGTGGACATTTTCATTTTTCATTTCTCTTAGGTAGATTCCCAAAAGTCAAACTGTTAGGTCCTATGTTAAATCGATGCCCAACTTTTTGAGGAATTGCCAAACTGTTTTACAAAGCAGCTGTACCATTTTACATTGTCACCAACAGTGTATGAGGGTTCCAGTATGAGGGTTCCAATTTCTTCACATCTTCAAACACTAATTATTATCTGACTTTTTCATTATGTCCATTCTAGTGCATGAGAATCTCACTGTCATTTTGATTTGCATTTCCCTGAGAGCTAATGTTTTTGTTTTATATGCTTATTGGGCATTTGTGTATCTTCTTTGCAGAAATGTCTATTCAGATCTTTTGCCTATTATTAATTGGACTATCTACCTTTTTATTATTGGGTTGGAAGAATTCTTTAACTATTCTTGATATAAGTTCACTGCTGGATATATGACTTGCATGTATATTTTCCCATTCTGTGTGTGTGTATGTGTGTGTTTTTATTTTCTTAAGGATTTCTTTTGAAACACAAAAGGTTGTTTTTGATTAAATCCAATGTATCATTTTTTCTTCTATCATTTGTATTTTGCTATCACATCTAAGAAATCATGAAAAATTTCCCCTAAAATTTCTTCTGAAAGTTTTATAGTATTAGCTGTTACATTTATGTCTGTGATCTATTTTTAATTATTTTTAATTTATTTTTGGGGGGGCAGAGGGAGAGGGAGAGGGAGAAAGAGAATCTTAAGCTTCACACCTAGCAGGGAGCCTAATACTGGGCTCAATCTCACAACCCTGAGATCATGACCTGAGCTGGAATTAAGAGTTAGAAACTTATCGACTGAGCCACCCAGGAGCGCCTAAATTATTTCTTGTATATGATGTGGGGTAGGAGTTCAATGTCATCTTTTTGCATGTGTATATTCAACTGTTCTAATACCATTTGCTGAAAGGGGACTCTTTCCAACTGAATTTTCTTGGCACTTTCATCAAAAAGGTGAGTGATTTTAGAAAAGCATTTAGCATCCTCATTTTGTCAAGTCCCTGACCTATATCAAAGAGCAGATTATTAGGAAAAAACAGAGTGACATTAAAACAACAAGAAACAGAGAATGAGATAAGTATGTAAAATAAGGAATGAAAGCAAGAAAATAAATAATATAACAGAAATAGTAACATACACAGTGGAATGCAGAAAAGAAACTATTGGATGGCTAATCTCTTTCAGTATATAAATATATATGGAAAAAACTGTAAGGTAGACTTTGATAGATATAGAAGACAGGAAGAAAAACACAATATAAGAATTGTAGGCATTTTTCAATAAGAAATTGGAATAATGAGAAGAATGATTAAAGATATAGTTGAAGAAAGAATCCCTAAGTAAAGAAAAGATGTTAGTATACAGAGGAGAAATGCTTAGATCTTTCCTAGGAAAAAATCCAAAAGAAGTTTGCAGATAGACTTATTATAGAATGAAATGTATTAAAGAAATTTCCTATATAAACATCATATAAAAAATGCTTTCCATGAAAAAGGCAATTAGACTTGAAGATGATCAAGACTGATCCCTCCAAGGATTCGAGAGATAAGTGATACCATAAAACGCAACAATATTAGAATAACTGGGATCCCAGAAGAAGAAGAAAGAGAGACAGGGGTGGAAGGTATATTGGAGAAAATTATTGTAGAGAATTTCCCTAATCTGGCAAAGGGAACAAGCAT
>CM053608.1:51307647-51330707 GCA_028646535.1 Procyon lotor
GGGGGTGGGGGAGAGAAATGAAACAGGAAGGGATGGGGAGGGAGACAAACCATAAGAGACTCCTAGACTCACGAAACGAACTGAGGGTGGCTGGGAGGCGGGGGGTGGGGGGTAGGGATAGGGTGGCTGGGTTGTAGACATTGGGGAGGGTATGTGCTGTTAAGTGCTGTGAAATGTGTAAGCCTGATGATTCACAGACATGTACCCCGGGGCAAATAATACATTATATGTTAATAAAAATTAATTTAAAAAAATACCTACATGCAGGGTAGGGATAGGGTGGCTGGGTTGTGGACATTGGGGAGGATATGTGCTATGTTAAGTGCTGTGAAATGTGTAAGTCTGACGATTCACAGACAATTGCCCTGGGGCAAATAATACATTATATGTTAATAAAAATTAAAAATAAATAAATACATACATACATGTGCATATATATATATATGCATAAATATATATGCATGTTACATATAAATATATGTAAGATATATATATATATATCTTAGGAGGAAAAACATTTCACAACAAAAATTTGATTTTATTTTACATGAACAAATGGGAAATAAAAGAGAGAAAAGTGAGATTTTCACTGTCATACCAAAAAAAAAAAAAAAAAAGACTGATCCCTCCAAAATATGCCACTTTGGCATAAAGATTATTTTGACTTAAAAGTAATCAAGATCCAGTGGATGTAGGAAAAGCTCTTTATCTTCGGCACAACTGCCTAAAAGAATTTAGATAGGGGCGCCTGGGTGGCGTTAAGCATCTGTCTTAGGCTCAGGTCATGATCCCAGCGTCCTGGGATCGAGCCCCGCATGGGGTTCCCTGCTCGGCGGGAAGCCTGCTTCTCCCGCTACCATCCCCTCTGCTTGTGTTCCCTCTCTCGCTGTGTTTCTCTGTCAAATAAATAAAAAAAAACCTTTAAAAAAAAAAAAAAGAATTTAGATAAAGGACCTGCTCCAGAAAGAGAGCAGTCACCATAGATAACTACATTATGGTAAGAACCGGGTATGCTAGACAGGAAGAACCTAGATCAAGGCCTGTCAGATCTTTGTCCCGTTTTTTCTGAGGTGCAGAAAACATTTGTTTACCAAACATTTACTCTTTTTTCCTTCTTCCTGAAGACTGCATTCCTTTTCTTTGAAGACCTGGATCCCTACCCCCTTCTCCTTAGTTTAGAATGATATACATACCTCATTTTGACTGACCGTCTTTGAAATTTCCTATCTATGTGGGGTCTCAGTACATATGCTATTAAATTTGATTTTCTCCTATTAACCTGCCTCATGTCAATTTGATTCCTAGTTCAACTAGAAAGACCTAAAGGGGACAGGAATTTTTGCTCCCCAAAAGACTGCTTCAGTTTCTTCTACTAAATAACAAATATCAGTAGAGAGCAGAAACCCTTTTAAGTTTCAAGTCAACAAACAAATAAAATTTTTAAACTGAAGACTATAAAACCTGGGCACGTGGTCTTTCATTTGATAGCAATTAAAAAAATATCTTGGAAATGCAAAAGTTCAGAAAATACATCATACATTCACCTTATTTGCGACAATTTACTTAAAGACTAAACTCCAGCAGCAAAATAATGAATCAAAATAAAGACCTCAAAATGGCGTATCACTGTCTGGGAAGGTGCGACATATCTTCCTATACTCATTTTGAACCTCAGAGAAATAAAATTCCATTCAGGCAAGCGAGGTCCTGCTAGAGGGGGAGATGAAAGTGGGAGAGCTTGAACCTGTGATGCTTCATTCAGTTCCGTTTCTTCAGGTCCTTTTCCAATGAAATGTGTTGTTTCTTGAATTATAACTTATATTCCACAAGTTAGGAGGTCTCAGGTGGTCAATTTATTGCTGATTTTTCTCCTATGGGGGGTGGTAATTTCTGAAAACTGTTGTTTCTTTACCCAGAACAGGTGACCAGAGTTTTTTCTGCAGACCTATCCCCTGGAGGGTATGGGAGAAGAGGCTGAGTGCCCTTGGGATAAATCTTTTGTAGTCAGAGCCATTCAATAGTGTAAGTAGCACCTGGGTCTAAACTCTGAGGTTGAAGTTTCACCCAGATTTAATACCATGTGAGCACAATGCACTTCTAGATTTCTAAGTAGTCTAATGATCTCCAAGTTTCCTGTTCTGATTCCTTATAAATCTTACAGCTAAATCATCACTTGAAAGTTCACTTCTATCTCAGATTCTGAAAGTAGTCTTCACTGAAGACTGTTAGGAGAAGCCCTAAATCAATTTGGTTTAATGCAACACACTTATTTTTATACTTATTCTAAGTTAGGTACTGTGCAAGTCACTGATGACAAGATAAATAACCACAAAGATACATAAACCACAGGCATCTTTCTTGAAGTGGTTGTAGTCTAGTGCAGAGGTCTCTTAAACGCTAATGTGCATAAGAATTGCCAGGGAGGTTGTTAATAATGTAGGACCTGGCCCCACTCCCAGAGGTTCTGTTTCATTAATTCTTTTAGGTGATCTCCAGTGAGTGGTCTCTGTTTGGAAACATTTGTCTAGGGGCCAAGCTTAGATGGCTATTTCAATATAACGTCAAAGTGCTGCATTTGAATAATGGTAAATCATAGACTTTGGCACTAGAAGATATGGATTTGAATCCAGCACTACTATTCACTACTTGTGTGACATTGGATAAGTTATTTAATCATTTTGTCTCTACAAAATCATACCTCCTATGGTTGTTATGATGTTTAAAATAAATGAGGTAATTTAAGTCTAAAGAAATAAACTAAAGCTTACTGCTTACTAATTTTCTTTTACTGCGAAGGTACTCAACAAAATGCGTCAGTATAATATAGGACTTAGGAATCAGTATAAGCAAAAGGGAGAAATGGAAAGAAGATCTAGAGCCTGTATAGCTGCAGAAAGAAATGAACAGAGGTATCTGCTGAAGAAGCTTGCTTGAAGTTTACTCTATAACATGTAAAATAAGTTACTCACCAAAAATTCATAACATTCACATTACTCACCAGTGTTTTTGAATTGGACTTGTGTTTGTAGAAACTGCCAGAAAAAAGGGCTGAGTCTGTTCTCAAAGTGTGCTGGGTGCAAGAAAAGACACTACTAAGAGGGTAGAGTCACACTTTTATTACATGAGTAAATGGCTAATAGGCTGGCACATAATAAACCTCCAATAAAGAGTAGCTATTATCAGCACCCTGTTCTTCCTTGCTCCATCCTTACCCTGATGTCTTCTTCCCACTTTATCCTTAAGTAGTATTCCAATAAGTCTTCAAGAAACCCTCTTACACCTTTACTCTTTTCCCAGAACACTCTCCCTTTGCAACTCCTGACATTAAACCTTAAGAACACCACTTCCTTCACCAGATTTTCTTACAGGGATCCATTCATTCACTGGTCATTCACTTAACAATTACTCACTGAGCAAATACCCTATGTTAGGCACTATGCCAGGAACAAGAAAAGGACAATGGGAAAAAACACATGGTCTCTGCCCTCATGGAGCTTATAATCTACGGGGGGGGGGGGGTGGCAAACACCAAACAAATACACAAGGAAGTATCTAATTACAAAAGGATAAATGCTAAGAAGTTCAGTACTCTATGTGTGTACAAGTACCTATTCCAGTAAGGACAATAAGAAAGGCCCCCTGAAGAGGAAAATCTTTATTATATTTGTTGAGCACCTATTATGTCACAGGTAGTAGCATCCCTATTATATATGACATAATATATACAAGTACACATGTTAAATAAGACATGAAAGAGAATTAACATATATACTATAGTACAATATCTGATACGTAAAAGATAAGTCCAAGGGTATTTGAATAAGTGCTAGGAATCAGGGAAAATGTCCTAAAAGAATAATAATAAATAAAATAAATGGTAGCTATTATTCCTATGATGCCATTTGCTCTAAAAAGAGGCACGTAGTATGTTAAGTAGCGACCCTCCCCCACCAGAGAGCCATGTCCACATCCTAATCCCCAGAACCTGTGAACATTGCCTTATGACATGAGTGTATATCTCCTTATGTACAATAGCTGTGATTAAGATTTTGAGAGGTAGAGTTTTTCCTGGATTATCTGGGTAGGCTCTAAATGAAAATACATAACATTCTTATAAATATAAAGGAGAGAGTTTTAAAACTTAAAGGGAGGAGGCAATGTGATCACAGATTAGAGCCATAAACCAAGGAACTCCTGGAGCCAGAAGTGGAAGAGGCAAGAGATTCTTCTGTAAAGCCACGGGAGAGAGCACAGCTCTGCTGACACCTTGATTTTGGGCACTAACCTCCAGAACTGTGAGAGAGTATTTATGTATTCATTTATCAGTCACCCAATTTGGGGTAATTTCTATTAGCAGCCAAAAACTAAACCAATTTGTGGATGTAGGGAATTGCTTTCTGGAACTAAAGGAAACTAAGGGGAGGAGATCTCAGTTACTACTACCATATGTAAAATATCAAAAAAACATAAACAATATAAAAAACAAAACAACAGTAAAAAGGATACCAGACATAAAACAGCATAATTTTTTTCTGGGAACTCTAAATTGTAGCTGAGGTAAGAGATGAAATCAGAGTATAGCTAAATTCAGTTAGGTCTTTAAATGGCACAATTAAGGAGCCAAAACTTCTCTAGGCCCTTGGTACTCAAAGAGTGGTTCTTAGAGCAGCTGTAACAGTATTATAGAGGTTTTTAGAAATGCAGAATTGGGGGCCACATTCCAAACCAAATGCTAATAGAATCTGAATTTTGACAAGATTTCCGGTTCATTTGCATGCACTCTAACATTTAAGAAGCTTGCCTCTAGGGCAATGCTATTGGGAGATTTTCAAAGATTTAAAGCAAATAACTGACAAAGTAACATTTGCATTTTAGGTCAACCAACCTGGTGGTATTATGAAGAACACATTTAACTGAGATAAAACCCAAGGCAGAGACAAGTGACTGCAACAGTACTGGTAAGAGATTATGAAGTTTTGAATGAAGATGGTGGTAACAGAGATAGGAAAAAAAAGGCAAATTTAAGAAATATTTAGACCCTAGTTTAATATGTATTAAATCTATTCACACCTAGGTTCTACGATGTGTCCCACTTCTCTGTGCTTCTACTTCTAACAAAATGGGATTATTCCTGTCATAGTTTCTGCTGAAGCACCAACAGATGACAGGACGCTCAACTAAGGATGAGCCATTCTCCTTTCTATACACAGGCTGACAAAAGAAATGCATTCAAGACATTTTTACATGATTCACTGAGGCTTCAACCAGATCAAGGATATTAAAAAAAAAAAAAAAATCAGAGAAAGTAAAGGAATAGTTTCTTTAGAGAGCTGCCACTTTGTTGTGAGCACTGCCAAAAAAAAAAAAAAAAAGAAAAAAAAAAAATCCACAGCCCCAAAATGAAGTTAGGTATGTTAAGGCTCCACACCAACTGTAGTTTCAATCCCCCCAGGAATGTAAACTTGAACCAGTCAACATGGAATTTCCCTGACAGCACTAGGAAATCTACTGATAGACCCCTGATTCCCCTTAGAAGTGCAACTTTGCCTAAAACAATGCATTCCTTGCCAATCATTTTCTTTTGTTGCTTAAAAACCTTCCTTTTCCACACCTTGAGGGAACTCTTTTCTATTTGCTAGATGGGATGCTCCCTGATCCATGAATCATTCAAAAAAAAAAAAAAAAAAAATCTGATCTTTTAAGTTACTCAGTTGAATGTTTAACAGTACCAACCCTCTGAGGGGAAGAAGCATACGTGTGTAGGACCTCCTAACCTCCAGCCTAGCGAGGAGTAATGCCAGGGGACCATGGGAGAGCTGTGAAATGTGTTTTCTGCAGTTAAAAATGCAAAGAACTAGTTTTTGTGCAAAACTAGTTGCACTGCTGCCCCCCAAAACTTAAGTGGACTGTAGACTGAGGTGTGACTCAGTCTACAGACTCTACTTCCTCACCCCAGAAAATGTAGAGGCTGAGAATGATTGGCTGCTTGGTGGTAGAGCCAGGAGAGTGCTTTTGGTTTAGGACCAGGCTTTATCCCTAAAACTTACCAAGACAAGGGAAGTAAGCCAAGGGAAAAAGAGCTAGGGTGGTTCATCTTGGGTTCTGTCCAAAAAAGCCATCTGGAAGAGTAAAGAGTTCCTCTCAAAAAGGAAATGTAGATGCACTTCAGGCTTTCCAAAACCTGAACAAGGAAAGATGCATCAGCTAATAAATTGTTGGAGTTGGAAAGGTCTAGTTGGGAATCTTCAAGGAGTCCTCGAAGGTGTCTCCAAAGAGAAAGAATCTGTTTTAATCATTTACCAGGACCTGTAAGAGGTCCCTGCCTTTAGAAACAGAGAAGGAAACAACTAGGATTTGCAGTGAAGTAAGAAATGTCCTATCATTCTTCCTATCATTCTCCCATCCTAAGGGCTGGATGTGGCCTTGGAAATGATAGCAATATGATGTCAAGCAATGAAAGAAGAGAGAAGGCCCACTCCACTTCTTCAGTTCAGGCTTTCAGCTCTAAAGTGGGCTTAAGCTATTGCAAGGGAGAAGAATTAATACTAAATCCAATTATGAATTTTCATTATTACACAGTAACAAATGGCCTAGTATTAAATACTCTAGTTTCTGAATGGTAATAGTGTCTGTGACTTAAAATGACAGTGGAAAGTTATATTATTTAAAAGTCAATAACAACAACAATAAAACCATAGATCCCATCAGAGTTTTTATCCAGGAATAGGTACTCTACCCCAATAAAATTTAAAGGAACAGTGAGAGAAAAAAACATTTCATTTTAGTTCTGTCAGAAGCTATGCTTACTCAATATAGATTAAATTAAAATTTTAGTAAATATTGCTCTAACTTAAAATACTATTCTTTAAGCTTGTAATTCCTGGCAACTTGAGTTGGTTCATTTAGGTTAAAAGATGGCTAAACAGAAAAAGACAGAATTTTGGGACTGATGTCAGCTGTGGGCAGTAGTAACTACTATTCGTGTGTGGGAGGCGGTCTCAACATACAAGCTTGCTATTGCTAGGATATAGTCGTCTACTTCCAGTGTCTCAAGCTATGAGAAGATATTATACTATTTCTGCTTTTATAAAAGGAAACATTATAATTAGTGCTATACACACAATGAAAAAGTGTTGTTTAGTCTTGTTTTGCTTATATGTATATTTTTAATTTCTTGCTGTGTCTTTGTGAAAGCTTAAAAGGAAAAATTCTCCCATGGAGCACATATGTCCGCATTTATTTTTTAAAAATTTACCTTAGTGGTTGTTTAAGTAACTTGGTCTGTTCAAAGTTGTGTAAATCTGAGCCTTTGTGTTCGGGTTAGTACAAAATTTTTCTGTTTATTCACTGAACCCAGATTTAAAAATTTTAAACGTGGTATTCATGAAATCAACATCACTTTTTTTTTTTAAGATTTTATTTATTTGACAGAGAGAAACACAGTGAGAGAGGGAACACAAGCAGAGGGAATGGTAGCGGGAGAAGCAGGCTTCCTGCAGAGCAGAGAGCCCAATGCGGGGCTTGATCCCAGGCCTCTGGGATCTGACCTGGGCCGAAGGGAGACGCTTAACGACTGAGCTACCCAGGCGCCCCTCAACATCACATTTTTAAGGAAGAAATTATTTGTAAGTAATCTTGAATATATATCTTAAGCACTAATATACAAAAATTAATTCTGTCCCTATTTTTCTTTCTTCTTTGTAATAGCAAAATAAACATCAACTGACCTAGAGCTGTAACCAAAATGAGTCCCTTCTCCTAGTTTAGAAAACATGATAACCCTAGACAATGACCCATTTAATAAAGAGAGAACAAGGTAAGCCTTGACTAGTTTGTCATCAGTTCCCTTGTTAAGTCCTCTTTTATGAAATTCCACATCTTGTCAAAAGATGGCGCTCCTATAATCAGCAAAGAAACTGAAAAGTCCTGGAAAAGATAACACTTTTTCAGATACTGAGAAACTGTCCATCACTACTCAAAAGAGCCTTTTGATAGCAAGAAAGTTCAGCTTTAGAGGGTGTGCTGAATCATGGTAAGACATTCCCTTCCAGAGAGATTGTCAACCTCCTAAGTCTCAATTTCCTTTCCTGTGAAATCTACATAACAAAAGTAAGAATGATAAACACTTTTAGAGTTCCAAGAAGAAATGCATAGCACAATCCCTGGCAAATAGCAGGTACTTGAGCAGTGACAGCTAGCTATCATTTGTTAAAAGCCAACACAGTGTTTGTCTGGCTTGCTACAGTGTCTGCTGACTCACAGTAGGCGCTCAATATGTGTATCAATTGAATGTGTTGACCTTACAAGAAAAACAGCTCGTTATTTTCCAGCAAAATGTGTTTATTCAATAATAGCTAAGGATTTGGACATCCAAGCTATGCCAACCTACAGGCAAGTCCACAGATCAAATGAGAGAAACATTATAAAGAAAAGGAAGAATTTGGGGGTTGAGGGACTGCTTTGAATGAAAATCCATTAAAGGACAGTAAGAGTTGAGAATAGCGATGATTTCTCACTGAGCTGTGATATTTTCTTATTGACTGGGCTTGTTGTTGGGCCTAGAGAAATTCTTTCTTCTTCCTGCTGGAGTAGTAAGGTAGGATTCTTCCCATCAGGAACACAAGATAGCTCTCTTCTTAACAAGGAGTAATAGGGCATGAAAGCTCCCCCTTCTAGCCTCCTGACTTCATTTTAAATGAGGTTTCCTTCACTCAGTTTCACAAATGAATGGATGAATGAATCTTCACATCAATGCATAGAGTTAGCTAAATGTAGCTTTAAGTGAGTGTCTTGAGCCTATGAAATCCAAATTTTATGCCTGACTAGAACCTTGCCCTTCCTGACCAATGACTACAATAACTGCCTGTCTGACCGGTGATTTGACTGACTTCAAGCGTCCTGGTCTTGCTTAAGCTGCTAGGGTGAAATTTCCACCTCCAGTCTATTTTGTCACTTAAGTCCTATATCTTAAAAAGAACAACAACAACAAAAATTACAACTCATATCGAACTAGGAAGAGCTAAACCTATCAAAATGCAATTAAAATTATTTTAAGAGAAACCTGATATTAATAAATGGCAACTTAACATTTAAATCTTATAATTTCATTTTAAACTATAATGGTATTACTTCCTCAGTGATGACTCCTCAACTTATATATGTAAAGAAAGGATGTTTAAAATATAGGGGCAATTTTTAACAACCTCAGTGTTCCTTACAGAGGTCTTTGGTAGTTTATATTCTTTCTAGGGAGGTCTTGCACACTTACCCAATCCCCAAGCCTCAAAATCATTGAACTGTTACTACACAGCTTTGTTTTTCCTTCATTATCATTTCTGGCATTACAGTCTACTGAAAAACTTTCAATTTTATTTTCTAGCTGTTGTCCAACTTAAAATAAAATGCATTACAAGTCAGTAAGCCTGGTAGAATCTTCCTATTAATATATATTGGACAATTAGAGGAAAAAGAAAATGTTAGTAATCCAGCTCCAATCTTAATTTTCTTTGTTGAGATGCTTCATAATCATTCAGAATGTTTTAAAATATAAACTAGTTTTTCAACTACTAATTTTTTTTTTTTTTGAAAAAACAACTTAATTGCAGGTGTTGTAAACAACAAATCCTTCAATGAGAAAAGTGGAGATTTAGGGAGTGTATAGTAAAGAATTAGAGCTTGCCCAAAGAGAAGGCCTGGCCTTTACCTTTACCCTTTTAAGATGAGGTTATCTGAGGGTCTTGGGTCATAATGAGTAGTCTAACAATGTGATTTAGGTTGGGGACTGGCCACACCGATATAGTCTTAGGTTGGGTATTGGCCAGTAAAAAAGACAAACAATAAGATTTTGGGGGGCTTTTGGGTCATACAGTATCAGTGAACCTGGAAACTGAGATTTACATTTGGACACCAAGCTCAGGTGAGACTCCTTGATTGGTGGTACTCCATGCATATTATCACATGTTGATGCTAGAACATTAATGTGTCCTGATTTCATGGCTAGAACCGATTCTCTGCATTTGAAAGTCTTCTAGACTGTTTTATGTGTGCTTTCCTTTAATCTTAATCTGTTATCTTTTCCTTTTAATAAGCCATAACCATAAGTATAATAGCTTTCAGTGGTTTCATGAGTCTTTCTGAAAATTACTGAAACTGAATTTGGGAGAACCACTCCATCTCCCCCCTGCCCCTCTTGCAAACTTGCAGTTGGTATCAGAAATGAGGGTGGTTTTGTGTGGGGACTGTGCCTCTAACTTTGTAATTGGCCTAAACTTCTCATAGGGCATTTCCAGGTTTGTTAGAGCAAAAAGGTCACAGCAAATTAACTTGACCATCACTTTGGAAGTACTAAGCTATACTACAATGATACAGGATGAAGACTGTCCTGACCTTGCCTACTTTTAAAGTGAACACAATCTCTCTTTGAAATTTAAAAGTCAATAACACCTCTAATGTATATTATTATATAATAAACACCTTTTACATACTTTTATGGGATTTTCCCATAAGACTTTCAAAACAGAGGGTGAAAAACATCTCTTTGAAGTATCAATAAGCCTCATAAATTAAGGCCAGGATGGCAACAACATGAAAAAAATATTGAGTGACATACTATATGATTTCATTTATGCGAATTTCAAAACCAAGAATAGTAATCTATGTTGATAGAAGTCAGAATAGTGGCTACTTTGGGGTTGCTGCGGTGGGGTAGGGGGATTTAAATGCTGACTGGGAAGGTTAAAAGTGAGTATTAAGACGAGCAAGAAATATTCTATATCTTGATTTGGGAAGTAGTCACAGAGGTAGCATATAGCACTGTACACTTAAGATATGTATACTTTAGTATACATCAATTTTGAAAAAAAGCTATACCTTAATTAAAAATTTAAGTCCTTCATCACATAATAAAGGAGTATTAAAGGAAAAGTACATTTTTTTTTTTTTTTTTTTTAAAGATTTTATTTATTTGACAGAGAGAAATACAGCAAGAGAGGGAACACAGGCAGAGGGAATGGTAGCGGGAGAAGCAGGCTTCCCGCAGAGCAAGGAGCCCGATGCGGGGCTCGATCCCAGGACCCTGGGATCTTGACCTGAGCCGAAGGCAGACGCTTAACGACTGAGCCACCCAGGCGCCCCAGGAAAAGTACATTTAATGGACAAACATTTAGTGTCTACTATGTGTCAAGCTAGTACTTAAGGATACAACATAGAGCAAAAAACAGAAAACCTGTTTATAGACTATCTAGTCAGTGAGGGCTACCACTAGCAACAGTCTGGACTTCTAAAGTTCAACATGCCTCTATTCTCTAGAATCAATCTTATAAATATACCATTCATGATTTTGCATATGAAAGGTTTTATAAATAAATTCTACCTATTCTTATATGCCCAGCTCAATATTTGCTTTTTTTGCAAAGGTATTTAATCTCCTGCAGCCAATAGTGGCCTATCTTTACTTTGCCTTCCTTTTGTACTCATAAAGTATAACACAACTCAGCACTTAATAGTTCTTGAATAGTTTTGTGTTAAATTTGTCTCCTTTTCAAACTATAAGTTCCTCTAAGTTCCTTGAGAATACAGATTATATCATATTTTTCTTTGGCGAATTTACAATGCTTAGCAAAGTGTGGGTTATGTGATATACACTTAATTACTTGTTGGTACAATGAATGGAAACTTCATTCTGACCATATTAAAAATGCTTACGAGTAGTTTAAACTTCAGGAAAATTTAATTCTTAAAATAATTAATATCTATCATTACATATTGCCATTTCTTACTCGCTCAATTTTTATGTGCATAAAAGAGATAAAGGTTAGTCTTGATATTCTATTATGTTTCCCATGGCTCAGTTCTGATAAGTGAAGGGAGGCTATCCTTATCTGTTTAATACCAATATGTTTGGTTTAATTGAGAAGGAAAAGGATTGTGGGTGAAACATTTGTCTCCAAATATATCTTTATCTCTCATGGCAACAGAACTCCTGAATTTTAACTGAATATATAATATAGTTGCCTAAAATAAAAACTACATTTCTCAGTTGCCCTTGAAGTTAAGTGTGGACATGTGACTAAGTGATGGGTGTACTTTCAGCTCATGTTCCCAAAATAGGTCCCTCTGTTCCTCCTCTTCTTTAGACTGCTACTTGGAATATACTCCTGGTTGCAAGTCATCTCATATTATTAGATGAGAACACTACACTAGAAACTGTAGAATAACAAGAAGATACCTGGGTCTCTGGATGATTAAATCCTGAATACAACTATACTGTTCTAAGATTGCTCTTAGGGGAGGGTGATTGAAGAGACATGACTGCTGGTTGACTCATGAGCTGACCCCAAGCAATCAAAGGCACCTCTGCCTGTCCTCTATCTTTGGAATGTGAGTTCTGCTTGCCTTCCTACTCCCAGCAGCTGCCCCAAGGACATAGCCTTGAGATAATTATTTTCTAGCTGTTGTCCTACTTAAAAAAATGCATTACAAGGTGCTGAGACTATTCAGACAGTATAAGATAGTATATGTACTTGACTGAACCTAGCTAAGGCCTCTATATAAACTTTTAAGATTCAACAGGTGCATGTAGGGATCCAGTTGGTTGTACCCTAAAACAAATCTTGCATAAGTTCCCTTTGGTTATTAAATCTGCCACTTACCAACCTAGAGTAGGCTTCTTTCTTTGGTCTCTCCCTGTCCTCCAAATATAGGGACCAGTTTCAGATTATACCTGGGACGCTCCCAAGGAACTTGCAAACCAATTACCCAACTATCCTGTTTTGTGAGAGGAAAGCTCTATTGCTACTGTTGGTCTGGGTCTCATACAGTCTAAACAATTCGTTAACTTATCTGTTGGAAGAAATCACAGTATAGCAATAGTTTGCAAGGAAAGATTCTTCCATTTTCGCATAGTGCTTTAAGTAATAAATACATTAGAACCTCAAACTGTGGGTGGGTGGGTGATTTGTTTGCATAAGAAAGGCAAACCTAGGAGCTCTTGGGTGGCTCAGTTGGTTGAGCATCTACATTTGGCTCATGGTCCCAGGGTCCTGAGATGGAGTTCTGCATCACACTCCCTGCTTAACGGGAAGTCTGCTTCTCCCTCCATGCTCTCCTGCTCTCCCTATCTCTCCCAAACTAAATAAATAAAATAAAGAAAGAAAGAAGGAAAGAAAGAAAGAAAGAAAGAAAGAAAGAAAGAAAGAAGGAAAGAAAAAAGATGGATGCAAACTTAGCTTCTGATATGAAAAGGCTAGCTAAAAATGATTCACTGTGAAGCTATCACTAATTTTCTTTCCCCACAACTCCATTTATATAAACAAACCTATATTCATATGCATACCCACAATTGTCAGTGATTCTCACCTAGCATTTGGGCAACTCACTAGATAACAAGTCAAATTAGTCAATGAGAACTCTCTGACTTGGAGTTTTCACTTCTTACGTTTATTATCGACTGAATGGTGTTACTTTTTAAAACCTAAACTATGGCTGCACGTTTGAGATTCGGTTTTTTTTCTGTATTTTATAGTAAATTATGAAAATTTAATGTATCTTACTATCTTACAGGAAAAAGTTAAGGATATTCATATATGGAACAAGTCATAATTTCAAGGCTGCTATAAGAAGCATACCATTCATAACGTATATTTAACTTTGAAATTTTTATAGCTAGACATTCTTCAATACCTTAAAGTTTTCTTGTATTTTCAAGCATCCTCTACTTCTTTCATCTTGTCTCACAGGAAAAAAGTCTCTCTACCAAGCTTAAGAACAACTTCACATATGGTCTTGGGTATATCCTTGTCTGTCTTCACCTCACCTCACCGTTATCTTTACTCAAGTCTTCTCTTAGAGGTCTTTACTCAAGTCATCTCTTAGAGGTTCTTTCCTTCTATCAATATCTTGTACGTTTGCTTGTTTTTCTATCTTAAAAACACATACAGACAAAAGTCTTTCTCTGGACCCTAATAATTCCTCCACTGCTCTGCTTTTTTCATGCATTTGTTAGACAAAAATGATTCTCAATCCCTGTCTCCATTGTCTCATTTCTCTTAATTTGCCATCTGATTTCCAACCCTGTCAAGTTACTAAAATTGTTTCCAATTCATCAATTATATAAATCTCCAAAGACATTAACTCATCTCCATTCTCCTTGACTCTGAGCAGGAATTAACCTTGATGACTTTTTAAAAAAAATTATTTTATATATCTTTGCTAATCTCTTTCCTCTTTGGCTACCATTTCTTTCTCTTTTGCTAGCTCCCTTCCTCCTCTCAAACCCAAGGGTAGTCATCTGAACTGTCCTGACCCTTTTCTTAATGATATTTTTTTCTGAATTTCCCTTACTACCCCTTTACACATTTGATTTGCAGTATTTAATTTACTATGGCTTTCACTTTTCAGAAAATTCCCTATTTTACCATTTATTCTACTGGATTTCCCATTTACTTCCATAAAAACCTGCTCCTTGAACTCTTCCTTCTTCCACCTACACTGCTTCCTCTCTAAACTTGCTGCATAGCCCCTTCTGGGAATGTCTGTTTGCCTCTAATATTGGTCTAATTGGTCTAATATTGCCTCTAATATTGCCCTTCCTTTTCTAGAATTCCATGTTTTTTTCTTAGTTTTCAGCCTTATTTTTGCTGGACTATTTGCCAGAGTTTCTGCCCTTATTTTGCTGGAGAAAACATCACATGAAAGGAAAATCTTCTGCAATTCCAATAAATATAGACTTCTAGACTGAATGATATCTACCATTAAGACTTTGAAAATATTCTATTATTGTGTTCTAGGATCCAGTGCTGTTGATAGGTCTATTTTTTTTTTAAGAGAAAAAGAGAAAGGGTTGGGGAGGGCAGAAAGAAAGGAGAGAGAGAGAGAGAGAAGCTCAAGCAGGCTCCACACTGCTCTCTGGATGTGGGGCTTGATCACATGACCCTGAGATCATGACCTGAGTCAAAACCAAGAGTTGGACACTTAAATAACTGAGCCACCCTGGTACCCCAATAGGTCTGATTTTTATTCTTTCATTGATACTGTGTCTTTTATATTGAGAAACTTTGGGGATTTATTATCACTATTAAAATGACTAGTATTATTCCTAGTTTTTATTCTTGGTATTGCATGATAATGTCTCAAAGTGTGAATCTTTTTTCTTCTATTTTCTGATACCCTGTAATCCACTCAATCTGAAAACTTCTTTCTACATTCTAAAAAATCTCTTATAAGTAAAAAATTTTTTTCTTATTTTTTTTTTCCTAAATCTCTTTCTTTTCTACTAGTGGAATGTTAGCCCATTGGATTGGCTCTCCATGACTCTTATCTTTTCTCATATTTTCTGTTTATGAGAATGTTCTTATTGTATGAGAACTTTGTATGCTATGTTCTAGATTTGTATGCTACAAATCTATTTGTTTTTGTATGCTATGTTCTAGATTTCTTTGATTTTATCTCTGGTACCTCCCTTGAATTTCTTATTTAAGTAATCATGTTTTCAGTGTCAGAACTATTTCATTCTATGGTTGGTTCTTTTTCAGAGTACCTTGTTTATAGCTTATAGATATATTCTGAATACTGAAGTTTATAAATTAGAGTGTTTTTAAAAAATGTTCCCTTTTATTTCATGAAATATATCTATTTCCTTTAGAGTTTGTTTTTATGTTTTTCTTTCTTTCTCTTTCATAACAATGATTTTCCTGATTTGCCTGTTTATTCTTTATTGTATGTTTCTATATACATACACATATAACACAAATACTTATATAAATATATATTATACTATATATATGATATACTTATATTTGTTACTTATGTGATAAATATACATATAAAATGTATATAAACATATACTTAACAAAAATATAAAATATATATTAATATGTTTAAAGTATTTAAATACATTAAATTAAAAAATTAAAATATAAAATATATATATACATATAAACTGGTAATTGATTTTATTGTTTTTTTGTTTTGTTTTTAAGATTTTATTTATTCAGGAGTTCCTGGGTAGTTCAGTCATTAAGCGTCTGCCTTCGGATCAGGTCATGGTCCCAGGGTCCTGGGATTGAGACCCACATTGGGCTTCCAGCTCAGTGGGGAGGCTACTTCTCCTTCTCCCTCTGTCTGCCTCTCCCCCTGCTTGTGCTCTCTCTCTCTCTCTATCTCTCTCTCTCAAGTGAGAGAGAGCACAAGCAGGAAGAGAGGCAGACGGAGAGGGAGAAGCAGGAAAAGAGGAAGAAGCTGGGAGCACAATGTGGATCTCGATCCACATGTGGACCTGACCCATCCTCAGGTCATGGGGTCATGGCCTGAGCCGAAAGCAGACACTTAACTGACTGAGCCACCCAGGAGCCCTTCCTTTGCTTTTAGTAAGTAGGATGTCTTCCAGTTTTCTCTCCTATGTAGTAATTGTGAACAAGTGCCTGTGTTTGATAGGGCAGGACCAGGAATGCTAAATATCAGGTTTTACTCTAGGTTGAGTAGGCTCTCTGGATGCTGGCCCTGAGTACCAGAATGAGAATGGTATTACTCTGTGTTGTCAACATAAAAGCTTTCATTTCCTCTCTACTATTTATACAATTCATTTCAAGAAGACTTGTGGGGTCTTTTTTGTTTCTTTGTTTGGTGGCAGGTGTCTTTGTCAGCTCTCAGTGTGTACAATGAAGAAGGAAATGTGTAGGGTGCCTGAGTCAAGTGTACCATATTTAGAATGTTAACCCCATTGTCGGCTCTTATTCTTACTTCTGCTCTCTGCCATGCCTCAACCAACTCTTTTGCAGCTTCTTCACAGTATTTTTTGGCAATGGTTTTGTGTGTTATTCTTCGTTAAATCTCTATCATTAGCTTTGTTTCCCAAGAAATTGTTGAAGTTTCATTTACTTTTCTCCACTGATCATTCTTCTTTCCACATAAGTGCATGCATCAAACACACACTATCTTTACTCTTTTATTTATTCCTCAGTTTTTCTACTTCTAATTTTTATTTCAGCAGTGTATAGGAAAGAACACTAGGCAAATTATATGCCAAGTCTACATCTTGAACTGTAAGCCAAGAATAACTCTCTAGAGACCTTATAAGCATATATTTGCCACTTGGATAAAACTAATTGCAGAACCACCCCCAGCTGACTATCCCTTGGTCACATGACCTCCTCTACAAAATTCTTATTCAAAAGGAAAGAAAATTACTTCCAGAGTAATGGGAAGAGCTCACATTTCTTTAGTTGTTTGGTAACCTAATAAATTCATTTTACTAAGGAAGAAGAGAAAAATGGTGACTGGGTAGGCAACCAACAGTGTCTGCCATCATAATTTTTTCCATATCATCATCACTTCTTTTTAAAGATTTTATTTATTTATTTCACAGAGAGAGAGAGAGAGATCACAAGTAGGCAGAGAGGCAGGCAGAGAGAGAGGGGGAAGCAGGGTCCCTGCTGAGCAGAGAGCCCAATTCGGGGCTCGATCCCAGGACCCTGAGATCATGACCTGAGCCGAAGGCAGAGGCTTTAACCCACTGAGCCACCCAGGTGCCCCCTTCCCTTTTTTTTTCCATATCATCATCATTTATTAAAAAGACTAGGGAAGCTCATTAAAGAATTGACTCTTTTATTAATCAGCATCCCCAAGAGGTCAAGTGTCAGCTCCTGGAAAGGAAATGCACTGGGGTCCAGCAAAGATGTAATTTTAAGACTCAATGTTTTAAGCTGGGGTATGCAAAAAGAAGGGGGAACAATGGACTGAGAATAGGTAAAACCAAAAATATCCAGAAGCTGAGGCTGTGGGACACTGGTGAGCTGAACAGACCTAGTGGACACACATACTGAGATACTAGGGGACTTATGGGCCAAACATGAGTCTGGAGCATATCAACCCATTCTGACAACTCATGAGATGATAATGGTGAGAATGAAAGGCTAACATGCTAAAGATGATAGAACATAGAGATGAAAAGAATCTAAAAACACGGATGACTTTGTTGAGCCAGTGAAAATATGCTGTAAACACTTTCACCTTGAGATTTTCTGTTTTTGAGGTAATTTTAAGAAAATTAAGGCACTATTAGTCAAATGATCTAGTTACATACACACATGTATATAATTTTACATATATGGGTTCATGTTGTGTATATATTATTTTCCAAACTATTTACTCAATTATACTCCTTAATAAATTTCCATATCAAGCAATACAGATTCATGTCATACTTTTTAAAGCCTATAAAGTATTCTACTCTATAGAGATGTGCTGCACAATAATCCTCTTTATATATGTAAGATACTTTCAAGACTGCCCCAGCAGATGCCTGAAACCAATGCTAGTACCAAACCCTGTATATACTATGTTTTTTCTTACACACATATACATAGTTATGTTAAAGTTCAGTTTATAAATTAGGTGCAGTAAGAGATTAACAACAATGACTAATAATAGAATAACTACAACAATATAATGTAATAAAAGTTATGTGAATGTGGTCTCTTTCTTTCTCTAAATATCTTATTGTAGTGTACTCACCCTTCTTCTTTTGATGTGAGAGGATAAAATGCCTAGTGATGAGATGAAGGGAAGGGAATGACACAGGCATTGTGACACAGCATTAGGCCACTATCATCCCTTTGATGATATATCAGAAGAAGGATCATCTGCTTCCAGATTGTGGTTGACCTCAGGTAACTGAAACAACAGAAAGGGAAACCTTGGACCAGGCAAAACTACTATAATCAATTTAAATCTATCCCTTATTGATTTTGGAATAATACATTTTTAAATATGAGTTTTAGTTAATTGCCCAACCACTCATTAATTTCAACCCACTCTACTCAATATTTTTTTTTGAAGATTGTATTTGTTTGTCAGAGAGAAAACATACAAGTAGGGGGGAGTGGCAGGCAGAATGACAACTAGGCTCCCAGTTGAGCAAGGAGCTCAATGCAGGACTTGATTCCAGTGCCCTGCTTAACTGAGTCACCTAGGCATCCCCACCCTACTCAATATTGACAAGATTCATACAATCCCATTTTCTAACTGCCAGATCCTGATTGTCTCCAGTACTAAATTTCTTAAATTAAAAATTGAGTCTTCTTACAGATCAGTTTCTAATTTTAATTTTATCGTCACTACCTTCCAATAAGCACCTTCTATTATAGACCAACAGGTTACTCATTATCATAGAGTACATCTACAATCCTGTTTCCTTGTCTTTGCTCTTGCACACTTTCTGGACAGTCTTCTTTCTCTTCATTAGGAATCCTATCATCAGACTCTTCACACTGACATTTTGGAAAACCCTCCAGGGATTACAAAGAGGACAAAGATCTTAGAGTTCAGTGAAGTGTATTTCCCTCTAGGTCAGGACTGTTTAATAGAAATAAGATGCAAGCCACCTATATAATTTAAAACTTCTAGTAGCCACATTTAAAAAAATAAATAGGTAAAATTATTTTTAATATGTTGACCCAATATATACCAAATGTTAATATTTCTATATGTACTCAATATAAGAATTAAGATATTTTACTTTTTTTTGTACTAAGGTCCAAATCTGGTGTATATTTTGCACTTGCTGCATGTTTCCATTTGGATCCACCACATTTCAAGGGTAAAGAGACACATTTGGTTAGTTCTAGGGCAGTTCTAGGCAGGGTCCATTTTCAATCTCTTCCTTTCCCTTAAGTCTTGGGAACTGTGATGAGAACAATCTGCCACGTGAATTTCTAGCACTGATGTCAGTACCTCTCATTATCATGCGGCTTCCTTTCATTATTTACATTTTGTTGCATTTGTTTTGACTCATAAGTTAACCTGTAAATTCCTTTAAGTCTGGGACCATGGGCTGATCCAATCTCAAGACTGGGAATAACTTTAATAAAACCATAAGCTAATTCTTTTCATGTATGGCTCCTTTGCACCTCATACCTATGAAGTAAGCCTTCAGAATCTAATTAAGGTCAAATCCAGTAGTTGAGGCACCCACATATCCTAAGGCAGACAACTTCTCTGACTAGTGCTAGAAGGGGATCTCCTTTTCAAGATCTGAAATGTTTCTTTCAAGTCTGCATCTCTTAAGACCACATGAAACAAATGTAATGTCACACAACTAATGTTTATTTGATATTCCTGTAGCTTTCTCTCTTCTATGAGAATCCTCCCCAGTTCAATCAGTACTTTTTTTATGTGTTACATTTTGGGGTTCTCTTCATCATTTGCTCCCCTATGAAATAATTCAGCTTCTCTGGAACTTTTTTTTTTTTTAGTTTTTTAGTTTAGTTTTTTTTTTTTTTTTTTTTTTTTTTTTTTTTAAGTGCTCAATCTAGATTGAACACAGAATTCCAGTTATGGTTTCGCCAGTGAAGAGTATTACCTGGATCACTACTGACTGCCTTTCTATAAAACACAGTTCCATTAGGCATCAAGACACATTCCTTATGAGAAACGGAGATGGAAGAGGAGGAAGCTAGGACACATTAAGTCAGGCCGTCATGCCCAACGTTTAGTCTAGAACTACATCCACATACACCACACAGTCCTTGAGGTTAGTTAATTTTTCTTAATGTTGTCTGTCTTTTCAAAAGCACCTGGGAATCTTAAAGACATTTTGTTTGTGGTGGCGGCCATCGGACCAAAGGACCAGATAGCAGAGGTAACTTTAAGATAACTGAGCTGAGAATTCAGAAAGCTTCAGGAAAGGGGACCAGACACCCGTGTATAAAATGTCCAGTAGCCGGGAGCTCTGGCTGATGATACAGATTGCAACTACCCAGTTCTTCAGGCTTCGTACTTACTGCTCTTCTCTCCTTTACAGTAATTATTACTTCTTTGTCTTCATCTTAGGGAAAAGGAGAAAAGATGCAGTCCACTCCAGTAATTGCGAGGAAAATTCTCTGGTAGCGAGCTAGAAGCAGCAGGCCTGACCCCTCAGGCCACCCACCTGACCGCGGAGTCCCAGGAACGCGCGCATCCGCGCCCGTGCCCGTTTGGGGACGCGCCCTCGGCGCCAGCCCGGTCCCCTTCGAAGCTCTGCTCGGCGGGCGGGAGGCAGGAAGGAGGCGAGCGGCGGCGGCGCGCGCGGACGGGGTGGGGCAGGAGGGAGCCGACGTGCCGACGTTGGCGCCGCTGCGGGCGGGTGACGTGTAGGCCCGCGCCTGCTCCGCCCCCTCCCTCCTCGCCGGGTTTGTAGGTCTGTGCGGTGGTCGGGGTGCTGTACTCTGTGACTGGGAGCGACCCCGGCGAGCTCCGGGTGGGGTGTGGAGGAAGGCATAGCGGTGCAGCCGCCCACTGGCATCTTCAGCTCTGCCCTCCACTACCTACCCTGCGTGGGAAGTAAAAATGAAAACGAAAGGGGGGGAGACTCGAAGGTAGGAGCTGACCGAGTGATGGGAAGCGCGTGAGCTGGGGCCGAGAGGTGAGGAGGTGGAGGTGGAGGTGGGAGAAAGAGGAGGGGGCGCCGCGGCCAGGGGTAGATGGCCGGAGGCAGTGAGTTCGGGGTGGGCTATGCGACCCGAGAACCCCCTCGGGACTAGGGGGCAAGCCACGAGCTGTCATCCCTCTCGGGGCCTGAAGTCGTGTCCATGGTCTCCGACAGTCTGGTCCCACTCTTGGAATCTGTAGGTGGGGGTGGGTGATCAAAAAAATCAACCCAAACCGCATATTGCCCAGGTGTTAGGCCACAACGTGGTGACCAGATGGGTGATTTTTCTTTCCTGTGCGAGGGTTAATTTGTTTTCTTCAGGTTTCAGTTTGTTTTGTTAAAAGCCGTGGTAACTTTTTCGTTTTCCTCACACAGATTTTGGGAGAAAAATCTGCTTTATATTTTTTTACCCCCACACTGAAAAGTAAATAGTCTGGTGAGGGGTTGGTCATGGTAAACTGTGGGTGAATTTAGCAATCGCCGAGCCTAGAATGTCATTTTGAAGTAAGTAGATGTGTGCGCGTGTTAGGGAGGAGGTGTGGGTATTGGGACAGTTGTATTAAATAGCCTTTATATCATAAGTTAGCTTATTTATTGAATGCAGCGTGTTTGTTTATTTTGCTGTTCTTTGGTTTAACAGAAGCATAATTTTAGCTTTAGCTGAAAGTTTGATATGAATGATACCACATGTACACTCAAGCTAGTAGGAATATTTTGTTTTACTAATAAGTAAGATTGGATTGAATAGCCAGTATCTTTATCACTAGATTTCATGTTTCATGGATGAATTTTTTTCTCATTTTCAGAGTGTTGTGAAAAGTTAAGAATTCAGCTTTTGATTCTACTCTGGATTGAGCTTCTGTGCATGTATCTTTTATTTGTAATGATGGCTGTAATAGTAGTCTCGCATGAGAAAAATGCTCCTTAAAGATGCCAGTTAAGTGTAGGCTAAATTATCTTATTTGAATGAATAATTTTTCATGGTTTAGCCTTCTTGATCCCTGCTGAACAGTTTTATCATTTCATTCATTCATTTCAGGCACTGTGCTAGGTCTAGAAAATCAAGAGAGATATGGTGTCTGTGCTTATGCAACTTTCTATAGTCCCACATCCTTTTAACAGAGAATCTTAACTAGGGTTCCTCTTCATGTCATGGATCTCTGGTGGACCAAAGTGAAGCTTTTCCTGAGAATAAGTTATTGTCAGTGTTAATTGTTAACAGGCTTCTAAAGAGGAGCAGATTATTTTTCTTGAACAGCATGACTTGATTTTGCCTTTGATCAAAAAGAAAGTATACATGCCAGTGTTTTGCCAGCTAAGAATAATTTTTTTTCTTTCTCTATTTTTTTAAAGATTTATTTATTTGAGAGAGAGAGGGAGCTCAAGTGGGGGAAGGGGGGTAGTAGGAGAAGAAGAGAGAGAATCTCAAGCACCCTCCCCACTAAGTGGGGAGCCCAGTGTGGGGCTCTATCTCAATACCCTGAGATCATGACTTGAGCCAAAATTGAGAGTCAGCCGCTTAACCGACCGAGCCACCCAGGAGCCCCAAGAATAATTTTTTTCTTTTTGCAAAGTTGGCTTAAATACAAAGTTCACAATTTGAAGTCAGTTTCTACCTGAAAATGACTTTATTTTTCCAGTTTTTACATTGGTCTCA
>CM053608.1:51330807-51428526 GCA_028646535.1 Procyon lotor
TTAATGTATTCAGTAACTGTGAGAAGGTAGGCATTATGTGTCTTTCTCCTGCATTATACTGTAAAGTTTTTTTTTTTTTTTTTTAAAGATTTTATTTATTTGATTGAGAGAGAGAGATCACAAGTAGACAGAGAGGCAGGCAGAGAGAGAGAGGGAAGCAGGCTCCCTGCTGAACAGAGAGCCTAATGCAGGGCTCGATCCCAGGACCCTGAGATCATGACCTGAGCCGAAGGGCAGAGGCTTTAACCCACTGAGCCACCCACAGGCGCCCCTATACTGTAAAGTTTTTTAAAGTGGGTACTGGGTCTTATTTCTTACATCTTTTGCCTAGTATAATGCCTCGCTCATAGTAGACTGTATAAATGTTCATTCATTTAGCATATACCATCTCATTTAAGTCCTCCATTTTGCATGCAGATGAGCAAGTATGTTTGAGAATGTTTACTGTTCACTTTCATTTTTCTGCTGTTATCTGTGATAATCTGCTCTACAGTTGTCTTATTTCTGAAACTCTTACTCAGATTTAATGGAATTTAATCCATCTTTGAATATTCTGATTTAATCAGATAATTCAGCCTGAAAGGAGCATTAAAAAATCATTTTGAGGGGCACCTGGGTGGCTCTGTTGGCTAAGACTCTGTCTTCAGCTCAGGTCATGATCCCAGGGAGCTGGGATGGAGTCCTGCATCAGGCTCCCTGCTTAGTAGAGAGCCTGCTCCTCCCTCTCGCTTTGCCACTCCCCTAGCTTGTGTTCTCTCTCTCTCTCAAATCAATCAATCAGTCTTTTTAAAAAATCATTTTGAAACTCCTCTTTATTGTATGGATCAGAAAGTTGATACCCAGGGAAGTTACCTGATTTTATCATCAAACAAAAATGGACACCTAAATTCAGTTCTCATTCTTTTTACTATGTCATTTTGCCTCTCGTCATTATTATTTGAATAGACTAACTCCTGGGAACCGTTGTAAGTTAAGATAGAGTCTTATTTTATCTTTCTGGTTTTGGAGTTTTGGACTTATCTTCCTCCACTTCTGTGATCTACTCTTCAAAGAGAATTGTTTGGAAGTTCAATCATTATCAAAGGTTTGAAGTGATATGGAAAATAAGGGTGGAATTTGGAAGATGTCCATACTTTTAAAGCTAGTAATATGTAATAAATTTACAGGTAGCAGTAAGCATTCTCAGGATATGTTTTAATAAGATCATTGCTGAGAAATATTTATATTTGAAAGTGGGAAAGTTCACACCTACTCTTTAATAATTAAACCAGAGATTTTTAAATGTACTGAATCAGAATTTCTGCAGGTAGTGTCTAGAAATGTCTGTGTTCAAACAACTCCCCAGTGATCTCAATGCAACCAATTCATATTGGAGAACTAACTAAACCATATGAATTCAAAAGCTTCTTAATTTTCTATTCTGGTCTATTAAAGCAGAACTTCAAAAGAAGGGCAGTAATTATCTCAGGATTATGGAGTAGTCAGAGAGGCAGTTGGCTAATGTTTCCTAGCATTTTTATTTGTATTTATTTTTTGAAGATTTATTTATTTTAGAGAGAGAGTGGATGTTGCACAAGGGGTGGGGGCAATAGAGAGGGGCAGAGGGAAAGGGAGAGAGAATCCCAAGCAGAGCCCAAGGCAGGCCTCCATCTCAGGACCCTGAGGTCATGACCAGAGCCAAAACCAAGAGTCAGATACTTTACTGGCAGTGCCACCCAGTTGCCCCAGTTTCCCAGCATTTTTAAAGACTTGCTAGGTCATTTTGAAATTAAGTCAGTGACTAGCAAGTTATTCTGTTGTGTGTAGCTAAGAAACATGGCATGCAAATTTGATAAAACATCCCATTCCAAGAGAGGAAATTCTTATTAATGAAACAATTTTTTCTTTTCTTCTTCTTTTTTTATTTTTTTTCTGTCTGGGATGGTTGGTCTCGAGCCTGCAGGGAGAAGGCTGGCCCCAGTCTTCTTCAAGTTGGTGTTTCTTTGCCTCCAATTCTTACATGTCCAAAGACAGAAAAAAACCACATGGACATCCCTTTATTGGAGGATTCTAGTTGTCTTTTTAGAAAAATTCTTTTACTTACTTTCTTGAAAGTAATAAATGTCCAACAGGCTAATCAGATGAAACAATATAAAAATGTTAAATTCTACTTTTAAACATCAATAGAGATAAATATACCTTCATCTTGATTTAAGAAACTTAATTATAAGACCCAACAGAAATGATTTATAAGAAGAACTTAATATGAGGGTGATACTCATTTTGTAAAAATAATCTCAGTGCATTTTTTCCCAGTGTGCATGCATTTCCTAAATTAGACCTGATTTAAGCAGGACCTTTAACACCAGGGAGGCTCGTTAAACTGTTTTTCTGAGCATTCTTTAAGGGGTGAAGGAAACTTTGCAAAGTATTAACACTGTACTCTGGGGATGGGGAAACAAGGAATAACCTAAAGATCCCTTCTGGAAAGAGTCACAGGTTCATGTTCTGAGTACTTATCATTGACCAAGTATTTATTGAGTTTCTTTTTTTTTTTTTTTTTTTTTTATTTTTTATTTTTTTAAAGATTTTATTTATTTGACAGAGAGAAACACAGCGAGAGAGGGAGCACAAGCAGAGGGAATGGTAGCGGGAGAAGCAGGCTTCCCGCGGAGCAGGGAGCCCGATGCGGGGCTCGATCCCAGACCCCTGGGATCTGACCTGGGCCGAAGGCAGACGCTTAACGACTGAGCCACCCAGGCGCCCCATTGAGTTTCTTGATATAGGCCAAGAACCATGCAAAGTACTAGGGAAAAAGCAAGACATACACTACTGCACTTCTGAGGTGGTGCTAGTCAAGATGCTGGCTTTGTGAGACTTTGAATTGACTTGAATCAAGGAAAAATACCCGTGAATGCTGGAAAGAATAAGATATCTTATTCTTTTCTCCTTGGCAGTTGTTCACTTTTTCTTTCCATAAAAAGGTCAGTCTGAAGTAAGCAAAGTAGAGACTTTTTTCCTAAGTTACTGATTTTGGCCATTAGCTTGGGAAAAAAGTAGAGTTATTAGAGAGTTTGAAAAATGATTGATTGAACTTGTTTTTCATAGCTCTTCTCTTTGTATTTATTGGATATAATAGAAGTCCTAGTTAAGAAATAACAGGTGGGTGAAATCTGTTCCTATATTTTTCTGCTGTGGTTTTCCTTCTGAGCCCACTCCTACTCTAGGCTTTCTAGCAACTGTCAACTTTTATTTATTTATTTATTTATTTTTAAAGGTTTATTTTTATTTATTTGAGACAGAGAGAGAGAGAGCATGAGAGGGGAGAGGTCAGAGGGAGAAGCAGGCTCCCCATGGAGCAAGGAGCCTGATGTGGGACTCAATCCCAGGACTCCAGGATTATGACCTGAGCTGAAGGCAGTTGCTTAACCAACTGAGCCACCCAGGCGCCCGCAACTGTCAACTTTTACGATTGCTTTTTGTTTTCTGCTAGATTAGCCTGAGATTTAGAAAATACCCAAATATTAACTTTAGAATTAAATTTCTGCATGTATAAGTTCTTGAGTTCTTTGAGTGGAGTGGCATCATGAGTTGAATAAATCACATTAGATTTTTATTTCTCTTGTGTTTGGGAAACTTACTAATTTGTAAAACATCTCCGTAAGGACTAAAATCAATCAAATGATTAAATTAACTTATGGGGTGGATACTTGTGAGGTTTGAAATGAAGATGGTGTAAACATTAAAAAATAAATATTTTATATACTTCTGTGTGTGTATCTAGACCCCTTTTTTGTGGCCACTTTGGCCTCCTTTTATCTTTCTTCTCAGTCCATTCATCTGGTCATTATACAAATATTTATTGAGAACCTACTAGGCCCCAAATACTGTTTTATTTTTGATCATGCGGACACTGCAATGAACAAAGCAAAATTCCCACCCTCGTGGGGGTTATATTCTATTGGGTGAAATAGATAAAAAACACAAAATGTGTCATTTGAAAAGTGCCATGAAATAAAGTGAGTTAGATACAAGAGAAGGATCAAGGAAGGGAGTGCTGTTTTAGTTAGGGTGTTCAGAGAAGGTTTCTCTGGTGAAGACATTTGAGCAAAGACCTGAGGCATGTGGGAGAAAAGTGTTCATATAGTGAGATCTGCTTGGTATAGTTATATCAGTAGAAGGAAGGGCAATATGGATGTCTCAGTATGAATAAGGAGGAGAGTTGGAGGCGATCAGATCAAAACGTAAGAGAAAGCCAAGTTCTTTAATAAGCCTTTTGAAGTTTACTCAGTGATATGGGAAACCTTTGAAAGTTTTGAGCAGAGGAGAGCCACAAATGTTACCTGTTTAGGGGAAGAATCATTCTTGTTTGTGTGTGGAAACTAGATTGTTAGAGGGTAAGGATGAAAACAGGGAGACTAGATAGGCAATTGTAATAATCTAGGGAAGAGAGGGTGATTGTCAGAAGTGGTCAGATTCTGAGTATATTTTGAAGGTAGAGTTGGGAGAATTTGCTGATGAGTAAAGCATAACTCCAAGGGGTTTTTTTGGCCTTAGCAACAGGCAGAATGGAGTTGTGATTCACTAAAGTGAAGTAGACCACAGATTTGCAGTGGGTGATCAATTTTGATATTCTTAAGTTTGAGCTGACTGTTGGACATGCAAGTGGAGATGTGAAAGAGGTAATAGGTAGACAAATCTGGAATACAGGTGAGATATGAGAATGGAGATAAGAATTTGGAATTAGCATATAAGTGCTACTTAAAGTCTTGAGACTGAATGGGATCACTTAAGAAACAAGTGTAGCTAGAGAAGGGGTCTGAGATCTGATCTTGGGGCACAGCAATTAAAGGATAGAAGGATAAGGAGGAATCAAGAGGAGAAAAAAGTGCCAGTGTTTTCAGAGAAAAAAACGAGATATTGGTGTCATAGATGCAAAGGGAAGCAACTGTATCTAAAAGGGCTAGGTCAAAAACTGATGAGAGTTAAACAAGGACTGAGAAGTAACATTGAATTTGGCAATATTGAGGTGATTTGTAACACTAATAGCTCTTCTAATGGAACAGTGGAGGTAAAAGCCTGATTGGAACAGAATTTTTGTTGTGGATAAGCTGAAAAGTGGGATGGAGTCAGTAGGGGTTTTAAGTGTGGGAGCCCCTATACCATACTTTTAGGCTTTGGAGATGATCTAGCAGAGAAGAAAATATTATTACTAATAAGGAGAGGGGAAAATTTCACATCAGCAATTTTATCATGTATTCCCACTGAATAAATTTTTCTTGAATGAATTGATGAAGGGATAAAAAGTGTTTTCACCAGATGCAATATATTTTTTATTGGTGCTGAATAAAAAGTGGGATAAAAAACAAATTTGGTGACCTGTTATGAACTTAAATGGCATTGAAGCACAATGTGTGTGGGAACATTAAACAAGCACCCAGATGCTCCATGTTCAGTAGTTCAGTCTGTCATTAACCTGATAATTTTCAGGTAGTATTTTCAGAACCTTTGATTTGCCATTCAGTTTGATACTTTAAAACTATTATCTCTCTTATTAACCTCTGTATTTATTGAAATGGAATTAAAACTTTTAATTATGAAATATTTCAAAAATATGAGAAATTTCAGAAAATAATACAACAAATGCTAATATACCTGCTATGCAGATTATCAAGTTTTAATTTTTGCTTTATTTGGTTCAGATGTTTCTCTTTTGAAAAATACTGCAATTTACAGGATATAACCAAGGCATAATGAGGGGGTTGATGGAAAGAAATGGGATTGAGTACCTTGGTGAAGAGAAGACTCAAAGTAGGATGACCGGTGTGTTCATTTATTTAGAAGTCACTAATGTGGGAAAGAGTGCATAAATTTGATAACTTAAGTACAAATAGTTTTTTTTTAAGTATATTTATGATCAGGAATTAACATCCAGTAATTATTTTATGGTCTATACATATATGGAAATTTTTATAAAGCATTGAAAAACATCATTGTTCAATTTATACAGATAATCATTTTTATTAAGTCAACAGATATCATGATTTTCCTGGTATCTTCACTGTAAAAATTGTTAACCAACAATGTTTAGAGAAATGTCTATATTACTATTTAAAAATTTAAGGTCACATGCACTGATTTTTAAAACATTAGAGAAAGTGAATTTTTTTCTTTTTTTTACAGAGAGAGAGATCACAAGTAGGCAGAGAGGCAGGCAGAGAGAGAGGAGATAGCAGGCTCCCCGCTGGGCAGAGAGCCCGATGCAGGGCTGGATCCCAGGACCCTGAGATCATGACCTGCTGAAGGCAGAGGCTTTAACCCACTGAGCACCCAGGCGCCCCTAGAGGAAGTGAATTTTAAAAATACATTTGTAATACTTTTTGAAACATAGTGTTTCTTTCAGTAGTTAGATTTTAAAAAGGTGGGGACTGTCATTGTCAAAACTTGTTTTTCCTTTCAATTGTGGAATATATAATTTATTGCTAAAAAAAAGTGGCCTAGGAGGGGCGCCTGGGTGGCTCAGTGGGTTAAAGCCTCTGCCTTCAGCTCTGGTCATAATCTCAGAGTCCTGGGATCGAGCCCCACATCAGGCTTTCTGCTCAGCGGGGAGCCTGCTTCCCTCCCTCTTCTGCCTGCCTCTCTGCCTACTTGTGATCTCTCTCTCTCTCTGTCAAATAAATAAATAAAATCTTAAAAAAAAAAAAAAAAGTGGCCTAGGAAGAATATAAGAAAGAATGAGAACTAATAGGTCTGACCCTTTCAAACATTCTTTCAGTTTAGGAAGCTTTGAGTGGCAGAGGATAAAGTCTCCAAAGAAAGTAATGGTTCATCTCCGGACAAGACACAGGAAAGACATTCTGATGGACTCTTATTTGTCAGGGACTCTATTTTTCAGGGCACATTTCTGACTCCTATCACAGAAAGCAAAAGAAAGCACTCTGTTTTTTTATTGGTAGTTAAGTTTTCATAAATACTGAAACAGTTGAGACCTGAATGTTAAATAATGGCCATGGCAAGACATTTTTTCAGAAATAATAAATAAAGCATATATATCACATACAGTGCAGTAACATAACAGAATTTTTACTCTCTATGTATTTGTACATAGAGAGGCATTCATAATGCCTAGTGAGTAGTAATTTACTTTTCTGTTTTTATATTTTTTGTTAATCATATAAATTCATCTGAGTCCTGATTTTAATGTTTTTCTCTACTTGCGAAAGAGGGGTAGTGAGTGTGTGCCAACTTCTTTTATACAGTGTCAGTGTGAGAGCTATTTAAGAATTTCCTCTACTATGTACAAAACAATAAGAAGTGAAGATTAAGGTTATCATACCCTTTGATAAATATTTTTTTGGATTCAGAGTGGATAATCCTAGTTGTTTGGGTATAAAAACTTTAGTCAGAATTCCTAAAGGAGCTCATATTCAGGAACGTAGTGGTGCTCCATAAAGTTGTAATACAGAGGAACAAGTTTAAGGTCAGGAAAACCCTTTCTCTCTAAACAGCTAAGGCTAGAGAATCACTAGAGTTTTGGTTTGGTGAATTCAGGTTTTATTAAGGGACAGACAGACATTCTTTGGGTCTGTTTGCCAGAAGCCCATAGGTTGGGGTGGAATTAGAATTCTGCCTTTCTCAGATAATCTGGGCCAGGACCTTTTCAACTGGACCAATGTGGAGAGAGTTAAGATACACACTTCTAGTATGTTGTGTATCTGTTCCATCTCCATATCTTTACTCCATATCTGGAGTAAAGAGATTACTCCATATCTGGAGTAATATGTGAACTTGTTTGGTGTTTGTGAAATGCTTTCTGACTATGCTTCTTGTTCTTAACTGGTGCTGATAGGTTTTTCTAGACACTTGTTTTTTCAAGGGCATTAAAGAAAAGTTTTCTTTATCCTTACAAAGTAAAATTAATATAATTATGGGGGTCTCTTATAATATGAAAACTTTGGTTTAGAGTTATGAGCCTAGTTAGGTCCATTCTTCCTAGGGTGGGAAACCAAGGGTTAATATAAATAAGTAGTTGGGGGAAATAGAGAGTATGAACCTTATATAAATTTCATTTTTAATAAACCATTATATATGTTGATTTATATAAGAAGTGTATATTTACGTATTATTTATATTTCCCTTGCTTTCTCTGTTCTCCAGGCTCCCAAGTGTGTTTTCTAATTTGATTGGAAACTATTGAAGAGCAGTTACTTCTTGCTTAGGAATGAGTTAGGATAAAGTGAACTTCTTGGGTGGAAATTATGAGTGGTTAAATTTACCCTTGAAAATCCTTCAGCTGGACACAAGTTTGTCAGAACACACTGTCTTAGTATGTTGTATGCAGTTGTATCTTTTTTCCAGACTGGAAAATAATCGGTTTCTTCAGATGAGCCAGGTGAAAAGTTGGCCTGTGTTTAATGGCCATGAAGTGGGTGTATATATATATTTTTAAAAGATTTTATTTATGGGGCGCCTGGGTGGCTCAGTCGTTAAGCGTCTGCCTTCGGCTCAGGTCATGATCCCAGGGGCCTGGGATCGAGCCCCGCATCGGGCTCTCTGCTCAGCAGGGAGCCTGCTTCTCCCACTACCATTCCATCTGCTTGTGTTCCCTCTCTCGCTGTGTTTCTCACTGTCAAATAAATAAAATCTTTAAAAAAAAAAAAGATTTTATTTATTTTGGGAGAGAGCAAGAGAGTATGCGGGGGGGAGGGGGCAGAGGGAGAGAGACTCTTAAGCAGACACTACGCTGAGTGTGGAGCCGGAGGCCAGGCTTTATCTCACAAAAATCAAGAGTCCAACACTCAGCCACCTAGACACTCCTGTCTTTTTTTTTTTTTTAAAGGGAACATATTTTTAAACATTACAGTGTAACAGGATGCTCACAGTTTGAGATATCTGCATGTAGTGATTCAGACATAAAGGGAGCATCATATTTTTATTACTCATCTTCCATTCACTCTGGAGCAAGTAGTCAATGTATTAAATAGTGGCAGAATCTCTAGTTTTATTGTTTCTGTCTGTCTATAACTTTTATTTGGCTTGTTTTATTGGATTGATTCAAATAGATAAATGTGCCTGTGATATGACTCTACTGTATTAACTAATTGATGGTGATAATGTACAAGTAAGGAATAAAAGGCAAAAATCTTTTTTAGAATTTACTGTGAAAAACTACCCCCCTTTGAAATGGCATATTAGAGGATTATATATGTAATGTGTCTACGAAGGCTGGTGTTTTCTGAATTCTAATCTTGACTGTGTTAATTAACTCTTTTACAACTCACTTTTTAGAAGTAAAATATAAATATTCCAGTTTATTTTTCAAGCAAGATCTGGTTTGTGGGCATATAATTCTATTTTTTAAGTATTGAAATCTTAAATTCTAATTTTACTCCTTTCACAACCTACTCCCATCATTCCAATGTTTTTATCTCTCACCTACATTTTATCACTTTGACTTTTTCCCCCCAATAATTCTCTAGTATCCATGATTGCCAAGAGCTAATTGGTGACTTTACATTTTTTAGGAAATCTAGTTTGGCTGTTTTGGAGATTTTGTTATTTGTTTATAATGAAAAATACAATAAATATATTTTCCTAAAGTTAGGGTCAAGCAGTCAGACCCCTTTTAAAAGAACTTGCTATGTAGTATTTCAGAATAATGTGTACTAGAATTCTAGTCCACTGGTTATTGGTTAATATTTCACAAAGGGAAACATATTTCAGCCAGATTTTTTTCTTCCCTAAATTGAATGTTTAAAAGGACAATTAAGTTCTTCAAGACCTTTTCTTTCTTTCTTTTTTTTTTTTTTTTAATATTTATTCATTTGACAGAGAGAGATCACAAGTAGGCAGAGAGGCAGGCAGAGAGAGAGGAGGAAGCAGACTCCCTGCTGAACAGAGAGCCTGATGCAGGGCTCTATCCCAGGACCCTGGGATCATAACCTGAGCTGAAGGCAGAGGCTTTAACCCACTGAGCCACCCAGGCACCCCAAGACCTTTTCTTTTTTATCTGTACTTATATCTTATCAACTTTCTGAAGATCCATTCAGATAATCACAGGTGGCTACTTCTGGCCAATACAAATAGTCTTTTGGGTTTTAGACTTTTATAAATTATAAGCTAAGTTGTTAATATTTATTATTAAGGGATTTTTTTCATATATTCATTGGCCATTTAGTAGGTCATACTGAATATGTAATAAAAATTACTGAGGTAACTGCTACATAGACCATTTATCTTAAAGTGTATTCATTGTAGTCTTATAAACCAGAAATTTTTTTTTTTTTGAAATATTTTTTTTTTTAAGATTTTTATTTATTTGACAGAGAGAAACACAGCGAGAGAGGGAACACAAGCAGAGGGAATGGTAGCGGGAGAAGCAGGCTCCCTGCTGTGCAGAGAGCCCGATGCAGGGCTCGATCCCAGGACCCTGGGAACATGACCTGAGCTGAAGGCAGACGCTTAACGACTGAGCCACCCAGGCGCCCCATAAACCAGAAATTTTAACCATGAACGTTATGATGTCTTTCTTTTTTTTTATGATTCCATTCATTTATTTGACAGAGAGAAAACGCAAGCAGGGGAGAGTGGCAGGCAGAGGGAGAGGGAGAAGCAGGCCCTCTGCAAAGCAGAAAGCAGGATGCAGGGCTTTGTCTCATGACTCTGGGATCATGACCTGAACGGAAGGCAGATGCTTAACCATCGAAGCCACCAAGGCACCCCCTGATGTGTCTTTAAGACCTCCAACTTGAACATCTTTTCCTTTTGTTTGGACCTCAAATCCAGAACTTAGTCTCATCATTTAGGCTCCATTGTCCTACTACTGTTGCTATGTTACAAAACTTCAACCCTGGATCATATCGACCTTTGTTCCTTTGCCATATCGTTGCCACTCTAAATTTGTGTTTTTCCTGTATAAACTGAGTATTCATTGCTACCTGAAAAATCCTTTACTGGCTTCTTAATCAGTTTCCTATTTAATCATTGGTGGTGAAATCAAACCTTTGCCTCTGTCTTCAAAAATTTTTTCTCATTGTCTTTTGATTAATTTCAGCAGATCTCAAAATAAGAGTCATTTTGGTGGAACTCCCTTTTACCACCTTTTTCTCTCCCTGTTCACTTTCTGCTTCACCATGTTACAATCGTATCTGCACTTCCAGGCGTCCATCCCTCCCTGCTCTTCCTTCTAGCAGTCTTATCTCTACCTCATGCTTTTATTCTCATTCACTCCTGTATTCTCAGGGACTCTACTCCCATAGTCATAACATTCTGATTATTCAGTGTTTTTTTCTCTCTCTCTGCTGGCTTTCCCCTGATTATGGAATTGTGCTCAACTCTCTCCTATATTTTCAAAAACTGTTGACCCAACATATTTTGCTATTTCTTGCCCTTTCTCCTTTTCTTCTCTGCCAGGTTCCTTGAAAAAAATAGCTTGTACCCATTTTATTTCCCCATTTTCTTTCTTTCATTTATTCTTTAACTCACTGAAATTTGCTTTCTCCTCCCGTTTTTTTGTTTTGTTTTGTTTTATTCTGTTCTCTTGTGGTAAGACTTTGTTCATATGACAACTCTTTGCTGATCTCTTTCTTAGGACTCTGTTCTTGGCCCTCTACTGTCTACTTTCAAGAGGTTTTTAGGGGTTAATGTGGATGGGTTTCATGGTATTCTTGCGGCTTCTGAAATGAATTATAAAATATATATGTGTATGTCTGTTTTCTTAGGGAGAAAGTCTACAGGTTTATTTATATTTGACTTAAAGCAATGTATTCACTCACGGTTTTAACTACCTTGAAGTAATAACACTAAATTCTCTATTTCCAGCCCAGACCTTTGATAGGTAATCCAGAACTGTTTATCTTACTTGATGGCACGTGATCAAAACTTTCCAAAGCAGAATTAATCAGCCATCTTTCCTCTTCCTGTATGCCATCTATTGTATATATACACACCACTATTCTGCCTCTCCTGAATAAAAAATTTTGGTGTCCTACTCTTTTTTCCCTTCATCTTCACAGCCTATCCCATCCATTCTGTCTTTCAAATATAAGTATCTCTCAAATTCATCTTCTACTTTTTCTTGCCTTATTTCCACCCTCTTTATCTTTCATCTGGTTTATTGTAATAAATAACTTTCCAACTGGTTTGCTGGTCTCCACTTTGACCCACCTTTAATCTGTTCATCAAACTTAAATCTGAATAATTTTTCTACAATGTTAATTTTTTCCAATGACTTGGATTGTCAGGATAAAAAGTGCTTAAATTGAGACATGGTGTTGAGTCTCTGCTTACATCCTTATTCTTATTCCATGAGTCTCCAAATGTACATTATATAGTGTTTCTCTTTTAAGCAGTAAATCTGTTATTTTAGTTTTCTCCTTCATACCCTTACCTTTTCTTCTGTACCAGGCAACTCATTTAAGTCCTGTAAATCTCAACTTCTGTCCTTATCTATCTTTCTTCTCACTTTCTTAGATGTTCCATCTCTGTCTTCCTACAGTTACATCTGCATAATTATTGTAACTCTTCTTTACTGTACTGTATGCTTGTGATTTAGAGCAAGTGTGGTCATAACCCCCAATTTTTTAAAAAATCTTTAGAGCCTCACAATTTGTCTAATGTATAGTTGGTGATATATAGATATTTGCTGATTAAATAAAGAACCAAGATGTAAAATTTTTCTCATTTTGACCTTTATGCATTTTAGATACCCTTAAGTGTTAGTAATCTTTTTTAGTGGTACAAAGTACAGTTAGTTTTGAAGAACAGAATTCTGTAAATCTTATTTATACCCAGTACCTAACACAGTTCTTGGTAAATTGGAGAAACTCAATTATTTGTAAATAAATGATTTACAGGTGATCATGAACAAATGAGCTATTACATTTTTAAAGTGTTAGCATTCAACCTAAGGAAGAAAACAGATAAAAACCAAATCAGAAAATCAAGTAGTGTGGGTTACTTAATTTTCCTGACAACTATAGTTAATATTGGTCATTTTGATGAGACTCCTCAGGGACTTTTAAAGTTTCCTATTATTAGTGTAGTATGTAACAACAGTGTGACCTCATTACCATGCCCTGCTGTTAGATCTCTTCTTAGAGACTGGGTATGTTATCTTGTTTGTTAGGATTTGTTAGGCTTGTGAATTAGACTTCATCCATCTTTATTTTCATGTCTGTTCTTTTTAGAGAAGAACAGGGGATTCAGGAGATTATAGTGGGTTCTGTCAAAATGATGGAAGTAGTGGTTCCAAATATCCCTTTATTTATAAAACACACCTGAGGCAGAATATTCCATGTAGCAGAATATTCCATGTAGCATATGTCTTTTGTTATGATGTTGCATTTTGAAAATATTTATGTGGTAAAAGGCACATTCTGAGGCAGATTATAATCAGTTTTCTGTCAAAACCTTTAAAGACTTCTGGGTTAATGTCAATCATTATGAATAAAATGTCTATCCTCATAGTTTCTCAATCTGGACAGAGAATTTAAACCTCGGTGCCCAAAGACATTGTTGTATCCCTTACTTCTCCTCATGGATAATAGTAACTATATGTTCCACCCTTGGGAGAATTGAGAAAAAAGTCACTCAAGTCGCTCTCAGTTAAGATTTAATTCTCTCACAGACCCTGGTGAGAAAGGCTCCTAGGAAGCAGATTGTGCACTGAAGCTCAGGTCACTGAATTCTTAGTAGGTAGAAACTCCTTGATCATTATTGATTTGAGACAAAATTGAATGGTGATTTAAGAATAAAAGATAATATCCCTAAGACAGTTGTTTTCAAAGTGTGGTCCTTGACCTGAACTTGTTGGAAATGTAAAATTCTTATGCCTCATCTCAGTGCCATCTGATCTATTGAGTCAAAATTGGGGATGAGGAGTAGAGGCAGGGGCTTAATTAGTTTTAGTTGGGTGACTGATGCATACTAAGATTTGAGAATCTGTTTTGTGCTATCTATTGATCCTTGCTTTCATTTCTTCTTCCATATGCTCTAGACAGTATTTACTCAGTATTAGAAAAATCCAGATGTGATTCCCTGAGTCATTTTGTTTTCAGAAATATTCTCCTAAATTCACTCCCAATGAGTAGTTGAAATTTAAAGTCAGGTAGGTAGGGTGTTTATTTGCAAATTAGGTTATTTTACTTTTCTGATTAAAATTCTTTGGTGTGATATGGGGAATCCAAATCTTTTTTTCCCCAGCCATTTTCATATCATTTCCTTATTGATTTGGAATGCAATTATTCATGAGGGTTTTTTTTGTTTCTGTTTTTGTTTTTTTTACTTTATCTTTGTTGTTTCTGATTTCTAATCTATTGTATTTTGCTCAGAAAATAGGATCTAGGGGCACCTGGATGGCTCATGATCAAATGGATCATGTGGATTAATTAATTAATTAATTAATCAGTGGATTAAAGCCTCTGCCTTCGGCTCAGGTCATGATCTCAGGGTCCTGGGATCGAGCCCTGCATCAGGCTCTCTGCTCAGCAAGGAGCCTGCTTCCTCTTCTCTTTCTGCCTGCCTCTCTACCTATTTGTGATCTCTCTCTCTTTCTCTGTGTCAAATAAAATCTTTAAAAAAAAAAAAGAAAAGAAAATAGGATCTATATCAGGGGTCAGCAAACTAATTTGGTCACCCAGAACCCAATAATAGTTTTGTATTTTTAAAGTATTGTTTAAAACAAAGGCAAACAACCCCCAAAATATGTGACAGTCTGCATATGGTCTCCCATATCTAAAATATTTATTCTCTCTTTCTGCAGGAAAAGTTTGTTGACCCTAATCTGTATAGTACTTATTCTTTGAAATTTGGTTGAAATTTGCTTTATGGCCTAATATACACAGACTACTTCATTAAACTCTTTTACATGTAATTGTGAAAAATAGATATTTTCTAATCATTAGGTAGAGATATCTGTATATGTTTGCTAAATTAAACTTACAATTTCACTGCTCAAGTCCCCTATATAACTTCACTGAATTTTTGGGACGTTGCCTTGACCTCTCAATAATCAAATATTGAACTTTCACTTTGATGTTGGACTTGTGACTTTTTCTGGAGTTCTGTTTGTTTTATCGTGAGGCTCTTTCATTGCGGCATGCAAATTGAAAATTTTTATATCTTCTTAGTGAGATGTAATTTTTATTATTATGTAGACAGGGTTTTTTTTAATCCTTTATAATACCTTTTGCTTTAAAGTCTGTTTTATCTGATTTGATATTTTTGGTAAAACCACCAGCTACTTTTGGTTATAATTTACAGGATCTTATTCAATCCAAACTTTCTTTGTCCTGTGTTTCAGGTGTAGCTCTGATGTTCACTTGACTGCTGTTTAGTAATTGTATTGATCTTTTGAGTGTTAGGTTTAATTCATTTACATTTATTGTGAATATTGATATATTTGGACTTCTTCCTTTTTGTCTTTCTTAATCTGTACTTTATTTATGACAGCATAGTGAGGTATTTCTTCAGATCTTTATTTCAGGTAACTGCTTTTCTCTTTAGCTTCATCTAATCTTCTCTAACCCTTCTATTGATTGTTTTTAAATTTAATATATATTTTTATTTCTAAAAGTTATATTTCAAATTTTCCTGGTCATTTTTTATTATTCATTATTAAATTCTCTCTTATTTTGTTAAATATTTCAGTTATTTTATATATAATATTTATAATATTCTAATATAGGACTCAGATTTTTCCAAATATTAAAATTTGTGATAATTTTCAAGGATATAAAAAAATAAGAAGAGCAGAATCAAGGCATGGTCTGAAATATTCTATATGGTTCCCCCTGGTTCTTCCCTTCCCACATTGGACACATGCTCTTTGACCCAAAATAATCAGTGAGATCTCTCTTTTTTTTTTTATCAATGAGATCTCTTAATTGAGGTTTGTGGGACATTTCGCACTGTAGGAAGTGTCTATAAAACATCTCTATTTCAGACTGTAGACTGGGATTTCGTAAGCTCTTCACTATTTACATTTTGGACTGGATAATTCTTTGTTGTGGGGAGACTGTCCTGTGCATTGTAGGATGTTTAACAGCATCACTGGCGTCTGTCTACCAGAAGCCGGTTATACTCCCCGCTCTCCATTTGTGATAACTTGTGATAACTCAGAATGTCTCCAGATATTGCCAACTATTCCATGCGAGGCAAAAATCATCCCTGAGAACTGTCCTAGAGACTGATAAACCTTTTGTGACATTCTACAGGGAGCCATGTTTTATAAACCTGTAGATTATAATTTTGTTATAATAAGCAATCTTAATCCAGGATGACCCTCCAACAGTGTTTCATAAAGACTCGCTTCATGGTCAGTATTATTAGTCTGTTTGCCAGAAGGTTTAGTTGTTTAGTTGTCAGCATATAAACAGGGAGATCAGATCATTTGACTTACTATTTTCTTGGGAGTGCTCCCTTTCCCCAGCTGCTTTAATTTTTCCTTTTGTCCTTAATGTTATCTCCCTATCCCCATTTTTCTTTCTTTTACTGTTTACCAAAAATTTTCGAGTACCCAGAGTATTCCCCGACTATTCCATTTGGTAGGACAGATCAGTAAAATAAAGGTCTTTTTTTGTCAAGAAGCGAGATAACACGTAAACAAACAGGAAAATGTCATATTAATTAGTATAAGGAGAATTGAAATTCTGTGCTTTGAGAGATAGGAAGTGGGTAACTGTTCTGTCTTAGATCGAGTAGTCAAGAAAGTCCCATCTCAGAAAGTTTCTTGTGTCAAGGAGTCTGTTATATGAACATTAGAAGAGCATTTCAAACGGAGGGAACCATTAATACTAATGCATTTAGATGGAAACATGCTTGATACTTCAAGAAGAGAAAAAGCCAGTGAGACTCTCAAAGCAAGGGATAATGTGAGATGAAATCAGTGAGCATAAAACAAAATTGGATAAAAGATGGGAAAGTGCTTTCATATCTTTTTGTGTGACTGGCAGTAGTAATACAGTGTTGGAGACCTGTCCTTGGAAATCTGTAGAACTCATTTCGAAGGGATGTTGTAGTAGTACACACAAACAAGTGTTTTTGAGTTTCTTTTTCCTTTCTTTAGCCATAGCCAGTGTGGTTATTAAAAAACTTCAAGGATAAAAAATGTGTCAGGAGAACTTTTCAACATTTTAACTAATTGGTTTTTCTTTTCTCTTGTACAGGTCAATTTGTTGATTACTTCTCCATCCTCCTCCCAACAAATAAATACCATCATGTTTTGTTTCAGTTTCAGATTTCTTCTTGTATGGATCACTGATTGAATAACAGATGGCTTTACCTCGCCTCACAGGAGCTTTGCGCTCCTTTTCAAATGTCACTAAGCAAGATAATTATAATGAAGAAGTGGCTGACTTAAAGGTAAACTTTTTAGGTGAAAAACATAAATGTACAATGTGAGCAGATAACTGACATTCTTTTTCTCAGTTCTTTGTATTTAAAATGGTAGGTTTAATCTTGTGTGGTATTATACCAAGAAGAGGAATAGGTAATGATGTTTTCTATGAGCATACTTATCTTAAAGCACCTATGACTGTATTGTCAAAGAGAATAATCAGAACTATGATAGTGAATTCTTTTTTAATTTTTATTGCTAAGATTTCTGCCACAGTTAATCTTGTAATTTAATCCAGTAATTTAACTTTGGAACATCTGAGTAAGTTTATGTGTCTCTGGTAAAATTTTTATCAAATGGACAAAAATATTATCTCTACCATAACATGGAAAATATGAATATTAATGTCTTAAAATCAGTGGCTGGTCTCATAATTGACTTCTGTCTGGTCCTTGTAATTGGTTGTGGACACTATATGCCTGAAGGTATATAACTGTATATATGAACATGTGAGCTTTATAATATATATATGAAGGAAGTGACTCTGTGTTGTTTTTTTAAAAAAAATAATAGTCACTTTGATGACTATTTGACTCTGTTGTAGAATATTAATGTTGTTTCCTAATAGGTTGGAATTTTATTGCTTACAGTCCTTATGCAGTTTTTAGAATTAATGCCTTCATTTGAAGATTGATACTAGGAAGAGAAGATTTGTTTGCAGTCTTTAGAAAGATTTTTCTTCTAACAGTGATACAGTTTTGCTACAGAAAACAGTTGACCTTCTTTACAGTGGGAGCTATTTTGCATTTTCATGGCAATTAAAATAAAGGTATAGTCTATATAGTTAATATTACTATCTTAAACTTGAATTGTTTTCTCTCCTCGTCTAACCAAAGCCCCTTTTACAAGTCACTCTATATTAGAAATACAACAGAAGATTTTAAAATTTGAAAATATATAAGGACTATATGCTTATTCCATGTCATTTCATTTATTCTTACAGACTTTTAGACACTTCTTTTTTTCCTGGGGAAAGAGAGTGGCAGATCTAATAAGCCTTATTTTATTATTTTCCCTCTTCTTTTTTTTTTTCCCCCCCAGCGGAAAAAGCGGGGGTTGGGCAGAGGGAGAAGAAGAAAGAGAATCTTAAGCAGGGGTATCTGAATAATGCAGTCTGTTAAGCATCCATATCTTGGTTTCCACTCAGGTCGTGATCTCAGGGTCCTGAGATTGAGGGCCACATTGGGCTCCGCACCTAGCACAGAGTCTGCTTGAGATTCTACCTCTCCTTCTGCCCCTCCCCCTCATGCTCTCTGTCAAATAAATAAATACATCTTTAAAAAAAAAAAGTCTTAAGCAGGCTCTCTGCCGAGTGCAGAGCCCAGTATGGAGCCCAACAAAGGGCCCAACACGGAGCCCAGTGTGGGGCTCAGTCTCACAATCATGAGACCATGACCTGAGCTGAAACCAAGAGTTGGATGCTAAACTGACTGAGCCACCCCCTGATGAGCCTCATTTTAATGTAACTTTTTGTCTTGAGATATATCCAACAATATAAATGAGAGAAAAGTAAGCTGAACCTTTTTATACCTATGACCCATTGAAACAATTTAATTCAATTTATGGCTAATTTTTTTTTAAGTTTATTCATTTATTTATTTTAGTAATCTCTATATTCAATGTGGGGCTCAAATTCATGATCCCAAGACCAAGAGTTGCATGCTCTTCTGACTAAGCCAGCCAGGTGCCCCTATGGCCAATCTTACTTTATTTCTACATTTGTCCATTTTCTTATCCTTAAGCCCAGATTAGCTAGCATTGATTAACATTTTAAATTAGAATACTGAGACAGGGAAATAATAATGAAATATGCAATATCATTAGTACAACCAGGATGAAAATTACAGTTTCCTGTCTAATCCACTACTTTTTTATCTGGTCAGAGAGCTTCATGAAGTTAAATCCATGGGTCAAGGCCAATGGTATGAAATAAAATTTTTTATTGCTTTCTATGTCAGTTCTTGAGAATGGAAATATTCTCTTGAGACAAAATTATTGTCTCAAGAAGAGTGTATATAGGGGCGCCTGGGTGGCTCAGTGGTTAAGCCTCTACCTTCGGCTCAGGTCATGATCTCAGGGTCCTGGGATTGAACCCTGCATCGGGCTCTCTGCTCAGCGGGGAGTCTGCTTCCCCCTCTCTCTCTGCCTGCCTCTCTGCCTGCTTGTGATCTCTCTCTCTCTGTCAAATAAATAAATAAATAAAATCTTTAAAAAAAAAAAAAAAAAGAAGAGTGTGAATAGGTAAGAATCTTCTGGATGCCTAACCTGTTTTAGGATCATACTTGGGAAAACGATACTGATTTGAGTGTATTGAACCCATAATAGGAATGTCATTTTCTATAAATACCTTTCATCAAAAAGCATGACATAAAGCACTTATATGTAATATGATCTAAGCTATATTAAAAAAAAGAAAAATGGAAAAGAAGTATGTGGAATAGTATCAATTGTTATTATCTGGATGTTGGACTTTTTCATCAGTTGTTTTTTTTCTTTTTCTTTTTTTTTTTTTACCTAGTCTCCACATCCAACATGGGGTCTAAACTCATGACTCTGACATCAGGAGTCATGTGCTCTACCTACCATGCTAGCCAGGCACCCCTGGATGTTGGACTTTTTCCTTTGCTGTATGAAAATAATTGCATGATGTATATTCATTATGATTCAAACTATAAAAAATAAAGTTTTTTTAAACAATTTTTAAACAGACAAGATTTTTTAAAAACACATTTCAGTAAAGCTCCTTCCGGGAGCTTAGTTAAAAAGCAATTTTGAAGTCTTGTGTGTAGTGCCATGTTGTCTAATATAATGCAAAATATATGTGCTAAGTGATGGCTTTGAGGAAATCATTAACCAATGTCTTTGTATTACATGCTGTTTCAGGTGAAGCGGTCTAAACTTCATGAACAAATTGTAGATTTGGATGTGACATGGAAGAAGATAGTAAAATTTTTGAATGAAAAACTGGAGAAGAGTGAAATGCAAAGTGTAAATGAAGACTTAAATGATATATTGCAGGCTGCAAAACAGATAGGTATAGTTTTGTTTTGTTTTGTTCTGTTTTTTTCACTAAGTTTCGAAAATAGATTCCTTTTAAACTGTATATTGTATAGGGAAAGGCTCAAGTTTTCAGACAAGTATTTATAATTAAAAAAATAGTCTTATCTATCTAGGGGCTCAGGATAGAGTCATAGAGGCAGAATTAAATTAGTAATTATGCAGTTAATCATGAGGGATTCATAAAAATTTAGAGCTTGAAAACCACTGTTACGATTAAAATAAGGAGAGGGTAAATGATAATTTTAATGTAGCTTGAAGGAACTTTAAAAGCCATGTAGATCAATTTTTTATAGAGGCCCACTAACACATAGTGAGGGGCAGCACTGAAGCTAAACTTTGCTTTAATTCTTGTTGCACACTAATATTCTCATCAACATACTATTTTTGAAAGAAATTAGAGTATGTGATACCACATATTAATGTAGTTTACTTTCCCAAGGTTAGAAACAAAAAATAAAACAAATGATTCTTTGGTAAAATATCTTGAGTTTGTTCATTGAGATTCATCTTCTCTTTCTAAACTCTGATGACTAAAAAGCATAGTTAACACTACTGTAGTTCTAAATTTTCCAAATTCAGGTTTGAACCTAAATGTTCATGCTGATACTCTGGCTCTGTGAGATCTGGCCTCCGCCTTTCTTCTGACCTCAGGTCATCTTTGTCCTCACCAATTGTGCTTCATGAGACACTGGCCTTTTCTCACTTCTTCAATCCCAGTTGGTGCAGGTCTTTATACACATTATTCCCTATGTTGAGAATGTCCTTCTGTTCTACTCTTAGAATGGGTAGATCCTTTCTTGTTATTTTGAACTTGGCCAAAAACTTATTTCCTTAATGAAGCCCTCACTGACCATCCAGTCTCAAGTTGTTACCCAGTCACACTTTTATCTTATAACCTCAGTAACATTTTCTCCTTAATGTGTATCATTATCTGATATTTTTCTTGTTTTTTTAACAACTGAGCTACCCAGGCACCCCTTTTCTTGTTTTTTTAATGCCTGTGTTTTGCTGCTAGGATGTAAGTTTCATGAGGATAAGATCTTATTTTTCTTGTTCAGTGCTTCAAGCTGGGTGCTTAGGATAGTGTTTGGCATGTTTTATAGCCTTCTTCAGATTTACTTGATAAATACATGAAAAAGTTTTCTCAGCCGATTTCTTGGTAGAGGGAAAATTTAGATTCTTTATCATATGCTGGTTGGCAGTGTTCTTCCTTACACCAACTTTGGGGAGTTTCTGTTATATCTCATATATTTATTTATTATCATCAAATCTTTATATTTATTCTTCAGATATTTTGACTTTGATGTGTTATTTATCATTGGTTTGTAATATAGTATAATATTAAATTCAATGTCCTTATTGTTTTAAGTTGTGAAAGTACAAAGTGAATGTCACGTATCTTTTTGTAGTTACATTATCTTCTGAAGTTCAAGTGCTTTATTTAGTAAGGGATTTTTTTTGTTTAAGTCTAGGGGAAATGAAGTGTACTCTGATGAGATTTGTAATAGCAATTTGCGTAGAATTACACTTTATATTTTAAAAATATAGAAGTAGTTAGATTCACTGGAAAATTATATTGAAAATGCAGTCTCCAGTTTACCAACATCAACTTGACTAGGATCTTAACCTTTCTGGACTTCACTGTTTTCATTTCTAAGATATTGGGGCCATTGGGGATGGAGTGATCTGACTAAAATACTTTTTCAAAAACTGTAGAAAGTATCTTTCCTCTTCTTTCGTTAAGTTGTAAAAATAACTCTGAATACTTAGCAAAACAGTATTAAAATATTGAGTTTATTCAGTAGCATGACTAAATTAAGATTTTTAAGTAATAAGGTACCCTTTGGACTTTTTCCCTGAGTATCTCTGATAAGTCAGAAATCATTGCTTTAAATATCAGACATTAAATGTAATCCTAGGAGTTTTGCCTGTTGGCAAAACATCTGATACATACTCAGAGACTATTCATTGATGTGTTTAAGGAATTGATGCTTTTGAGATGTAATATCTCAAAAGAATATTTTCATGATGGAGAAAAACTTAGGGTTAGATTTAGGCAGATGAGCTTTCATATCTACTTTTTAACTGTTTTAAGTTGAATAAGTATTAGCTTTATTGATACTAATAGTTGACTAGTAGTCAGCCACGCTTTCTGAATGAAAATACTGCTGATAATGGAAGTATAATTAAAATTAGCAGCTTTGAAAAAATCAGTCACATGGGAAAAATGTTTTTGTAATTTCTTATAGTGCTCTTTCACACAGCTAATTTGGTATAATTGTATTAAAGAGGTAGAGCAAAAGAATAAAGAAAGAAGAACAATCACTTATATTTCAATTGAATATAGTAGTATAAGGTACTTATTTAAGACCATGTATATCAACTAGTCATTGTAATGGGTATTTTAAGCTGGTAAGGGACATCAGGGAACATTGATCCATTACCTTCACTTACATGTAAGTGTAACAGAGTGTAAAGTAACAGAACCCATGAAGGTTAACGGAATCCCATGGTTGAGTCATGGTGAATATAGGCTAGATCCAAATTTTGAAATAGAAACATGATGCAAATACTAGATTCTTTCCTTTATTTGTAGTCAGATGTTATGTTCCATCAAGTCTACTTTTCCCCTACTCTTAAATTCACTCTGTGTTATTTACCATTGCTTTAATTTAGGCTTTTAACATCTCCTGTCTGAATTACTGTAGTAGCCTATTGCCTCAGCCTTCCTTTCCTACTCAACTTCTTCACTGTTACTAGACTGATCTTTGTAAGAAGCAAAATTCATTTTTATTTCCATATTACTCTTCAGACCAAATTCCTTAGAATGGACAAAAGAAAAGCTTCTTTATGAATTGAAACAATTTACCTTTTCATTTCTTTGCCATTCTATTATATGCAATCTTTACTACTAATCATATATAATGTTTACTAACTTAATTTCTTTAACAGTGCTTACTGGTTTTTTATGTCTTTTTATATGTTAAAATAACTTTCTCCATTGTGTTCACCTGGTAAAATGCTTCTCATCTCTGAAAAAATGGCTTAGGCTTCATTCATGTCCTCTGTTATTCTTTTCTAATCTTAGTACATAGTGTTCCATTAGACTATCATCTATTCCATACTTTTTTGTGGTATGGAACACTAACACCTAATATGGTGCAATGGATATAGTAGATGTTCAATAATTAAAAACTATTGAGAACTCAACTAAAAGTACTCTCTGGTTTTTATTACTTCTGATGCTAAAAGCTTTTTTTGTTGTTATTTTCAAGTATTTTTTTCCTCTCAGATTTACATTTAATTATTCCCATATCTTTTTACAATTTTATTTTCCCCTCGAGATTATTTTAATAATAAAACTTAGCTTTATGGAGAAAACATTATAAATTATTTGAAAGTAGTATTCTTGGCCCTTAATCTTAGTTTATTTAAGACATAGCTATCTCCTTCATGGATTTTAAAGGATACACATAGTCATATTAACCTATATTCTGTTGGCAATGAAACTTCAATAAAACTGTTTTATGTGCTCTAAGTAGAAATATTTTTGAAAGTAAAGAGGTCAAAATTGAGAGTGACAATCAATAAAATGCACCATGTATTAGGCATGTGTATCTGTTACTTAATGCTCATTTTGGGAAGCTGATAAGACTTCCACAGTGTAGATAGAAAAACTAGAGTGGGGGTCAAGAATGGAGGAAAGGTCAGTAGAAAGACCCTGCAGTTCCCTACTCAGCTCTGTAACTGAATCTCTCCCAGAACCAGAACAGAATGATCTCATGATTTTATTCATATTATTTCACCATGCACAGACCTGTTTGACTTCTCTGATTTATAACCCTTGCTTTATTTTGGGTTTCAACGTTCTTACTCATTTTACCTTTAACTTTGTCTTTAAGAAAAGTATGAGTCAAAATGTAGGTTGGACAGAAGTGACTTCCAAAAACGTGGTTTAGGGAATTTGGTAATCCATTATGTTTTTTGGGTTGTAAAGGAAATAAGATTTTATTATAAAAAGTGAGGAATTAAAACTGAGGGTAGAAATTAGTTTATGGAAAAAGTTTAAAAAGATATTAGGATCTGGAAATTCTGTCTATGGAAGAAAGGCTATGTATTTAGAATAACAAAGGCCTGTTGTGTATTGGAAGTGGCAAGAGGTTTTGCAGGAGTATTTATGAAAAGTAGCTATCTTGAAAATTGCAGATTCCAAAAACGTTTGGAGTTCCATTTCTCATAAATTGGCAGACAGGTTAATTTGGAACAGTTCTCTGCTGAGAATAAGTAGAAAAACTGTAAAATATAAAATTTGTTTAACTACATCAGAGTCTACCAGAGCAACGAAGAATTATGGGGTTGAGAAATCTGGAAGCAGACATAAACCCAGAAAATGTGATCTTGGCTTTTGGGCCACTTTTTCCTAGAGGTGACTGTTCATTCCAGAAGAGGAAGCTGGAAAACGAAGAGGAGAATGAGAAGAAGAAAAGAGCTTTTGACAGATTCAAAGGACTAAGATGACAAAAATGACTAAAGTGGCCAAAAGAGGAAGTAGAAAAATCTGAATATTTGACTTAAATTGAATCTGTAATTAAAAACCTTCACACAAAGAAATTTGTATGCCTTGATGGCTTTACTGGAGAATGTCATATAATGTCATTTAAAGAGGCACGAGGTTATTATTTGTAGATTAAAGAAGGTTACAGGCATATAATAATTTAATGTACTGTCCTTGATTGAATCCTGAATTGGAAAAAAATAATAAAAATATTTTGGGGACCATTGTAAATTTTTAAAAAATTTTTATTTATTTATTTGACAGAGAGAGAGAGGTCACAAGTAGGCAGAGAGGCAGGCAGAGACAGAGGGGGAAGCAGGATCCCTGCTGAGCAGAGAGTCCGATGTGGGGCTCCATCCCAGGACCCTGAGACCATGACCTGAGCCGAAGGCAGAGGCTAAATTTAACCCACTAAGCCACCCAGGCGTCCCAGAGACCATTGTAGATATTTGAATATGTACTTTGGATATCATGAGATAATATTAGATCTGAAATGAGTCAACGGTTTAGTGGCTATGTAAGTATATCCTGAATCTCAGGAGATACATACTGCAGTATTTATAGTGAAGTGTCATGAAGACTGCAATATACTGTCAGATGGATCAATAAAAAAAATACATGTGAAATGTGTGTGTAAGAGGGAACACAAATGCACATGAGTGCATAAAATGTTACTGGATTAATAAATAGGGAAAAATAGGGTGATTCATGAAGGTTTGAAATCATATGATGAGTAGATGAAGAAAAGGCATTTTTTGAATATCTAAAATCAATTATGATAAAAATTCTTAGCAAACTAGGAATAGAACTTTCTTAATTTGACAAATAACATACTTTAAAAAGCCTGGATCAAACATCATATGTAATAATTCAGTGTTGAAAAAGCTTTTCCCCTGAGATAGGAAATTAGACAATGCCCTTCACCACTTCTTTTTCTCACTGTACTAAAGGTCCTTGCTGAAAAGGCAAGAAAGAGTATAAAGATTCATAAAAACTTCCATTATTCATATAACTATCTTTAGAGAATGAATTTAGCAAGGTCAATATAAAAATCAATTTTATTTCTGTTTACCAGTAGCAAGTTTAAAATGCTATTTACAAAAGCATTAAAAATCATCAAATATCTAGAAGTAAATTTAACAAAAGGTGAACAAGATTTCCTCATTGAAAACCAAAATATTAGAGAAATTAAAGAAGACCCAAATAAATGTAGTAATATACAAAGGATTGGAATACTTATTATTATAAGATATAATTTTTACCCATATTGACTGAGAGATTCAGTGCAATCCCAATCAAAATCTCAGCAGGTTTGTGTTTGAGGATGTGCATTTATGTGTGGAAATTGACAAGATAATCTGAAAATTATATGGCAATTCAAAGGCAAAGAGCAACCAACTCAACCTTGAAAAAAAAAAGAGGGAACACTGACTCTACTGGATATTAAGACTTATTATAAAGATTAGTAAATTATAAATGAAATGTTGGTCTAAGAATAGACAGACCAGTGGGATGGAATATAGTCCAGAAACTGACTTACAAATATTAGGGCTCTTTCTTTACCATGAAGGTCATCAAGTAGTGAAACATGGCTGTTCTTTCTGTACATGGTGCTAGGTCAGCTGTATATGCATATGAAAAAAATTAAACCTGTACAGATAATTCTAAGCAGCTTATAAAATGAAACATGAAGCATGAAATAATAAATAAAAGATAATAAAGAAGAATATCTTCATGATCTTCGTATATGGAAAATTTTATTAAATAGTAAACACCACTCATAAAGGAAATGACGATAAATTGGACTACATGAAAACTGGTATTTTTTATTCTTTGAGAGTAAAAAGACAAGTCACAGAATAGGAGAATATAGCTTCATATATAAACCAAAGAGAATTTGTATCTATATTAAATATGAACTCCTACAAGTAAATAAGAAAAGGTAATCCTATATAAAAAGGAACAAGAGCCTTGAACAAGCACTTTGCAGAAGACAACTGAATGTCCACGAAACATGAAAAGGTGTCCAACCTTGTTGGTAATCAGAGATGCACTACATGCACATCAGAATTATTAAAATTAAAAAGAATGATATGCCAATTGTTGGTCAGGCTCGAGATTGTGAAATAACAATTCTTATCCACTACCGATTGTATTTTAAATTGGTATGACTGCTTTGAATAACTGTTTGATGGTATCTGCTGTGGTTGGACAAGTGTTATTTTAAGTATTGGTATATATTATCCAGTAATATATACATAAATTTCCAGTAAAAATGCCTGCACATGTATGCAAAAGACTAGTGCATTATTTGTAATAGTCTTAAAATGGAAACACTCCAATTCACTGATAAACAGTGGCATAAAGTATGATATGTAGACTACCTTATAGTAATAATGAACTAATAATGAACTGTAACATTGTAAATAGATCTTATAATGTTGAATGAAAGCAGCCAAACGCAAAAGAACAGATAGGATAATGATTCTGTTTTTATGAAATTGAAAACTAGGATGACTGATCTCTCATTCAGAAGTCAGGATATTGGCTATTTTTGAGGAACCAGGTAATGATGAAGTAGATTTGGTACTTTTTGGGGAGCTGATAATACTCTCTATCTAGAAATAGTTATCCAGACTAAATAGGTGCACTCATTTTGTGATAATTCTGTGAGCTGTATGTGTACTGTATATGTTCTTGTTTTATTCAATAAAAAGTAAAAATTACGGCTTTTCATATTATCATTTTTCTTAAAATATTTCAGACTAATAAAAATATAACAAATGACTGTGTATTCACAATTCAGCTTAACACTTGGCTATCTTTCCTTCAGAGTTTATTTTTTAAGAAATAAATTATTTTTTTTAAGATTTTATTTGAGAGAGAGAACATGAGTGGGGGACAGGGAGGGGCAGAGGGAAAGGAAGAAGCAGACTCCCCACTGAGTAGGAAGCCCAACATGGGGCTTGATCCCTGGACTCGGACATCATGACCTCAGCTGAAGGCAACTGCTTAACTGACTGAGCCACCCAGGTGCCCCTAACAAATAAAATCTTAATGATATGGTCAGAACTCCTTATGGACCCTGCTTAGCCTCTAGTACTCAGTATCATAAGTATAATAAATAAGTTTGTATTATTCTCATGTCATGCTTATTTTTATTACATGTACTTATACATTCATAAGTATGCATTAGGAATGTATTCAGCTCAAATATCAAAGCCTACTATGGTAACAAAGACCAAGTGGGTTTTTATGTTTCATCTCACAAACTCCCTCTTTAGGATTCGGTAACTTGGTAATGTTAGGATCCAAGGCTGTAATGGCTTGGCTTTTTCTTCTGTTTGTTCTCTTTTGTTCACCACCTGCTCCACTTCTAGCCTTCATATCTGTGCACTAGACGTTTCTCCCTTAATTTTTTGAGAATAGATTATGCCACTAGACTTACTGATAATCAAACCACCTTTTTCATTTCTGAATAAACTCTTCTTTCCTATGGATGGATCCAGTAAGTTAATACTTTGTTTGGAATATTCACAACTAAATTTTTTATTCCATATATGTTTCTGTTTTGTTTCCATAAAATTATTTTCTTATAGTTTAGGATGATTTAAAGTTATCAGTTAATAGATGTGGTACAAATACCGTTCTGTTATTTACTAGTGAGTAGCTAATTAATATCACTAATCCTGTTTCTTCATCTATAACAGTGATGATAATTCTTATTTTGTATAGTTGTGGTGTGAAGCAGTACTACAAAGTGTGTAGAGTAAAGCCTGGTAAATGGCTGTCAGTAAATAATTTTATTATAACTTAGATGTACCAGTAGCCATTGGTAAACAAATAATTGTTCTGTGTAGTTGTTAAAATAAATGTATGTGCTCAGTGATGTGAAAGAACTGCATAAGGGCAGGAACTGTGCTTGGGTGAGTCTGGAAGGATTCATCAAGAAGGACACTGGGACAGATTTAGATTTTGTTTTAAATGGTTAGGGTCAAAGTTGTTAAATTTATGTCTATTTCACCGGAGAAATTACAAAATAAAAGAGCTAAATAACTTAATGAAATCATAGATGACTAAAGATGTATCGGCTGTATGAACAGGCAGTTCAGATTACTTGAGGATATGGTAAAACAGCAGTAAACTGAATGGACATTATAGCAATACAAAAGTTGAAATAGGATCAAATCTTCAGTTTATGAAGTTTTAGTTTATCATAACATTATTCTTCATTACAAATGATTATAATTTCCTAAGTAATTTGCACTGCATTTCTTAGTAGAGGCATTTGTAAGGTTGCGGTTGATTGTCGTTACAGTATTACCAAGTTTGCGGTTGATTGTCGTTACAGTATTACCAAGTATAACATTACTAAGCATCTGATAAATGGATACAGAACTGAAGTATATACTTAACATCATCCATTTTTTTTATGTTTTTCCTTGGACATTAATAAGTTTAAAATGCTAGTTAAATCTCAGTAATCTGTGTGATTTGTTCAGAGGTACAGTTTCCTTAGTGATGCTCAAAATGATGGCTTTACATAGGAAGCTCATATAAAATTGACATTTTTATGTTAGCTGTTTGGTTGCTTGAAAAGTCAAGTTATAATTTGATGTAGGATTTTATAATACTAGAAATGGCAATATAGTGGCTAGATCCTGACTTTACTGGAAGATGAGTATTCACATTTTGTAGTGAATATACATAAAATTGGATGGCTGACTTTAAAATATGGGGCAGTGCTTTGGACTATTTTTAAACTCTTGTACTTCTCTTTTTCTCTACCAAGTATGTTTCTCTGTTTGCTTTTCTTTAATAATTTGCTCACCCTGAAGGCAATAACTTCTAAGTGCAGAAATAATTTAAATGTTTAAGCAATTCCTTTAAGTTACTATATTGAACATTTCTTGAATACTATGCCTACTTAATGTGAGATTTTGCTGAAGGTGCTTTGATGCAGAGTTACACTCTGAAATAAATGAATATTGTATAACTAGGCAATTTTAAGTTTAGATGACATAAATTGTTCAGTTCATACCCCCAAAAAGTCACATGGTAGATGCTGATCTCTGCTACATCATAAATTTGCTTGACTATTTGGTGATTTGAAAGATGGTATAATGTAAAAAGAAAACATATAATCCTGGGTCTTGTAGTCTTAGTATGTTATTTAATATGTTAGTATGTTATTTAATCTCAGTGTATTTGAGTTTCTCTATAACATGAGATATATATAACATGAAGATACTTGCATGATTCATTTTAGAATATTTTAGATATTGTTACAAAGTACACCAATGGCATTGGAGGGGAATATGTAAAGGAAAAGAAATGATTGGGGAATGGACTAGTGTATATTTAAGCTGAATCCTTATTTTTGTATTTTTTTTATATGTAATATTGTCCTGGGAAAGTTTATTGTATAAGTATTTTACATATTTGTAAAAAATTTATTGTATTTATCAGTTAAAAAATCAGTTAGCTAATCTCTGCAAATATAGCATATTTCTAACAGCTTGACTGTGTTGCTGATATTCTTAACAAATAGAGTGAACTTCAGTTGACACTGATGCAGGGTTATAATATGGTATTTGCAGTTGCAGATCAAGTGTTTGGTAAAATGAACACTTAAAGTTTTGCACAACATTAAAAAGTAAATTTGACTGCTTTGAACATTTCAGTATATGTGCTACCAAAGCGAGCACAACTGCTTTGAACATTTCAGTATTAAAATATAAATATAAGAGATCTTGTAGAATATTTTCTACTGAAATTAAAGATGTAACTGGTCGAGGAACCCATTGTTGACAGTCTGTAAACTGAATATTAGCAATTAAGGATGGAAGGAGTTGATGGATTTTTTTTTTTTTTTTAGATTTTTTTTTTTTTTTAATTTATTTGACAGAGAGAAACACAGCGAGAGAGGGAACACAAGCAGAGGGAATGGTAGTGGGAGAAGCAGGCTTCCTGCAGAGCAGAGAGCCCGACGCGGGGCTCGATCCCAGGACCCTGGGATCATGACCTGAGCCGAAGGCAGACGCTTAACGACTGAGCCACCCAGGCGCCCCATTGATGGATATTTTTATTCAATTTTCAATTAAAATTTTTTATTCATTTTTAAGAATCCCCCAACTATAAAGTATAAAATAGTTGTTAAGTTATAGTTTACACCCCTGTAATTCTTAGCATTTTACTATCAAAGGAAATACAGAAGTAAACTTTTGTGTTGAGAATGATTTAAGATTATAATCATCACTGAACTCTGATTTTAAAAATGTTTTATATTACAGTAATCAGTTACCAATTACATAGTTTACATTTCCCATCTCATTTTTTTTCAATGTAACTGGGAAGTAGGCAGGGCAAGTGTTTATCATTAATATAGAGTAGAGTAGTCTAGTGACCTTCTAAGCATATCTCTTTGAATATGTTGCAGTTGAAGTGCCAGGTGATAAGAGCCAGTTTTCTGATTTACAGTCCAACTTATTTAGTTTTATGGATAGAAAATAGGATATTCAAGTGGTTAGGTATCTAGACTAGTTTTCTTGAAGGTTTGGAGATCTTAAGTTTCATTCAAGCTTTTACAATTGATTACTTGGTGTATATCTTATTCTTTACTGATTTTTTATCTTGAGGACAAAACTAAGCTTCTTAAAATAAGTCCAGAAAGATTAGGACAGGCAGTCCTGTGAAAGAGAAAAGGCTTGAAAATTGGGAGCAAATGTTAAGTGGCTGAAGAGATTTAGCCTACTAAGTAGTCATTTGAAAGTTCATCAGTTTTACCTTGTACATAAAGTATAAACCAGTATTACACTGTACATAAAAATAAAGAGGTTATTTGTGAATAACATAATTACAGTTAATCTCACAAATTTAATTTGGGGTACAGTGTAAGAAAAGGACTACTTATTACAAGTTTCCACTCTAGAAGCACACCACACGCCTTTTCTTAGGTCTCCCCTTCTTCTCCCTGCGGCGCATTATTTATGCTCAGGCTCAAGCTGGTCGATACACAAGCGCCTGCGTTTCCTGGAGTTTCCTTTCCCCTGCCATTTCTGTGGAGGGAAGGTGGGGCCTGCCAGACCTTTGACAAGTCAGACATCAATTACACTCATTCTTTTCAGATGTTCTCTCCGTGTTTTACAAATACCTGTCATATAGTTCAGTCACCAAAAGGTCTGCGTGCTGGCTTCATGGGTGGGCAAGTGTTAGTAAACGGGGTGGCTCCTTTGTTGTCGCCCTGCGTGAGGCCAGGGTTCTCTTCTCCAGTCCTGAGGTGCCTTCTGATCAGGGTGATAGGCTAACAGCCAGTGTCCTGTGCTGGCTACGTCATCATGTGCGGACCGCGCGTGCGCTGAAAGGCGTGTTTCGCCCCCCCAGGCGGGGCGGGGACACGCGTGTGCAGTTGCCGGCAGGCAGCGTGGCAAAAAGCACGCGTTGCGTGTTTTAGCGCCCCAGAGAACTTCATTGTTTTCAAAATGCTGTAGTCTGTTGGAAAGGCAACAGTGGCTGTAAATGGTGTTTGCCAATTTTTCTCAAAAACGGACTTCCAGACTCCTGAATAGTGCGGTGCTGATTCACTTTTAAGAAACGACTCTGTGATGTGAACACGTGTCCTACTCAGATATATGTGGAGCAGGTTGTACAGAGAGTTAACAATTAGCCAAGGGTAGGGTTAATAATTAGGAAAGGGTATTAACATGAGCACCATTATCTAACAGAGCTTAAAATTTTTTAAAGACTTAATTTTTTTTTTTTTTTTTTTGCAAATAGATACTCATTTAAAAGTTTAAAACACTAAAAAAATGTTTTTGATCTTTGTATATGTTTCAGATACAAAAGAATCTGTATTTTTCTTGGTAGACTCCTAACTTCTTTTCCACTTACTATACTACAGAGATTATTTTCTGGCAAGATGTATAGTTCCATTGCATTATATTTAATGAATGAAGTATATGGCTGTAACATACTTTAACCAGTGATGTAATAATGGTACTTAAGTCCACTTTTGGTAAGATTTAAGACTGTTCTCATAATCAGTACTCTATTTCCTAAAATGATTTAAAATCTACTTTCTGGAAATTTATAGGGAATCAGTGAGGTTTAGTAGAAGTACTTTGTTTAGGAGTCAGAAATCTGCTTTGAATATCATTTGACAACTAGCTGTCTGATTTCCAAGTTATTTATCTGTGAGTCTCCATTTTTAGCATCTGTAAGATGAAGATAATTTTGTTAGGAAAAATTGAGATAGTTTGATATAAAAGTTCTTAGTAAGTTATTAAAGAAAAATCCAAAGGTGTAAAATATCTTTACAAAAGAATAGATTCTTACGATGTTAGATATAAAGTGAGTTTGTAAATGTAAGTTCTATTTTTTTTAAAGACATCAGTAGTCTCAACCCCATTGAATAAGATTATCACAATTCCTAAATTATTCAGAACCCAAATTCTCTAAGTATCACGTATAGACTAAGTGTACATAAGTCTTCTTCAGTTAAAGGATTACTTTATATAAGTTTTTTGTCATGTATTTTCCTAAATAATAAAAATATATGTCCTATACTATTTTGTAAATTCTTTATAATCATGCAAGTAGACTTTATACTTGAGGAAATTAGAAATAATAGCATTGAAAAGTATCTTCCTTCATATAAATTGTTAGTCTTCTACACACATGTGTAAACATCAGATAAAAAATTACTGAGGCAGTGTCGTATAGTGTAAAACCACTAGTCTGGTGTCATTGAGACCTGAGTTTAGATTAATTCAACATATTTGTATCGAGGCACCTATTTTGGGCTAGGAACAGTGAGGGAGTACAACATTGTACACAGTATTACACACACCCTGAAAGAGTCAGTTAAGATAGATTCTGAAACATGGGTAAAATTTGGACAATCAGAGACTTTGGGGAAGGTTGCATAAAGGCATAGAAATAGGCATAGCATACATAGGACAGGACCTAGTTTTTAGATGTTAAGAAATTCTTGTTGGCTAGAGTTAAATAAAAATGGATAGTGGTCAATAAGTCTAGAAAAAGAGGATGGGATAGCTCCTAGGGTGACTTGAAAACAAAGTATAGGAGTTTGGATCAGACTTTACTAAGCTGCTCAAGATTTGTGATCAATTATATCATTGCAGCCTTGGTTTCAAAAAGATACTAGTATTAGTTGTATTACTAACTTTAGGGTTAGTCACATTGCCTTTGGGGCCTTCTGAAGATTAAAATTCTTTCTTTCTGTTCTAAGACTATTCTTTGAATTCTACAACACAAATAGTTTCTTTGAGAAAATCAGTAATGAGAAATTAATGCTTTAAAGAATTTACTTCCTCTTATTTTGGTAAGAAATTTACTTCTTTTAAACAGCAGCTTCTTTTAGGGGTGCTTGGGTGGCGCAGTGAGTTAAAGCCTCTGCCTTCGGCTCAGGTCATGATTTCAGGGTCCTGGGATCCATGATCTCAGGGTCTTGGGATCGATTCCCGCATTGGGCTCTCTGCTCAGCAGCCAGCCTGCTTGCCCCCTCTCTCTCTGCCTGCCTCTCTGCCTACTTGTGATCTCTCTCTCTCTTTCAAATAAATAAATAATCTTTTAAAAAAGAATTTTAAACAGCAGATTTTTTAAAATGTTTTGTAATATAGCTAAGTTTATTTGACAAGATTCTGTTTATGTCCATCCTTGATGGTATTAAATGTTTTTGAGTAAAAATTATATAAATCTATTTATTGCCATTTCAGATTCACAGTACAAATTGGAAAGGAAGTTATAGATCTCCTGATGTTTCTTCTAGCTCCAAAAGTCTGTAATTTCAGACATATTTTTTACACGTTATTTTGGTTTATTTAATTAGCCCATCAAATTAGTTTTTAAAAATCACTTTTTTTCTTTTCTTTTTTCTTTTTTTAAAATTTTATTTATTTACTGGACAGGGAGAGAAATCACAAGTAGGCAGAGAGGCAGGCAGGGGGAGAGGGAGAAACAGGCTCCCTGCTGAGCAGAGAGCTGGATGCAGGGCGATCCCAGGACCCGGAGATCATGACCTAGGCCAAAGGCAGAGATTTTAACCACTGAGCCATGCCCCACTTTTAAGTAAGTTTTAGCTAATGCCTCAAACTGTTTTTACAAAGAGGCAAAGAGTTGTTACTAGGTAGTTTCTCCTTTCTAGATAGAGAATGATTACTGATAATGATTTATTGACCTAATATGGTTCTTTGGGAATTTGGGAATGGACTTAGAGGGATTTTTCTGTTCCTAAATTGGTTGTCTTTATCAGTATATTTTCACTGCTGGAATTACCCAGAAGAATATTTGTAGTAGTTTTTTTGAAGAGGGTAACTTGAACAGTGATTCACTTAAGCTAATATTGTTTCTTTCATTTTCAAATAGTTGGAATAGATAATGGGAAAGAAGCAATTGAAAGTGCAGCTGCATTTCTCTTCAAGACATTTCACTTGAAGGACTCTGTTGGTCACAAGGAGACAAAGGCTATCAAACAGATGTTCGGTCCCTTTCCATCGTCATCTGCCACTGCAGCTTGTAATGCTACTAATCGAATTACTTCTCGTTTTCGTAAAGACAATCTCACTGCTCTCATCCAGATGACAGAAGAAGAATATGGTGATCGAGTTTTATTTGGTAAAAACTTAGCATTTTCATTTGACATGCATGATTTGGACCACTTTGATGAACTGCCAATAAATGGTGAATCCCAGAAAACTATAAGCCTTGATTATAAGAAGTTTCTGAATGAACATTTTCAGGAGCATTCCACCCCAGAGCCCAAGCCTGTGGAAAAAACAAACGACTCCTTTTTGTGGTGTGAAGTTGAGAAGTACTTAAATGCAACTCTAAATGAAATGGCTGAAGCAACAAGAATAGAAGATCTTTGCTGTACTTTATATGATATGCTTGCTTCCGTTAAAAGTGGTGATGAACTTCAGAATGAGGTATAGTGGAAATTATTGAAGTTTCATATTATGAATATATGAAATGATATGAATTGTTTTAATAGCCTTTTTAAACATGGATAGTTGGCAAAGATAATTTAATATTATGCTGATGTAAAATAGGTAGCCAAATGGTTTATATAGTATGCATGTGTATCTTACCCATAAGTAGTTGTAGGAGGACTGTGAGTATAATGAATAAGAAAAGACTTAGAGGGCAACAGTTAAAGCATCCACATGTCCTGGTTATTGGGATAGTCCTGGTTAAATCCGTTATTACATTATAATAATCAGTAGGGTCCCTTCTTCAAAATGTGTATAGGTTTAAATGATGAATCATATGATTACTGTACTAGTAAGTGTTAATGTTTGTATAGTGCTTTATAATTCTAAGAGTTCTTTTTTTTTTTTAAGATTTATTTATTTACTTATTTGACAGAGAGAGAGAGAGAGATACAAGTAGGCAGAGAGAGAGGGAGAGGCAGGCTCCCCACTGAGCGGAGAGCCCGATGCGGGGGTCGATCCCAGGACCCTGAGATCATGACCTGAGCTGAAGGCAGAGGCTTTAACCCACTGAGCCACCCAGGTGCCCCTCTAAGAGTTCTTTGATGAAAATACAATAAATTTCAAAGTATGAGTGACTTACACAATATTTTGTGATTTTGAAAAATATTTTTCACTAGTTTCTATGTTTGAAAGAATAAACTGAAAAACAGACTGATCTAGAAACAACTGGACTAATTTATATTACTTAGTAAAAAACTGTCTTTATAAGTTTTTTATATCACATAAAGAAAAACACAATTTTAATTCCTTTCTATGTCACGATTTACTTATGTTATTCAAAATGATAAATTACCCTTACAGTTAGATGAAAAGTTTATCTTAAAGTGTTTAGTTTTGTTCTCAAAACTGGCATTATATTCCTTTCCCGTTATAAATTTAATATAATGTCAACCCAGTATTAATACTGGATAAATTAGATGAGTAACATATTTAATGAAGGATTAAGAGAAGTGATAAACTGTTGCAGAGTGGGGAGAGGCTTTGAAATCAGACACTCCGTCCTTTCTGTACCAAAGTCATGGTAGTAAGACTTTAGGTAATTGAATTTCCAGAGACTTTTTTCTTATGGGACTATCTCACAGGGCTATGAATGCAAAGATAATAGAATTATTATAAGCCTTAAATGATCTATCTATAAGTGAAATGATAATTAGCACTTAATAAATACTCATTACATGGTATCTGTGAATATTATTTGTTATTATTATTTTACATCACATCAAGTATCAAGAATTCAGATAATACTAGGTTTTTTTTTTTTCAGAGAAAAATTAATTTAGGAAATTAGCTAAACAGGTATTGGAGGCCTGATCCTATGGTAATGGTAGGTGTTATGCTGATTAACTTTAGTTTGGAAATAAGTTACTGTATTGCTAATTCTGTGATCAGTCTCATTTATCTTGACTTCTTTGCAATTTATATCAAGATATGTTCCATATTTGTAAATTATTTTGCTCTAACATTTTGTAAATAATAATATTATTTTAAAAATTGGGATTTATAGAGAAAAATTCTACTGATACTTGTTTATAATAATTGAATACATAACAGTTTTCTTGTTATCATTATAGTAAACTGAAACTTATAAACATAATGCTAATGGAAATTTTATTTTCTGAGTTAGCCATAAAACTATTCTATTCAATTCTGAATATCTGCAGTGAAGTTTGTATTTCTTATTTCTTTGCTACAGTTTTTAAGTAGTAACTGAATCTGATTGTTGGAGGGAGAATGTTTTTTAGTTCTCAAGATTTTTTTCATAATCTAGCTCAGTACAAAGTCAAACTTAATTCATGCATGCATCCATTCATTATATGCTTATTGTATGCTTATTATGTATGAGGTACAATGCTAGGTACTGGACATAGAAGGATGAATAAGATAGCAACCTTACTCTCAGGGAATTCATTGTTCAGTAAGAGACATAACATTAAATAAGTGTACTCAAATACCATAGGTATTATGGTACTGCAGTTGACCCTTAAACAACACAGGTGTTGGGGCCAGTGCAGTTCTGCCCCATGCAGAGGCAGAAGTCCATCTATAGCTTTTGACTCCCCCCAGTTTTGACTTGACTACTCATAGCCTACTGTTGACTAGAAGCCTTATTGATAATGTAGTTGATTAACAGATATTTTGTATATGTATTGTATACTGTATTCTTAAAGTAAGCTAGAGAAAAAATGTTAAGAAAATCATAAGAAGAGAAAATACATTTATAATCATGTACTGTATTTATTGAGAAAAAAACCCACATAGAAGTGTACCCACACAGTTCAAACCTGTGTTGTTCACAGGTCAACTGTATATAGAAAGAAAATGGAGGCGTAAAGAACCAGTCATAGGTTGTGTGAAGAGGTTACTATGGTAGGAAAAGTATTCATAGAGGAGGTTCATCTTGAGCCACGTCTTAAAATATGACTAGATTTAACTTCTTCAAGTGGACCAGAAAGGTAGGGAACCCATTTTAAATGTGAGCAAGAATGCGGTGTGTTTAAAGAGCTGTAATCTGTTCAGTGAAGGTACTGGATGTAAAAGGCATGTGGTTGAGAGACAAGGGTGGGCACACAGAAGGGTCAAATAAAGTAAGGCTTTGTACACTTTGTTAAGGTGCACTTGAGCCAGTCTAAAACTGATTGATACACCGTGTATGGTCTGATTCAGTCATTTTTCAGCCAGTGTTTAATGGACAGTTTAACATGTAAGTGAATATTTCACATTCTACCAGTGGCTTGAGTAATGGAGTTTTAGATGATTCATTTAGTGTTTTGGTTTTCCTAACTGTAAATAAAAATAAACAATTAATATGAAGTTTTTAAAAAATTTTATAGTGTATTATTCATACTTTATATATCCGATCCCTTTCTGAGTAATTGTAGTTTGTTACAGCAAATTTTCCTTATAATTTTGAAGTAATTTTTTTTTAAAGATTTTATTTATTTATTTGACAGAGAGAGAGATCACAAGTAGGCAGAGGCAGGTAGAGAGAGAGAAGGGGAAGCAGGCTCCCTGCTGAGCAGAGAGCCCAATGCGGGGCTTGATCCCAGGACCCTGAGATCATGACCTGAGCCGAAGGCAGAGGCTTTAACCCACTGAGCCACGCAGGCGCCCCTGAACTAATTCTTGAATAGAAAAATGTTTCATTACAGTCACTCTTCACCATATTATTTTCACTTTAAGGTGTGCTATACCTTATGTGTTATCTTTTGACTTTGAAATTCTTCACTTTTAAGCCTGGAAAGGATGTAATTGAAAGAGTTATTAGTATATGTGATAGCATGATTGATTTCCATTTCTTTTTGAGGTTTTAGATGACTCTGGAATAGTAATATTTAAGGAAAACACTGTGTGCTGTTGCTCCAGAAATTTAGCAGAACCATAGGAATATATTTTTACATATAATGTAAGAGGAGTATGTCAAAAGCTATGTCTATGATGAAGGCATTTTTCTTCCTCAACACAGGATTTCCGAATTCCAAATTTAGTTTATTGACCTAATGACTAATGATAAAGCTGTTTTTAAGGACTGGCTATTTAAAGTTTTTTTTCCCCCAAAGACCTTTTTGTTATTGTTGAACCAGTGTTGGAAGCATGAGAATAAAAAGTGTGTGCATATGATGATATTTACCACAAAGGTGGTGCAAGAGAGAGGTTCTAGTCTGAAATGTGTGGAGAGAAGTAATCCTAATGTCAGTAGTAATAACAGTAATGGCAACTTTTGAGTGTCTACTGTTTGACATAAGCATTATGTTAAGTGGTGTATGTACGTTACCTCCTTTAATCTTTAACAGCAATACTTTTAGGTAAGCAGTGTTGGATTAAAATCTGTTAGAAACTCCTAAGCACTGAAAGGGTTACATTCTGAGGCACTTCACCTCCCCTCCCATAAGTTATTAAAAAAATCATACTAAAGCAAATATAAGAAATTCTAATAAGCTTTCATTTATACCATTGTAATTAAGTTGAAGTCTTTTTCAAACATCAGATTATTTAATTTAAAAGTGTTTTTCTCATTTTTTGGTACCTCTGCTTTGCTGGTACTTATTTAAGGAAATATTCTGTTGGCCTTACATATTATTGCTTAATAGGAGGTAACTAGCTATTTTACAGAAATGTTGGGAAATTTCCCCAAGGTTACAGAGTAAGTAGTGAATCCAGGACTTAAATTCAGACATTCTGACTCCACTGTGGTGTACTTTCTTTGCCAAAAAAAGTAAATCTGTACATTTTGCTGTATTTGCTGGTGCTTTGAAACATAAAACATTTTAAATATATTGAGGAATCTTTGGCATTTACTCTAATTCACAATTTCATTAGAAACAATGTTTTGCCCTTTTAGAGAGTTCCAAACATGGAGTTGGCTGAAATAAGAGAAAAGATGAAACCTTACTAAGAATGAATGTCAGTATGTCTGCAGAGAATTAGTTACATTCGAAGTGCTTTTATGTTTCAGTGGCTATTGAACTAATACAACAGCCCACTTCTTAGGTTTCCCAATACCCTCGTCTTTACCTGCCCCACCTTACAACTCTAAGGGCTTTTCTTCTTTTCACCTCTTACTCCTAGTCATCTTTCTGTTAAGGCTACACTCATTATGATTAATCTTTAGAATTTGATTGGAGTAGAGATTCTTTAAGGCTCTTTATGCTCTTAAGGTTTATTTACTTTAAAAGATATTTATTAGCATTAGAGCATTTTAGCCATAAGAACCAAGTAAAATTTGAACATTCCATATTATTTTCTTAATCAGGACCTGTCCTGATTAGTACAGACATCTTCCTGTTGCTAATGTTCCATAACCAGAATTGTAGCAGTCAGTTTAGTCCTACTGGGATCATATAATAAACTTTGAAAACAGACTTTCCCCCTAGAAATTAGTAATATTAGTAATAGGAAATCTACTGTGTTTTCAGTGCCTGTTATGTGTGGACCTGGACAAGACTGTCTTCCTTGACATAACCAGTTTCTTTATAGTCCTGCACTGTAGGGAATAGAATCCTCTGTATAAAGATAGAAAACAAAACAAACCTGAGGCCCATGTGTTTCCTAAAGTGATAAAAGCGAGACTGGTAGAAATTCTGGGACTTTTTTCTGAACCTAGGCCTACTCTTCTATCCAGTATACCATTAGATTCTTTGAAGAGAAGGGCACTAACAAGACAATTTGAAGAAATTTCTTTTCTTACAAAGCCAGGTCAAATTCTGTCTGTTTGCTTATCTGTGGTTGACTACGGGCAAACTACTAAGCCTTTATAAATGTCACTTCCATATTTGTAAAATATCTGCTTAGGAATTTTGCTGTGGGGATTTGTGAGATGATATATATGAAGTATTTAACATAATGTTTCACAAACTGTAGGCTTTCAAAGGTTTGTTTCTTGCCTTCCATATTAATGAGCATCATATATTTAAATATATCAAAGTTTTATTAGAGTATATACACTATAGATCAGTGTATAAAATTTTATCTATGCCTTATATATAGATGTTTCAAGTAATAAAATGATGCTTAAAGGCTAGGTCTTAATTCAGAGAATTGTTATCTTTACTACTTTTTTTTCTATTTTGCTTTTCAAGTTTCACTAATCCTAAAGAAAATCTTTTGAATTTAATTTTTGAAGTGGGTTTTGATTTTAATAGTCTTTGTTAAAATAGAAAAGATGTTAATAGAAAGACACTTGAGAATATTGGAGATCTATTGAAGATGTATTGGAGTGTACATATCTCTTGGTACTCTTTCAATATTAAATGCTATTTGCAGAGTTATTAATACTGATGTAAATATTGATAGAGTTATTGTATAATCAGTTCTTAGGAAAAGTGAATTTTGAGTTGTATTGATATGATCATAGTTTGCTTTTGTGTATATAGGGCTTATTCTTTATAGCATTTGTGATTTGACATTTGCTCTTAGCATTATCTCTTGACTCTTTGCAGATGGTGTTACTTGACTCATTCAAGTTCACTTCTGAATTTTACCCTGTTCCAGACATGTGCCTGATCTTAAGAAGTAGGAGTTATTTGGTTAGATTGTTTTCTGAGGGAAGACCGTACTTTATTTTTGTACTTATTTGCCTTATAAATGATTCCAATGTTCTTTGAAATTTTGATGTAGAATAATTAGCATGGTTTAATATGGTGGTTCTTGAACATTTTGCTCCCAAAACTCATTTACACTCTTGAGAATTACTGAGGACCTTCTAGAACTTTTATGTTGTCTACCAGTATGTTCTATTGATATTGTATTAGATATTAAAACAAAAAGATTTAATACATTAAGTGATTTAGTATTTTAAGATAATACTAAACTATTAATACTAATGTACCTCATGGGGCGCCTGGGTGGCTCAGTGGGTTAAGCTGCTGCCTTCAGCTCAGGTCATGATCCCAGGGTCCTGGGATCGAGCCCCACATCGGGCTCGCTGCTCAGCGGGGAGCCTGCTTCCTCTCTGCCTACTTGTGATCTCTCTGTCAAATAAATAAATAAATAAAATCTTTAAAAAAAAAAAGCTAATGTACCTCATTTGTTATATTAATATAAGTAATATTTTTATCAAAAATAACTTTCCTAAAATAAAAAAATATCTAGTTTGAAGAATGGCATTGTATTACCTTTTTTTAAATTATTTAAATGTCTCACTTAATAGAAGATAACTAGGTTCCCATATGTGCTTCTGCATTTAGTTGGTTTTGATATCATACATTATGTAGCCTCTGCAAAACTCAGCTGACTTTATACTCATGGGAGGATGTGAGTGAATGAGGCAAATAATATTTCAATAAAATAAAATATACTAATATTAAATTTATTATATTAAATAATTATGTTATTTAATTTAATAACAATTTTGACCTCATAGACCTCTTAAAAGGATCTTAGAGGTTCCAGACCACACTTTGAAAACCACTTATTTAATGTATGTATTGCAGTCTGACAGAGAGGATATAATGATGGTTTTGGTATCTAGAATGGTATATTTAAAATACTATTATACAGAATGATACCATTAATGTTTTATGAAAAGATTTTTCATCTATTTGATGTTGTATATCCTTTTTGTTAGATTTAGCCCTGCTGAACAATACAAAGACACACTGGCATCAGCCAGGTTGGAATTAAAAGTGTCCCTTCATCTATGAGGACCAAATATGTGTTGCTTTTTTTTTTTTTTTTTTAAATATGTGTTACTTTTTCTGTAGTCTTTCCACCAATGATCAGAAGAGACTTTTTCCAACCAAATCTGAAGGGAGAACTGCCGCTTGGTAAAATTACACTTTTAAGATGTAGAGAATCTTTTAAAGTCATAGAATTTCTCCACCCAATCTAATATTTGTGGGTCTAGCATTCTGTCAAAATGGTGATGCCCCTATAATGAAGAGTTTTTTGTTTTTTTTTCCCAGAAGGCATCCCATCCCTTCTTGAATAGTTCTCTTAAAACTTGTCTTGTTGAAGGCATCTGGTCTTTTACATGAGTATGTTTTAGACATATGGTGGTAGTTACATTTTCTCTCCCTTATCCTTTTTTTCATTTAAGTGTAAAACTCTTCAGTTTTCTTCTATCTTGCCTTTAATCCATTATCAACACAATTTGGATACAGTTGTTCAGTGCTCATAGATCTACCAATATTGACATGTACAATGCTTTCATCATCTTGTCTTCAAGGATATGAAACTGTGAGTTACTTTTTCAGTTTAAGAACAAATAACCTAATAGTCTCATAGGAAAATTAATTGAGACTGTTTTTTCATGACTGTATTCAGTGAATCCTGTTCTTTTTGTTGTTACATTGCTATGTATTCTAAGCTTATAGTTAAGTAGTTTTCACAGTCTATCATTTTTATCTCTTCTGTTTTCTTTTTCATTATTTCTCAGCGATCACAGTGATTATGCTTAAAATCCTTGCCTGTTTAAAAGAGAGGAAATGGTATCTCACTGTTTAATTACATTTTTTATTACAACTGAGGTTAAAGTTTTTTTTTTCATGTATTTGTAGGCCATTTACTGTTTTCTTGTGAGAACTGCCAGTTTTTCATTTGATGAAGTTATTTTATTTATAAGATTTATAATGAGATTAAAAAATTTTGCAGATGTTTTAGTATTTAAGTCAGCAAATCTTTCATCTTTTTACATAGGAATCTTCTTTTGGTGTTAGATTGCTTAGAAAGACAATCCCCAAGACATGACTGAATCTACCATGTTTTTTGAACTTTGTTCGTTTTTAGTCTCACTGGTTTTAAATAGAATTTTATTTGGATTAGATGTTTCTTTTCTCTGTATGATTAATGGATACATATCTGAATATGTCCATATTGCATACTCTAAAGTGATAGAGCCATTTTTCCCCAAGGTTCTTGTCACTTCCACATTGTTTACCATTTTGGGTTGTTCATTTCTACATTTACTCGATAAGCAATGAAATTTTCATGAGGAAAAATTAGGAATCTTTTGTTCTCCTTTTAGCTAAATGTGAAATTTAAGAAAGGTCCAAATAGGTGAAACATTTCACCTGTTATAATTGATCTCAAGGTTTTTTTTTTTTCCTTAAGATTTATTTATTTATTTATTTGACAGAGAGAGAGAGATCACAAGTAGGCAGAGAGGCAGGCAGAGAGAGAGAGGGGGAAGCAGGCACCCTGCCAAGCAGAGAGCCCAATGCGGGGCTCGATCCCAGGACCCCGGGATCATGATCCGAGCCCAAGGCAGAGGCTTCAACCCACCGAGCCACCAAGACGCCCCTGGTCTCAAGTTTTATAATCTATATTGGGAAAGCATTAGTTATATTTTGTATTTCCCTTGATTATGTGTGCTTTCATTCCTCTTTTTATGGCTCCAGTTCTTAAAATGATAGGCTGAAAGGACGTGATAAAATAAATATAAATTTATGTGCTTGTAATCAGGAATGCTGTTAATTCTAGATAGGAAAATATGGTTTAGCAGCTACATTTATTTAAAAAAAATTTTTTTTAACCAGTCACTATTTCGTACTTTATTTTTTGGTCACATTTAGGCTTTAAGTATATTTTATTCATATAAGAAAACAGTGATGTCATACTTGATAAAATCCATTTTTTTTTAAAGATTTATTTATTTATTTGAGAGAGCAAATGTGCAAGTGCAGGAGAAGGAGAGGTAGAGAAACAGACTCTCCAATGAGCACAGAGCCTGACACCAAGAGTGGGGGTGCAGGGCTTGTTCTCACAACCCTGAGATCATGACCTGAGCTGAAATCAAGAATAGGATGCTTGCCTGACTGATCACCCAAGCGCCCCAAAATCCATTTGTTGTAGTTAAAAAAAACCTGTTGTAGGTAAATGACTGTCCATCTGTTGGGCAAAACTCCATCTCCACCTGTTAATAAACCTATAGTTTAGCTTAAACTCGCAATGAAGACTTAAACGCTTGCGGTTATTAATCTGTGGCAGTAGTGGATTTCAAACCATTTTGCTCTTCATTGGAATGGTTACTCAAAGAATAGGGCGTTTTGCCAAATTTCATACTTTTTCTGTTATTTTTCTGTCTGTCACTGTTTACTCATTCATTCATTCATTGTCTACTGTGTGTCAAATATTCTTAGGTTTTTGGGAACAAAAAGGAAATCTAACAAAGTTTAACCAAATAACTCTACCTTGTTTCTTTAGTTCCTCTTAGAATTTCCATATGTATATGGAAATATTTATTCCCCTTGTGTATATATATACAGGGGGAATGGGCAAGAAAACTGTGTTGGATATAATGAATAATATTATGACTAATTTGAGAGAGCACATGCATTTTATATACTGAGAGATATCTATAATATATTGATAGTGAGAAAAGTAAGATAAATGCATTTTATTAGTAAAATAAAGGATAAATTTTTTGTTTTAATATTTGAGATTAATAAAAACATTTTAGATGTTTTAATTGTCAATTTGTAAACAAATGTCTATTAGATTTAGAAATTGCCCTAAACATTCATTTAAATATTTAATACATTATTGTAGCGGTCTTTGGGTGGCTCAGTGGGTCGAAAGCCTCTGCCTTCTGCTGAGGTCATGATCTCAGGGTCCTGGGATTGAGTCCAGCATGGGGCTTTCTGCTCAGCAGGGAGCCTGCTTCCCCCCTTTCTCTCTGCCTGCCTCTCTGCCTACTTGTGATCTCTCTCCTTTTTGTTAAATAAATAAATAAAATCTTAAAAAAATAAATTGTGTTCAGCTTTATATATACATGCACACATATTCATACACATACATTTAATGATTGTAAATTTATTTACTCTAAGGCAGTTAAAATCAATGTATTTTCAATCAACATATTTTCTAAGAATCAAGCAAGCTATCAATTTGCCATGAAAATATAAAGCAAGCTTTTGAATATACAATGGTACCTAGCTGTAACCTTACTTAAACACATCTAATTAATTATAGCATGTGAAGAATGAATAGGTTCACATTCCAAGTAGTTTTAATTAAGTTGTAAGTGACCTTGGTTTTAGCTTTGTGTTAGATTAAGTACCTGTAAATAATGAACATTAGTTATTCTGAAAATATAATTTATCTAATTTTCTGCAGTGCAACACAATTTGCATAGCACATTTTTCTTGAGAGAAAAATAAACCCTAATAAATGTTGTCCTAATTTTCATGGTCATTTTCTTACATATTTAAGACTTTATTTTGGAGCATATGAATATTTAATAATCTTTTATGCCACAAACCAAACTAAGAATAATTTACAATGTTATTAATATACTGTGCTTTATGTAATTATTCTAATTCTCAGTTCCACATGGACTGTTAATTCAAAGCTATTTTCACTTACTTAGCTTTTAACATTTTCTTTTATCATACTTCATTATTCTTAGTTTTCAATATTCATATCTTTTTCATTCGACATGCAAATTTAAAAGAGCTTATTATCTCAAAAGAAGACTTTCTCTAAATTGAATATTGTTTTTCTTTAGATACTATGTTTACTATAACGTATAACGTATGCTGTTTAGTACACACAGAATAGGTGTAGATACAAGTTTAATTTTTAAAATGTGTTTCTCTGTATAATTAAAAAAGAAAATACATGGATTTGCTTTCATTCATGAGAATCTGAATGTCTCCTTTTTTTCTTCGAGCTTTATTGGTTGGGTACGGGTGCATTATATGGTTTTTTGATCCTGCTGGTATGCTTAGAATCCCAGCCCGAGTAGAGGATTTGTAAATTATCCTGTTTTAATACCTAAAGTTATTACAACTTCATAAACTTCTGAAGCTTTCTTTCTTTTTTCTGTTTTCAGAAAAGTTTCTATAAGAAAATGATTATGTCTTTAATGAGAGTTTGATACAAGGTTGGTTCTAAAACTGGTCTGGTATCTTTTTGGAGGTCAGACTTTAATTACTGACTCAGATTTTATAGTAGTTGTTGGCTTATTCAGATTTTTTATTGAATCAGTTTGAAAATTATATTTTTAATGAAATTAGCCATTTCATCTGAGTACTCAAGCATTTTGCTCTAAACGTATTTATAATATTTTCTTATTAAAAAAAAAGATGTTAACAGTTTTTAGTTGGATTGCTCCTTTCTATCTGCCTTTTCTCTATTTTCTCTTTATTGGTAGAGGAATGTTTGCTTTATTTTCAGAGAACCACTTTTGGTTCTGTTGTTCTTCTATTACCTACCCCCCACATATGCTTCGGCTCATATTAATGTAGCATGTATTAGTTATAAATAATAAGATATGTGGCAATTTTCCAACCTTTACATACATAAGAGTTAGGATAAGCCTAATGGCCTTCTAGTTACACCCAGTTATAACATATATTTGTTTCACAGTGGAGATGGGTTTCTTTAAAAATTTTAATGTGTATAAAACTATTTGTTTCTTTATGCTATCAACGATAATCATAATAACATTTGAAATACTCTAAAAATATAAGATGACCTTAAGAACATTTTACTGTATTTGAAAAATAAGAGATCCCAATGAAAATTCCAAAAGAGATGTATATTTCATAACCTGATGACTAGTGCTGATAGAAAATGACTTCATATTGATCTTTTCATTACTTATGTGTTTTCTTCACAAAGATTTATGAAGCATCTTTTTATATATAAGGCATTTTGTAAGGTGGTTTTTCTTTAAACTACAAGTAGGATACTCATTCAGCTTTGCAAGTATTTATCAACATTAAGAGAATTGTCACTTAGATTAATAACAGGGTTATAATTCTATTTTTCTTGAATCATAAATCATCTTTTTAAAAAAATTTAATGGACTTTTTAAAGACCAGTTTTAAGCTTACAGAAAAATTGAGCAAAAAAATGGAACATCTCAGTATACCTGTTTTGTTTCATAAATTCTTTTAATTTAAGTAACTGCTCTGTTGATCTTTTTGATGATATTATTTACTTTAAAGTCTTTGTCACCTTGTTCCATATTACCTTCTTCTGGAGTGACCTCAAGTTCCACTGTTGATTTTGTTAACTATCATTTTTAGGGTAAGATTTTTTAGATGTGGGGCACCTCAGTCACTCAGTGGGTTAAGCATCTGCCTTCAGCTCAGGTCATGATCTCCAGGTCCTTGAATGGAACCAAGCATTGGGCTTCCTGCTCAGCAGGGAGTCTGCTTCTCTCTTGCTTTCTCTCTCTCTCTCTCCCTCTGCCCCTCCCCACTGCTCATTCTCTCTCTCTCTCTCAAATAAATAAAATCTGTAAAAAAATATTTTATTTATTTATTTGAAAGAGAGCATGAGAGAGGAGAAGGTCAGAGGAAGAAGCAGACTCCCCGCGGAGCTGGGAGCCCAATGTGGGACTTGATCATGGGACTCCAGGATCATGACCTGAGCCAAAGGCAGTTGCTTAATGAACTGAGCCACTCAGGCATCCTCAAATAAATAAAATCTTAAAAAAAAAAAAAAAAAAAAAGATTTGTTCATATATTTTAGAATTTTAATTCTTAATGCAGATGTCAATTTGTAATTCCTCACCACTGCATCTTCCCTGTGCCCTGTATTAGATTCTTGTAGTAGTTGTGGCGCCAGGAGTCATTTTCACGTTTTTTTCAACGCTTCTCATGAACAGCACAGCACTATTCCCTTGCACTAGCTTCAGCTAAGCCTTGTCCCCACATGGCACGGAACATTTCTCATCTCCTGAGAGTCTCTCAGGGAGCCAAACCTATGACTATGTTGTCTAGAACTGGAGCCCAGCTTGTCATTTCATCTCTACCCAGTGCTTTGCCTTTTTTGCTAAATGTTTGGTCCAGGGAGATATTTTTGTTGTTTTTAAGTTTGAAGTGTGTCTTTTAGGTTTTCTCTTTTTCTATTCGACCGAGATACTTTAAAGCATGAATTTCATGTCACCGTTTCGTCTTCATCTTAATTGCTAATACGTGATTTTTCCAGAAGGCAGTCTTCTTCCTATCTTATACATAAAGGGGAAGGGATTTTTTTCAAAATAATTTTAAGAAGTTTAATAGTTTTTAAGAATTTTAATTTTAGTGTTTGTATTTTTTTAAAGGACAAATGACTTGTTATTCTTATAGTATCATCATTTTTTTTATTGTGGCAAACTAATGGTTTAACTATTTATGAATATCCTAAAAACTGAAAATAGTAGAGTAACTACATTCAGTATATAGAAGATACATGCCAATTACATTGCTATAATCAGTGACCATTACTTATTCAACTGTTATTTCTATTTAGAGTTAAAATTTAAATCTTGAGTTTGCTCAAGGTAATGAAAAATTAATCATGATAGTTATATTGATTTAATGAGAATAACAACTATATGTATGTAAATATTTTGATGATTCTGGAAAAAAAAAGCTAAAACTAGGAACTTGTTGCTTATAATATTATTAAGCCTTATTTATATTTGCTTTATTTTGGTACTTTTAGCTGTCTCCAGTTTTATATGAGTACTAATTCTCATAACTCTGTTGTTTATACATTTTATATATCAGTTTATATCTAGGAAAAGTGACGTGTGATATACTGTCCTTAGGGATTGAACTTCTGTGTAGAGAATTTAGTGCCTTGCAAATCCTCCAAATAGAAAGGACCCCTAATAAATGCTATGATTTTTATTATCTGTATCAATAAAGAGGCTAAACATTGCTTGCATATTACCAGTTTATATGAAATGTAATAAATAATTCTCATTCAAATATTAAATGTGTATATGATCAGTCACAGGTATTGCTTTCTACAAAAAATGTTCCTTTTTTTTTGATACACAAAGAAATAAGCTTATTTGAAGTGTAATATGTCACCCACTTGCTCCATTTTATAAATCTGGCTATTTAGATGGTCAAACACATTTTTAATTTCTGTGTGTAAGCTGCTGTTCTTTTTCTTAACTAGTAAGAATGCCATGTCTCTGCTACTTAGGAAGATTATAAGGGACACCCTGCACTTATTGCCTCTCCTTCCTTCTTAGCTAGTTGTAGTTATATATTAGGATAAGGAGTTTGCTTATGAATTCATATGATTAAATTATGAAAACATTTATTGCTGACATGAAATAATAATTATTAAAAATTACTACAATAATTTTTCAGTGGCAAGATTTTTAGAAAATAGTGTATGTCATCATGATTCCCATGTGGTCAAATTGCGTTTGATTAAACATTTTTCTCTTGAAAAATGCAATTTGATAGAAGAAATAATTTGTCTTATCCCTGGTTGTCATATTCTTAGTTATCAGCTAGTTTGCCTACATGATAAGGGATTTTATTTATATAATTTCTGGTGTTTATTCCAAATATGGTAAATAAGCCTACTTTATTAGTTAAGTAAGTGATGCTTTGTGTCTTTGGAAGGCAAAAAGTGAAAAAAACTGATAAATCAGAATCTGATGTGTATTATTTAAAAATAAGATACAAATTTTTTTGATTAAGTATTATGTTTATTAGAGAAAATTTGAAAAAGATAAAAAATAATGAAAAATGAAAAGTACAATTTAATGAAATAAAAAATAAAGACATAATCGCCAAAATGTGGGAAAGAATGGATGATTAAACTGGAGTATAGTCATATAATGGGAAATTATTTAGTGATAAAAGGAAATGAGCCATCAAGCTGTGAAAAAATGTGGAAAAATTAATATTGCCACGTGAAAGAAGTCATTCTGAAAAGGCTACTTATTATATGATTGTAACTATATGACATGCTGGAAAAAGTGAAACTCTAAAGATAGTCCAAAGATCAGTAGTTGTCAGGGGTTGGGAAGGGAGGAAAGGATGAAGTGAGAAAGCACAGAGCAGTAAATTTATTCTGTGTGATACTATTAATGGTAGAAACATTCATTATAGTCATTAAACATTTGTCAAAACCTGTAGATTGTGCAACACAAAAAATAAACTAATGTAAAAACTATGGACTTAAAAAAAATCTAATTTGGTAGTATGATACCATTAGACAGGTAAACTATGCTATGCAAATATATACTGTCTAGCTCTCAGCAGGCCATTTTACAGTGGAATCAAAATATCTTTGAGGCCAATGATTGCAGTGATTGAAATATTTTGTTTGTTCTCCAATATTATAATAGCCACTAACCACTTGTGGCTGTTGATCTCTTGTAGTGTGGCTAATGTAACTGAAAAACTGTGTTTATATTTATAACTATTTAGCGTGAAATAGGTCATGTGCCTAGTGACTACAATATTAGGGAAGTATCTAAATTAAATAAGATAGAAAAATGTCAGTAGTTAATACAGTTAGATGGCATTAATAGTTTGTTGAAAAACTTTACCCTAAATATTGGTTCAGTGACAATTTGGGGTCAGTTCTTCATTTCTTTTTTCTTTATTCTTTTCTTATTCTTTATTATTTTTATTTTTGCCCTGTCTTCAGTACTTCATTTTATTTTTTTTAAGATTTTATTTATTGTCAGAGAGACAGAGCACAAATGGGGAGTGGCAGGCAGAGGGAGAAACAGGCTCCCAGCTGAGCAAGGAGCCTCACAGGTGACTCAATCCCAGGACCCCGAGATCATGACCTGAGCCGAAGGCAGATGCTTAACTGACTGAGCCACCCAGCCATCCCTGTCTTCAATATTTTAATCAATAATTTGCATATAGTCATGATTATTGAATTTGGATTCAGGACAGATTCAACATTGATAGTGTTTACTGATACAACAGATGCCTAAATCTGGATTTAGAAAGCTCTCAAAAGACTAAAAAGAAGAAACAGGAAGAAAGTGAACTTTATAAGCAATCTTTTTAAATTTTGGGCTTATAAGTTGTAAAAAATATAGTATATGGGAATCTTAGACTTCTAGGAATTCATGTGGAAAAACCCTAAAACCAAATGTTTTTACTTGGCTGCACATTCAGTTTGAACCAACAGTGTGATGTTGTTACCAACTTATACTATGTTCAGAAAAGTTTAACATCTAATTCAAGACTGGTGTACTCTCTTGTGATCTGCCCTGATCAAATTGTATTTGAAATATTATGTTCAGTTTGGATTTATGAAGTCTTTTTTAAAAAGACTCATAAAAGGTATATTTGTAAAGGAACTTGGATGAAGAATTATCTAGAAACCAAGTTATATGACTAATAGTAAGGAATTGATTTATGTTTCCCTGGAAAGGAGAGGACTTGTGTGTAGAGTGTGACCAGTACTTTACTTGGCTTTATCTTCAGGTATTTGAAGGGCTGTCTTGTAGAAATGTTACTAGGATCATTCTCTGTAACCTAGAGAGTACAGCCAGAATGATAGATGAAAGCTATTGTAAGGCTGATTGGGCTCAATATAAAGAAAGATTTTTTTTTTTTGACACTTAGTGGCATGAATTACCTTAGCGAGCAGTGACATGAATTACCATATAAGACAGTTTGCTGCTGGCAGATGTATGCTAGATGTTCATCAGCCAGGAAAAGAAAAATGTCAGTAACAGCAGTATTTTTTGAGCACTTAGTGCCAGACGCTGTGCTAATTTTTTTTAACAAATAAGAAAGCTGAGGCTAAGGGAGTTTATGAAAGTTGCCCATTGTCCTGTAGCTAGAAATTGGCAGACTGATAAAGTTAGTTCTTTCTGACTCTAAGCCCATGTTCTCAACTGTCCTCTTATTCTGTCTTCTCTTGGCAGTAATTATTGCTTTTATGAGAGCTTTGTTTAGCTGTCCTCTATGGTCCCTTCCAAATTGAGGGTAGATGAGTACATTGTAGTTTTATGAAAAAGTTTATGTGAAAGGTGACAATGAAGAAGAGTCATCTGGTTCTAATATGTAGCAGAGTGTAGTTCAGACATACTGGTGGTTGGCAGGAAGACAGACTAAGGAAGCTATGATCAAACCAATGAATAGTTGAAACATTGTTTCAAACTTAATGTTGCTATTTATAGAGCACCAGGGTATGTTGTATTCAATTTCATCATTGAACAGAGAATAATTTAACAACAGAAATTAGAGTTAGAATATGTGTAGGGCACCTGAATGTCTTAGTTGGTTAAGCGTCTGCCTTCAGCTCAGGTCATGATCTCCAGGTCTTGGGATGGAGCCCCATGTTGGGCTCCCAGCTAAGGGAGGAGTCTACTTCTACTTCTCCCTCCGCCTCTCCCCCTGCTTGTGCACACACTCTCTCTCTCTCAAATGAATAAATAAAATCTTTAAAAAAATATATGTATGTACATATTATAATCATAAGCATACTTTATTGAAAAAAATGCTAGAAGTAAGTATGTACTTTTGTTACTATTTATTGTGTTCATTTTATTTCCCAATAGTAGTGGATTATTAGATATTTGGTAGTGTTTTAATTATTTTCTCTTATGGTTGTTTTTAATTGATAAATGCATGAGTGTTTTGTATACTTAGCAAAGATTCACTAAATATTTCTTCTGATAGAAGACAGTTGAATATATGCTTTATATGTAAAGCACTTAATACCTTACCTGAGACACAAGTGGTATACAGGTGTCAGGTATTGTTATCATTATTATTGTATTACAAATTATTTTATGTACTTTACTCCCTTGTTTGATTATGATTCGTTTAATACTAAACACCTAAAGTTAATTGCTTGTTATGTGTAAGGCATTGTGTCAAATACATTTACATATATTATTTTTTTTTTAAGATTTTATTTATTAGACAGAGAGAGATCACAAGTAGGCAGAGAGGCAGGCAGAGAGAGAGGGGGAAGCAGGCTCCCTGCTGAGCAGACAGCCCTATGAGGGGCTCGATCCCAGGACCCTGGGATCATGACCTGAGCTGAAAGCAGAGGCTTTAACCCACTGAGCCACCCAGGCGCCCCCATATATTATTTTGTTCACATCACAGCCCTGTGAAGCCATGCACTATTATTCCTGCTATACTAATGAGAAAATGGGAGGCTCAGAAGGATGTCTAAAGTCCTAAAACTCCTGAGCATTTGGCTTTTAAAGATTTGAGCCTTGGCTAACTTTCTCCTCTACTAAACTGCTATGTTATACTAATATTCATAAATTTGGTAAACAATTAAGTTGACTGACAGATGATAATATAAAGAAATGACAGGTTTGCTGACTTAGGATGAACTTAGACCAAAAAAGTTTTGAAAATGTGAGTAGTGATGGTATCAGTGGATTGTACATATTTTGTATTTCTTTAAATTCTATAACATAGCAGCAATTTTCAGATCATTCATTTAATAACATTTTCAGAAAAAGTATCATATTAGAGAGTAGTTATAAGACATAGCTAGATTAGAAAACTGTTACATTGAGATAAACTTTTGTAACAGAATGATATTTGAAAGCATTGGTCTCCCAAACTTTTTTGATCATACTTTCTAATAACCACTTTTGATAATGCACTCCTGATATAAATGTAGTTATTTAATTATAAATTATAAACATATATTATTATGCCTTATGTTCATCATAAAACATGCGTAGGAATGGAAAATTAAAAAGGATGCTGTTTTAAAAACAGTACTTAACTTTATTAATGGTATTAAAATTCTTTCTAGTCAGAGCAGTATCATTGAGGATGTGTTAGTATTTTTTAATCATAGTTTAGCACTTGTGGTGTTTTGGGATTCTGGTTCTTTGTTCAGGTCAATTCAGTAATTCATCTTTGAACAATGGAGTCATTAGAGTTTGTTGGCAAGGAGTGGAGGGGAGGTAGCTTGTATTAACCAGACCTACATTTCATATAAATTATTGTTGTTGCTATATGGAGAATGGATTGAAGAGTTTTGGATAGATGTTCAGAGACCTTTTAGGAAGTCATTTGAGGAGTACAGGCAGTAAATGTTTGGGAACTTGAAATTATCAAGCAGAAAGACTTGAAATCTGTTTAGTAGTTGAGATCAGGAGGACTTGATAGTGGAATGGATGAAAGCGGTGGGGTTGGGTGTTGTGGGGTAAAGTTGTAAGGATGCATTTTACACTTTTACCTTGTGTCACTGTAAGGATGGCAGTGCCATTTATGGAAATAGAGAACACTTAGAAAAGGGTGAAGAAGCTGGAAAACCAAAAGATAGTTTTGCACTTGTAGAATTGTGAAAGGCCTTAAAACCTCCAAGTAGAGATGATAACTGGGCAATTAGATATATGGGACACAGAGTAGAGTTCTAGGAAAGGATGTATAAAATTAAGAGGTGGTTTTTGTTTTTTTGTTTTTGTTTGTTCGTTTGTTTGTTTTTAGCATATGCATGCTAATAGATGCTGAGGATCTAGATGAGAACAGCCGAGGAAGGAATATAGAGTGAAAGTGGGGGAAAACCGAGGATTGAACCTTAAGGAACTCCAATGTTTGATAGTCAAAGTGAGCCTGAAATGGGAGACAGGAAGGTAACTCCAGAATGGTAGGACACATAACCCAAAAAGTGGTGTATCAAGGCTGTCAAAGGAAAAGTGTGTTTAAAGAGGGATAAGAAGTATTTAGCAGTGTAGAATGATCAAGAAAGATGGGGCCAGAATAAAATTCATTATCTTTATCTTAACCAAATCTATGAATGAGTATCCTTCAAACAGCATGGATAATAGTAGAGGAAAATAAGTCTGTTATTGAAACAGTTTGCATAGGTATATCTTATTTTTACTTTGTTTTCTGTGTTCTACACTATTTTTTATTGTCATCTTCTTAAAAAAGTATAATTTGAATTGAACTCAGCACTCTAAATATGGTTCAGTCAATGTAGTATTCTTTGAGATGCTAAGTGGAATTGTTTTTTAAGTAATCTGTTTGCCCACCATGGGGTTCAAACCCCTACCCTGAGATCAAGTGTTACATGCTCTGCTGAGTGAGCCCAGCTGGGAGCCCTGCTAAATGGGATTTTTGAGATATTAATATTAATAGACTAAAATTTTCCCTCACCTCCATTGCATTTTTTATTCATATTGACCTTGCAAGTAACCAACCCCCATCCTTTCAGGAATTTTCTTAAGAATTTATTTGTGAGTCCAGGTTTCCTTATTTTGTGGAAATTCACATAAGGTTTTTTGTTGTTGTTGTTGTTGTTGTTGTGTTGTTTTGTTTTGTTTTTTAACCTAATCGTGGGGTTTTATATTTGTCTCTCTTCCTTCTCCTTAGGACTGGCCAGATATATCAGACTATTTAAAAAATTTAAAATCTTGATTCTATCAAGCAACTGATTAACACTTTAACAAATTTGATTTAATATATCTTCTAGTTTATATATCATTGATAAAATTTTGAAAAGGACAGAGCTATGCCACTCCTTGAAGAACAACCTTAGTGGCTTAACTCATTATTGAGATTAATCCCATAATGTACCTAACCATATTGTCATCCGAAAGGATACCTTGCTCACATGAAGATATTGTGCCTATTATGTTTTACTGGATCGTTTTTCAGAATGCCTAGTGACTATTTGATATATAGATGGGTTGGTCTTTCTTCTGAAAGAGATCTTTTGGAACTCCAGATAGACTTAGTTTTGACTTTTGATGAATTCTTTAATATTGACTAGTCGGAAACAAAATGGAACAAGGGGTGCCAGGGTGGCTCAGTGGGGTAAGCATCTGCCTTTGGCTCAGGTCATGATCGCAGGGTCCTGGGATGGAGCCCATGTCTGGCTCCCTGCTCAACAAGGAGCTGCTTGCCCCTCTCCCTCTTCTCCTTTCTCTCTGCCCCCCACCCCCACTCATGCTCTGTCTCAAATAAATAAATAAAAGCTTAAAAAAAAATGGAACTGACAAACTTCTTATAAATATTGAAACTTTACTTGCTTTAAAGCCCGTTAGTGATTAAATACTTTAATTTTCATTTTTTGATTAAACTGACAGTTTGAATAGGACATTAACATGAATAAGGTTGTGTTTTACTTGGAAATAATATTTTTTTTCTCTAAATCTTTGAGTAAACTGATAATCCAAGGATATCTGCCATGTTTATTCTGTGGTTTCATAAGCATTCAGCATATCTCTGAATACCCCAGTTTGAGAACAGGGTTATAGTTCTAATTTAGGTTCATTTTCTCTCTCTCTCTCTAACCATTTTCATAGGATTTATAGTATAATTTTCTATGGTATATTATTCAAAGATTTACTGTATTTTTGCTTTTGTGATGATTTGATATTTGTGATTAACTTGATATTATGTTGGGAATACAGCATCCATTATAGCATTGTTCCATTTGGAATAAAAATGATATAATTCAGAATATGAGGTAAAGTGGGGATTACTTTTCCTGAGAGATTCACAAACTACATTTATCTGTTAGAAGTGTTAAAAGAAACAAGGACACAATGCTGTTTTAAAGTTAATCTGCGGGGTGCCTGGGTGGCTCAGTGGGTTAAAGCCTCTGCCTTCAGCTCAGGTCATGATCTCAGGGTCTTGGGATCAAGCCCCACGTCGGGCTCTCTGCTCAGTGGGGAGCCTGCTTCCCCCTCTCTCTCTGTCTGCCTCTCTGCCTACTTGTGATCTCTCTCTCTCTCTCTCTGTCAAATAAATAAATAAAATCTTTAAAGTTAATCTGCACGTATTCTGAAATTTTTTTTTGACATCTTAGTAATGTAGTCTGTTGGTTCATTATTTTTACTCTTTCCACTCATTTCAATTTAATGAACTATTTCAATTTAATTTAATGCAATTTAATAATAAAAGATTTATAATAGTAAGAATTCTAAGAACCTTTGTCTTTTGAGAGTACCTTAATAATAATATATTGATCATAATAATGGCTTTAACAAACTCTATCAAGGAAAAGATGTTACCGGTCTATTCCTCTTGTATCTTCTTTAAATCTCGTATCTTTAATTTATAGCCAGGATCCTGAAATTTATGTTTTTCTCTCTCTTCCAACCCCCCCTTTTTCTTTCTTTCTTTCTTAACTTTGTAGTTGATGTCTGTTTCTCTACCCACAGCTAACTTTTCCCTCTTTGTTTTTCAACTTGATAGCTTCTGGAACTTGTGTCAGTGCATAGAGCAGTGATCCAGACAGCTGTATCTTTACAAATAGTCACACTCATTGCCAAATTAGTTTGTAGTGCAAATCTTGAATGAGAACTGCACCTGCTCTCAATGTGGATGAAAATGGCAAATGTTAAGGAAGGCATAATTTGGGGATTACATTAAAACTGATGACAGCTGATCTCAGAATTCTTCTGGGGATTCTTCATCTTGGAAGTCATGGAAGTCCTACTATTCAGAGCAAAACAGCTTTCTTGTCTCTTTTGCTAGGTCTTAGGTGTATTATTTTTCAGAAATAATGGGCTAAACAAAAGAAAAGAAGGAGAAAAAAAAAAAAAGAAAGGGCTCTTTGTGCTGAGATCTTTCTCCTGAGGTGTTACATTAAAGGTTGTCTTCCAGATATACTGGTGTTTTTCTTAAAGTTATATTGGACTAAAACTTTGTGAATCTCTAATTTATCATGTGTGAACACTGTATTTTGGATTAAGTAAACTTGAATAAGCTAAGAATATGTGTAACTCTGCCATGATAAATTATTTTCTTATGGAAGAAATGGTCTCAATTTAAGAATTAACACATTCTTTGAGAGTTGATAGAATATGAAAGACTTTTCATGCCACATGTAGAGAACATTTCTTGCTGGAATTTGTTTGGATTTGCTGGTTTTAAAATATCACTCTTAACCTTAAGCACAGGGCTTACATTGAACTAATAGCAATTCAAAACATTCATTTAAAATTTTTACCAGGAAACTTGTATTCAATTTGTATCTTCCAACCATAAATATTTTTTTTGTTACTTTTGGTATTTTAGCTTAAGTCATTTTGGTTTATAATTTAAAAAAATAGCTTCATTGATACATAATTCACAGTTCATCCCTTTAAAATGTATAAATCACTGGTTTTTAGTATATCCATAGATATATATAACCATCACCATGGTCGTTTTAGAGCATTTTCTTTACCTCGAAAAGAAATACTAAACATTTAGCTTCCATCCTTCTATATTCCCTCCCTGACTCCCTTCCCAGGCCTAAACAACCACAAATCTACTATCTCTAGAATTTCTCTATTCTTGGGACATTTCTTATAAATGGAATCTTATAATATGTAGTCTTTTGTGACTGGCTTCTTTCACTTAGCAAAATGTTTTTAAGGTTTATCCATGTTGTATACTACTACATCCTTTTTATGGCTTAGTAATGCCTGTTGTATGTACATACCATATTTTGTTTATCCATGCTTTAGCTGATGGACATTTGGGTTGTTTCTACCTTCTGGCTATGTGAATATCCATGTTTGTATACAAGTTTTTGTTTGGACACATGCTTGTAAATTCTTTGGTGTATATACCTAGGAATGGAATTGCTGGGTCACATTGTAATTCTGTGCTTAACTCACTGAGGAACCAGAAAACTGGTTGCACAATTTTGTATTCCCACAGATAATGTATAAGAGTTCCAGGTTTCTCCACATTCTTACCAAAACTTGTTATTTTCCAATTTTTTTTAAATGGCCTTTCACTTAGTGATTCTTGTGGTTTCGATTTTTGTTTCCCTGATAACTAATGATGTTGAGTATCTTTTCACCTGTTTATTGGCCATTTATATATTTTATATATTTTCCAAGGGTAAATTCAGATCTTCTGCTTAGTTTTTTAGTTGGTGTATTTTAATTGGTGGTAAGAATTCTTTCTTTATTCTTGGTCTAGACAGTAATAGTACCAATCTCTTACCAGATACATTATTTGCAAATATTTTCTCCCATTCTGCATTTTCCCCTTATTTTCTTGATATTATTCCTTAAGGCAGTTTTTTGTTTTGCTAAAATCCAAATTATCTATGTTTTCTTCTGTTGCTCATGCTTTTGGTGTCATATTTAAGAATCCTTTGCCAAATCTGAGGCCATGAAGATCTTTTCTGTTTTCTTCTAAGAATTTTATAATGTTTAGCTCCTACATTTAGATCACTGATCCATTTTGAGTTAATTTTTGTGTATATATATATATATAAGGGTCTAACTTCATGCTATTGCGTATAACTAGCCAGTTGTCCTAGCATCATTTATTGAAAAGACTGATCTTTCCTCACTGAATGGTTTCGTCATGCTTTTTGGAAACTTATTAGTTTGAATAGTATTTGAGTGGAGTCTTTAGTATTTTCTATATAGACAATCTCTGAATAGAAATAGGTGGTTTTTTTTCCCTTTTCAGTCTGAATGCCTTTTATTTCTTTTTCTTGCCTGATTTCCCTGGTTTAAACCTCTAATGCAATATTCAGTAGAAGTTACAAATACAGCCTTTCTTGTCTCATTTCTGTTCTTAGTTGTAGGGATCCACTGTTTTACCATTAAGTATGATGTTAACTAAGGGATTTTCATAAATACCTTTACCAGGTGGTAGAAGTACCTGTCTAATCCCAGTTTTTTGAGTGCTTTTATCATGAAAGGCGGTTGCATTTTGTCAAATGCTTTTTCTGCATCTGTTGAGCTGATCATGTGGTTTTTGTTTTTTATTTTGTTGATAGAATGTAATACATCAATTGATTTTCTTATGTTGAACTAACCTTATTACTGACATAAATCTCACTTCGTCATGGTATGTAATTCCTTTTATATATTGCTCGATATGGTTTACTAGTACTTTGTTGAGGATTTTTATGTCTTTCTTCCTGAGAGATATTGGTCTGTAGTTTTGATGTATTTGTCTGGTTTTGGGGTCAAAGTAAGACCTTGGAAATGTTCTTTCTTCTGTTTTCTGGATGTGTTTGTGAAGAATTGTCATGAAATCTTTTGAATGAACTCACCAGTGTAGTCATTTGGACCTACATTTTCTTTGTGGATAGTTTTGATTACTGATTCAATATTTCACTTGTTATAGGTCTATTCAGATTGTCTGCTATTTGGTAGTTTATGTCTATCTAGGAATTTATTTTATCTAATCTACCAGTGCCTGAGTTTATTATTGTTATTTGCTTATTTATTTGTTTAGTGATTACCTGGATTATTTTAGTGCAGACAATTCCTTTCACCCTTACCCCACAGTATTTAGCTTCTAATGTGTTGCTCAAGGAGGCACACTTTTGGGTATATTCACAGTCACCCTGAAATCAAAGCAGTTTTTGCAGGAGCCTCTGCTTTCCTTACCGTGACCACACCCAGCTGTTAAATTTACCAATAACGGAAAATTGTTCTGTTGTTTGTAGAAATGTCCTGAGGCATAAATTGCTCCATAAACTAATACGGTAAATTTGGGGCCCCTTTAAGGAATAATTCCAGAGGTGCTGAGCTATTGTTGGTATTTACTCTCACCCAAAAGGACTCCTCCCACTTGTCGCTCTTTTGATTCTCTTTTGTGACCCAGTGTTGAATTTTTGAATCTCTAGTTATAGTTAACCACAATCTGTGTTGTTTTTGAGATGGCTAAAGCTTCAACTTCCTGCCACGTTGCAAATGAGGACATACCTTTGGAAGAAATTGGGACTTTTTTTCTTATACCCTAAAATCTTTGATGCAAACTCTGAAGCTAGGAGTGGGGACAATGGAAAGTTTATCTCTGGGTGACACCCCTGCTTTAGGAGCTAAGAACTTGATGGAAGGTGGGTGGGGTAACCTAAGTTCTTGGCTTGCCTCTCCTCATGTGGAATTAGTGCTTTATGAGCCAGGGGGAGATGATTGGGTTCTGTGATATTTAGCTCAAAAGTCAGGGTGTTCCAGGATTAGGGGCTGTGGCCTTCTATGTAGATAATGTACGCAAAATGAACAGCAAAAATAAAATATTTATTAAATATTTAACATTTCATATATACTTACCATAAATTCCTACTTTATGATTTAATTTGTGTGGAATCTCTGAGAACAGTTAGAATTTGGCTAATATAAAATCTTCACATGTAAAATTAGATATAACATTTCTGGAGAGGAAGGAAATATATCCTCTAACCACATCTGAAGAAATCTAAAAGCTTTCTGGAGCAGATATTTCACAAAATGATATGATTGAAAGTCTTTCTTAATCACTAGTTCTCTGTCTCTGGAATCAGCTTAATCTTTGGGAATTACTCTGTATAACATACACATGGAAACTTTTATAAAAAGTTAAAGCACTTGTGGAACTGAGTTTTAGATTTCAGGTTTATTAAGCATTAAAAATTATTAAGCATTAAAATATAATAAATATAATAAAAATAATTATTAGAATTAAAAATTTGCATGTCGTGAATCATTAACACATTTTAATGGCTCTTTAATTCTACAATGATAACTCTTTTGTGTAGTAAGTTGTAAGAAAAATTGTACTTTGGACTCTATTTGTGAAAACCAGAACAGTATAGTAAAAAGCAAATTAATTTTGGAGTTTCCTTAGGTTATACCAAGAAAAGCCAAGTGTAAGAATTTGTTATTCTGTGATTTAGTTTTATATATAAATCATAATTATTTTGAAGAGTTGAATCATGTGCTTTAGTAGTTGCAAATTGATTTTGTAAAGCTGAAAGATACATAACGATATGAAGAGTTATTTTTCTTCCCTAAGTTACTATTTTTTTTTTTTAATATTTTTTGGGAACTTCTTTCTCTGTTAGTTTGGCACAAGATTTAATAACTTGAAAATGGTGACCTTGAGGTAACAGTTGTTTTAATTCTTTTTCTCTTAAGCTATTTGAACTGCTAGGACCTGATGGACTTGAACTTATTGAGAAACTCCTTCAGAACAGAATTACAATTGTGGATAGATTTCTTAATTCTTCAAATGATCATAAGTTGCAAGCTCTTCAAGGTAAGAAAGTATTCAGTGGTAATTCTAATTTAATAGAAAGATTCATTGGTTAGCAAATCTTTTTAAAATAATTATGCTTTTAATATCATTTGGCCTATTATGTAATTTAGTGATACCACTTTTTAAAGTAGATTTTAGATCTGGCAGATTATGAAACAAGTATTAATGCCTTAAATAGAGCAGATTACAATAGAGATTCTCTTTATGTTTAGGTATGGCATTTTTTCTTGCTGGAGATTTGAATAGACAATTTTTTTTTTAAAGGAAATACATACAGTATTTTCTATGAGCCAAGTAGTGTTTTAATTTCTTCCCAACTTTTTTCTTTGAAAACTTTCAAACCTGTAGTAAATGCGTAAGATCAATATAGTGAATACTTGTATACACTTAATGTGGATTTGCTAGTCATTAACATTTTGCTTTCTTTCTCTCTCTCTTACTCTTTCTTTCATTATTATTCTCTTTACATATCACTCGCACACATATACATAAACAGATATCTACAGTTAAGGTTTTTGCTGAACGGTAGCCAGACTGAGGCTTAGATGAATTAGAAAACTAATTTTCCCATCTTGATGCTTCACCTAATTCCTTCTTTGTTCTGTGTTGGATCTTGGAGTTTGATAAAACAACTTGCACAGTGCTCCTTTAGAGTGTGGACCAAATATCTTCATTGTCTTCCTAGCTTAGTTAGCAGCATTGCCTGGAATTAGTAGGTCTTCAATACAATAAATATGTATTGGTTTGGACTGCTTTCAGCAACACTCCGAGCAGTTCCTTTAGTGCTGCAGTGAGCCAAGATACTACTACTTGGAAAGATTTAATTAAACCTAGAAGGTAAATCCTGTTGGAAGATAATTTTCATTACTATTGAATTGACGAAACCACATATTTAAATTGGAACTTGTACACTGAGCGTTCAGTGACCTGATTCTTAGTGGTTCTGGCCATCTTCCTTTTTTTTTTTTTTTTAATTATTTTTCCATGAAAAGGTGGATCATATTCTTTATTTGCCTTGGTTATCTTATAAATATATCCAGAGCTAATGTTAATATGTTTTATTATTATGTTAACAGTAAGTACTAATTAGTATTGATAATTATTTTTTGATATTATGTAAACAAACTATTTCAAAATTATAAAACTGAACTTTTAAGTTCCTGATGTTATATCTAAGAATTTATAACACTAAACTATGTAATCTGTATAAAGAAAATATCTGGTGACTTTTTTTAAGCCACTGTATTAATATCACTTAGATATTATATTTTTAAAAACCTCTCCTTAAAACATACAATTGAATGTGACAGTTTTAAAAAAATGAATTAAAGCATTGTGCAATCTTATATTTTGGTAAAGGGAAAAAGTTTTCATAAAGGTTAAATTTATAAAACATGATATTTCTTAAATTTGCTTTGTAGACAATTGCAAAAAAATTTTAGGAGAAAATTCTAAACCTAATTATGGTTGTCAAGTTACTATTCAGTCTGAACAAGAAAAGCAATTAATGAAACAGTATCGTCGTGAAGAAAAAAGAATTGCCAGACGAGAAAGAAAGGCTGGAGAAGATGGAGAAGTTTCAGAAGGACTTATGTGCTTTGATCCTAAGGAATTGCGGATACAAAGGTAATAAAAGCTAGAAGCTGAAAAATGTTTCCGTTGTAATTGCTACCATTATGTATCATCATTTTTTAGTTTAAACAGTTAAGATGATTCTTACTTCTAGTCATGTTTTCTTATAAGAACAGAATTTTGCTGTATGAAAACCTAATTTTCTGGGATAAGAAAGTAGTGATCTTAATTGGAATATTCTTGGTTGCATCTATGTAGGTGAGAGATTTGGATTACAGAGGTAAGCTATTTTTAGGTGCTGTGCACACACCACTAGGTTAAAATTTGTGAAGCCTACACAGATTTATCTTGAGATTTTTTTTTTCCTAGCTTAATAAAAATACTTTTTCTCATATTATTTAGAATTAGGAAGGAGGAAAAAGAAATGAAGGCATTATGATACTTGTTCTTTTAAATATTGAATCCTGTTCTTAAGGAATTTATACCTTGTTATACATCTTTGGATTATGACAAACAAAACTATAAATAAGGAACATTAAATTAAACTTACCAGATGATTTATCTGAAATCATACCTAAAAAATGTGTTAACTCCTATGTAGTTACACAGAAAATTTCAGGATTGCTAATATCTTATTTTGTGTAATTTAGTTTCTTCTACTTTATAATGGAAGGCTACCTGAAACAGTTCCTATAGTGACTGTTTTAATATATGCAAGATAAAAATTTCAGATTTATCTTATTATTTTTGTATTTACAGAGAGCAGGCACTTCTGAATGCTAGAAGTGTTCCAATTCTGAGCAGGCAAAGAGATACGGATGTTGAAAAAATACGTTATCCCCATGTTTATGATTCCCAGGCCGAAGCCATGAGAACATCAGCATTCATTGCTGGTGCAAAGGTATGTCATTGGTATATGACCACTTTGAGATAATATATCTATTCTAAGGAAATAACACATAGATTTTCCCTATTTCTTTTGTGACTCTTATACTTGTTGATATACTATGCTAACTTTTATTTAAAAATACTGGGAAAAATGAGATAATACAGTTTATGTAAAGTTCTTGACGCATAGTAGGTATTCAAAATATATTTCTTCTTTTCCCTTCTGTTATTTATGGAACTTGTATTTTTGAATTTTAGTGGTTGCATTACTCTTTGGTCTTTACACTATACATTGCACATTTGTCCTAGCCATACAAGTACATCTGTCTTCAGGAGACCATCTAATAGATATATACTTAAAACTCGGGGCGCCTGGGTGGCTCAGTCGTTAAGCGTCTGCCTTCGGCTCAGGTCATGATCCCAGGGTCCTGGGACCGAGCCCCGCATCAGCCTCCCTGCTCGACAGGAAGCCTGCTTCTCCCGCTACCATTCCCTCTGCTTGTGTTCCCTCTCTCGCCATGTTTCTCTCTGTCAAATAAATAAAATCTTAAAAAAAAAAAACACATCAGCATAATAGGTGTGTTATATGAGAGATCTGATATATAACTAATTTGTGTGTATGTGAGTTTTTTTGTTTAAACTTGTTTTTCTTTAAATTAGATATATTTATTTACCAGTGCTACATCTAAAGAAAGTAGTGTTGTTTCTTGTCTCTCTCCAATTAAAGAATCTTTACCAGAACTATTTTTTAATTGGTTTTTATTTTTTATGTTTATAGATGATTTTACCAGAAGGAATCCAAAGAGAGAATAACAAGATGTATGAAGAAGTAAAGATTCCCTATAGTGAACCAATGCCAGTTGGCTTTGAGGAAAAACCAGTTTATATCCAAGACTTAGATGAGGTAAGGTGATCATTCTGTCTATCTATCTATTTATTTATTTATTTAGTTATTTTAAAGATTTATTTATTTTTAGAGAGAGAGAGCATGCACAAGAGTGGGGGTAGACAGAGGAAAGAACTTCAAGCCGACATCTGCTGAGCTTGGAGCTCGAGGTGGGGCTCACTTTCACTACCCTGAGATCATGACCTGAGCCAAAATCAAGAGTTGGACACGTAACCAATTGAGCCACCCAGGTGTCCCAAGGTGATCATTTTAAAAGGTTGACATTTTTGATACTTGATGTTTTATGAATAGATTTATACTAGAAAAATTTTATATATATACATATATATATTTTAAGATTTTATTTATTTGAGAGGGAGAGAGAGCATAAGCACATAGAGAGGCAGGCAGAGGAAGAGGGAGAAGCAGCCTCCCCACTAAGCAGGGAGTCCTATGTGGGACTCTATCACAGGACCCTGGGATCATTCGTGACCTAAGTCAAAGGCTGATGCTTAATAGACTGAGCCACTCAGGTGCCCCTAGAAAAATTATTTTTAGGGGCGCCTGGGTGGCTTATGGGTTAAAGCCTCTGCCTTCGACTCAGGTCATGATCTCAGGGTCCTGGGATCGAGCCCTGCCTTGGGCTCTCTGCTCAGCAGGGAGCCTGCTTCCCCCTCTCTCTCTGCCTGCCTCTCTGCCTACTTGTGATATCTTTCTCTCTCTCTCTCTCTCTGTCAAATAAATAAATAAAATCTTAAAAAAAAACTTATTCCTTCACACATTAAACATAACTTTATATGTATATTTCTATAATTTCATGTTTGTTTTGGTCTTTCACCTAATATTTGGTTCAACCTATGTAGACTAGCTTATACTGTTTAAAAGGATTCAATTATTGATACATCAAATGGTCAATATATAAAACAATATAATACTATTTGAGGAGGGGATCAAATTCTAAATTGTTTTCTTTATTTTTCTCAACTTCTGAATTTTGAATAATTTCAAACCTATGGAAAAGTTGCATGAAAAGCATTATCCATATATCCTTTGTCTCCTCTGTGTATCATTTGTCAAAATTTTGCCATATTTGCTTTATCTCAAAATATTTATTAGTTTACTTTTACATTTACTTAAATTGACTGTTCAGCTTATGATTTATTATTTTCCTGAATTTTTGGAGTTTTAGTAATTAGTTTTAGGAAGAGATTATTTATAATTTTGACTAATATTTAAACTGTGAGGAGTAAGAGTTTTCCTTAAATGGGTGAATGCCATCTATAACCTAATGTCTGTTTGCTATGTAACCTTATATATTTATGGATTCCATGGAGTAGGATGTGGACATCAGTGGGGATTGTGATATGGATCATCACAGTTTAACTTTTTATCTGTTGAAGGTATCAGTGTTGTTTAGAGTTTTTGGCTATTAGAAATTGTATAATTCTGCTTAGGCTGCCGTAACCACAGACTGGGTGGTTAAACAACAGACGTTTGTTTTTTCACAGTTATGGAGGCTAGAAATCCCAGATCAAGGTGCCAAAGATTTACTTACTGGTGAGGAGTCTCTTCCTGGCTTGCAGACAGGCACTTTCTCACTGTGCCCTAGCATGGCCTTACATGGGCTCTGTGTGGTATCTTTTCCTCTTCTTATAAGGACAGGAGCTCTATTGGATTAGGACCTCACTCAGATGACCTCATTTAACCTTGTTACTTCCCTAAAGTCTCTACTTCCAAACACTGTCACATTAGGAGTTAGGTGTTTATGAACTTTGGGGGAACTTAATTTCATCCCTAATATGGATAAAGCTGCACTAGATGTTGGTCTACAGGGTTTTGTGTGAATGTAAGCTTTCATTTCTTTGGTGTAAATGCCTGAGCATGCAATTAATGGGTCATATTGTAGCTGCATGTTTAGTTTTTTAAAAAATTGCCACCGTTTTCTGGAGTAACATTTTATATTCCCACCAGCAATCAGTATGACTCAATTTCTCCACATACTTGCCAGCATTTGTTGTTATCACCATTTTTCTTTTTATTTTAGCCATTTTAATTTGTATTTTTATGTTTATTTTTATTTAACCATTCTGAGTGTAGAGATTTCCCATTGCAGTTTTAATTTGCACTTCCATAAGCAGTAATAATATTGGAGAATAATGCATCCAAATGCAATATGTTTTTATAGGTACATAACTAAACCATTTGATGTCCTGTCACTTTAGATAATGATCCCACCAGACGTCATTAGCATGAATATAATTTAAACCTCCGGAAAATATAGGTGTTAACAGAATGTTTGTTAATGGATGCTTTTGTTGGCTTAGATCTTTTTTATACGGTAGGTATAGGATCTTTTTTATATGGTAGGATCTTTATGTATCATGAAAAGTACTCCTGAAGATGATATCTTTCTCTTTTCAATGAGTTCATAATTGTATGCCATTCCTAACAGTCCTATGAAACCATAGATAAAATCCTCTCCTGACTGAGTGTCACATCAGATAATTTTGTCCTGGTTGCAATGCGAAGTTGAAGGTTGACAATACAGCTACTAGATTAGTTCAGGACAGAAATGCTAAGCACCTAAATTAAGAAAGTGGCAGCCTATATGAAAAATGGGATAATAGAGAGTAATTTAAGTACCAGTGTATATAAGATCTGATAACTGATTAAATGAGAGGGGATGAAGCAAAGAGAAGACTCTAGAATGACATCTAAGTTTTTGTTTGAATCTAGAATGATGTCTAGGTTATCATGAGTGAGCGATAGTGTCATTTCCCAAGGTAAGGAATAGAAGAAAAGGAAAAGTTTGTACATGTTAAGTCCAGGAAACAGAAAACCACATTGGTTAAGAACAGGGCCTCCAATTCCAGGCTGATCCCCCCACTTTCTAGGTATGAGACTTTGGTCAGGTTACTGTCCTCTGTGGGAACCAGTGTTTCATTTGTAAAGTTGGAATAATAGTTCCCATAGTTTAATTGTGAGGATTAGATTTATTAATATATATTAAAAAACTTTGAATACTATTAAGTACTTAATACATTTTAGCTAAAATGTTAGCTTAAAATGAAAGATGAATGATGAAAACACTGTGAGGTTAGAGTGTGGATAAAACAAAAAGACTTACTGTTACTTTGGAAATTATATTTAGTAAATAAATTACTCCCATGTTCATTTATGCTGTTTGGCTATTCTTTCATTCCAAACACATATGGAGTAGTATTGGATACTATCCTACAAGATCAGGAAGAACTAAATTTATAATCACTCTATTAAGGCATCTAGAGTAGTTTCTAATTATTTGATAGAAATTAATAATACCAGTCATTATAATTATTGACATCTGTGGTTATTCAAGAGAGACATTTTGAAAAAAAGTGAAATAGAATAAATATAAAAAGTACTACTTTTCTTGTTTTACTTTGTTTTCTGAACCTGATGTTGGGATCATAAAGCCAAAGAGTTTATTGGCACTGATCTTTTTTCTTCAGTGTCTAAGATACTATTCATGCACTTCAGTGTATTTTTCATCCAGCCTTGCAGTTTTGTCTCTAAAGGTGTAATTTTTTTTTAATTTGGTACCTTTTATGCCTTCACTTGCACAGTCATTTCTATAGGTTGTAGTCAGCAAACTTTTTCTGTAAAAGGGCAGATAATAATTATTTTAGGCTTAGTGGACTACATAAGATCTCTGTTCAACAGTTATTACTCTTTTCTTTTTTATTAAATTACTCGTTCGAAATATAATGACCATTCATAGTTTATAGGCCATGAAAACCAAACCAAGCCAAACCAACCAACCAACAAACAAAAAAAACCCCAAAAAACAAAACAGATGTTTGGCTAGATTTGGCCCATAGGCCATAAAATGCTGACCTTTGCTCTAGTTTTTTGAAGGGTCCGTCATTTGTGTTATTTCCAGATTTACTTTAGTTGATCAGATCAGTTTATATTCTTATTATAATTTTTTTCCTGCTTTTTAGCATGCGCAGTCATTTTTTTATGAAAACCAGACAGACATTGTGATTTTGTCTTGCTGGATACCAGATATTTTTGTATTCTTATAAACATCCTTGAGTTTTTTCCTGGAATATAGTTAAGTTACTTTGGATCAGTTTGACCTTTTCAGGTCTTCTAAAATTTCTTAGGTGGGTCAACGCAGCATTTAAAGGCTAGTTTTGCCTCACTGCGGAGACACAGCCCTTCTGAGCAGAGTATTGTGCATAATTCCCAGTAAAATAAGAGGTCTTCCACTATGGTTGGTAAAAACAGGATCTTGTTCCAGACCCTATTGGGTGAGGTTTATTTCCTCTAATCCATTTAGGTAGTTCTTTCCCCTACCTTTGGTGCTTTTCTTATATGCTTCTGCTAGTCAGCACTCACCAGAGACTTAAAGGAAGCTCTTTGGAGATCTCTGAGCTATCAACTCTCTCCTTCTGATTATTATTTTATTTTACAACAAAAATATCTCCCCCAAATGGAGAAACTCTGCTCTAGGGAATGAGGTAGAACCTGACAGTGGTGCAGTTGAGAATTATTACTCCACCAAAACTCACAAAATCCCTGTGTTTTAACAGAATCTTCAGTGTTTTTTTATGGATTTTATTTTTTCTTTTTGAACCAAAAGCAGCACTGACTCTGAAAATTGGGAATTTTAGCAAGTTAAAAGAAGGTGTGTTTTCCCTCTTCTCTCTGAGGGACGCCAATGGTTTATTGCATTCCCAAATAAGTTGTCAAAGAAAGGAAAAAATCCTATTTTCAGAATTATAAATTATCCAAAAAGCGAGGTCTATACTCTGAAGTAAGGTCTTACGTACTTGATTCCACCCCATCTTTTCCCATTCTTTACCTACCCTTTCGCTGGGCAGCCCTCCTGCCTCCATCCTTCCTAAAAAGGGTTTGGCAGTATCTGAAGACACTTTTGGTTGTCACAACTAGGAGGGTGCTTCTGTCATCTAGTAAATAGGCACCAAGATGCTGCTAAACGTTCCCCAGTGCACATGACAGCCTCTCAGAACAAAGAATTACCAAAATATCAATAATGCCAAGACTGAGAAACCACAGTGGAACAGAGCCACCTAAGAATTTTATACCCTCCAGAGTTAGATACCTGAGCACTTGGTCTTTTTTTTTCCTCTTGTAAGCATTGAATGGAATCTAGAAATACTACAAAATAAGATGGTTAAAACTTTTAATCTCTTATCAGTCCCTTCCCAAACTTCTTTGATATTGTTGTCACGTATTTTAGTCTATCTCATTTTAATTTTTTTTCAGATATTAAGAAAAGTATCTTTTACTGTTGTTTACAGTCAGTAATTATTTGGTTTTACCTATATAGCTTGCTCACTATTTTTTAATTCCATCAGTGTGTTCATGTTCTGGGACTTTTCTTTGCCTGAATTTTCTTTAGTGAGAATCTGATAATGGCAAAAATCTCTTAATTTCTGTTATCTAAAATGCCTTTATTTTACCTTGTTCTTGAAAGATATTTTTGCTGGTAATAGAATTCAGAGTTCATGCTTATTTTCTCTTACCACACCAAAAATATTCCACTATCGCATCCCATCTTAAACCATTAAAGATGTCATTATAACATCATTTGCTTTTCATTTTTAATTGTGGTTTTTGTTTTTGTTTATTTATTTATTTATTTATTTTTAAGATTTTATTTATTTGACAGCAAGAAACACAGTGAGAGAGGGGACACAAGCAGAGGGAATGGTAGCGGGAGAAGCAGGCTTCCTGCCGAGCAGGGAGCCCGATGCAGGGCTCGATCCCAGGACACTGGGATCTGACCTGGGCCGAAGGCAGACGCTTAACGACTGAGCCACCCAGGTGCCCCTGTTTTTTTTTTTTTTTTGAAGTAAGCTTTCTCTATGGCTGCTTGTAAGAGCTCCCTTGCCCTTGGGATTTCCAGTTTTATCACGTTTCTAAAATAAAGCTTTTTTGGTAACTTCTTGTTCATTTTCTTATTCTATGACTTGTTTAATGTCGGCAGCCAAAAGAACTAAAGAAGGAAAAACGATTTTATATTTTTCATGTACCTGTAACTTAACATTGCTAAAAATGAAAACAGAAATACGTGTGCTTCCCCTGTCTTCAGTGAGCTTGCAACATAGCTGGGGAAATAAAAAAAAAGACACCTGTGCTGAGTATTTACAAACAGTGTGCCGTACAATGCACTAAATACAAAATCAGTAGTGCAGATTTAATCAGTCGTATAGAAGGCAAAAGGATTAGAGCAGCTGTGGCTGCTAATGACAATTTCTGGGAGAGCATGAGGCTTGAGATGTTTCTACTGTGTTCAGGGGGAATTAAGCTTTATCTGAACAGTGACAATGAATTTAACAATGTGTTTTTGTAATGGAGCTGGTGTGGGATGTTCAGAGAAAGCAACCTTTTTTTCGATTTTTGTGATAAAAACTTTGGACCTGGTATAAAATAGTAGAGATTATGTTGTGTCCATACTATGTTTTCTATAGAAACTTTAAAATGATATTTCTATTTTAAAAACTTGGTCCCTGTCAGGTCACTATTTTATGGTTAGTATTATGTGAAGTATTACTATGGAAAACTATAAGGAAAACCTTAAAAATTTCTCAGCTTACTCTCAAAAGTAATTAGAGATTTTGAAGTATTTTTGTGTGAAAAGCTCTGTTTTAGAGGTCAGTAGGGGTTCAATGTGTAAAAATGTAAAAAAAAAAACTTTCTTACAAAGTTATAAATAAGATATTTTTATTTATGTGTGACTCCCAGCAGTTATTTAAATTGTGATTAAAAAGTAATGCTTACTTGTTATGAAAGTACTCTGTAGTTCAAATATATGAAACAGCTAGGTCTCATTTGAAGGGAAATTCTATCTATATTTTTTCTTATAAAGAGGAATTAATTTTGTTTGTATACCGTGAACTTCTTCAGAATTATAGTATCATAAAGTCTACTGGGAACACTTGCAAACTGCTAACTGGGAAAAGGGCGTCAGCAGCTTGAAAAAAAACCTGCTAAACTAGAGAGAGTTATAACTAACATCTGTTCCTCTAGCTAGGCATAATCTAACAAAAGAACTTTCTTTACAAAATACACTTTGTTGATTTTATGGCAAGAAATTAGAAGAGAGATTAAAAGCCTAAAATATATTGTGCTGTCCCAGAATGATTATTTTAGAACTCACATGAATTCAGAAATCTGAAAAGTAGATGAATTTATCTTGTAATGTGAGAATTTCAAATTGCCTTAGAAATAGATTCAGTCCATATCTTCAAATATATCTCTGTATTGTGGTTACACAGACCTATTATAATACATAGAAATATTTGATATGATTTTGTTGCTATTTGTAGATTTTCATTATTTTTCTCTGGAAATATTCATGGATTGGTTATCATTCATCAATAATCATTCCTTGCGCTCCTGACTGATGTAAGGCTTTATGCTAGGAGGTAGGATGGGCACAAAGCAGTTTAGAATTATGATCCTGCCTTTAAATGAGATTTATCCAGTTAGGCAAGTAGAACTGAGGTTAAATTCCATCCTTCACCATTGGCACATTTTGTGTTGTGGATCAGATTACATAGCACCCCTAAATTTCAGTCATCTCATAAGACTATTTATTTTGAAGATTATGAGTCATCACACAGAAAATGTGTAGCGGTGTCTGTGATACATTTTAGGTGATTAGCAAATTCCCAGCCTGAGTAATAATTATATAAACAGTTCTCACATTGATAGCTGAGTTTTGCTGTTTAATTGGAAAGGGTAAAGGTTGAGTCTTTCTATTAAGAGATATTGATAGGTGGAATTATTTTGGTGAAAATATTTAAATATTTATAGGTGAACTATTATGATAGGTGAATTATTTAAATAACTTTTCAAAATTCCTCAAAGATGAATGTTGAAGTAGTGTAAAAGACAGTTTTAAATTAATAAAGTGACTTATATTTCTTTAGTTAACACTGTGCATTAGATACCTTATCTTGCATTTTCTAACTTAATTTCCTCTTGTAAACCCTGCAAGCAACTTTAGAGAGGACAAGTTTAAATTTCATCCAGTTGTGCAAGTTTCAATAACTAAACGTAGACTACCTTGCTTTTTATATATATATTTTTAAAAGATTTATTTATTTTACAGAGAGAGAGAGAATGTGTGTGCTATAGTGTGAGGAGGAGCAGAGGTAGAGGGGAAGTGGAGGCTGACTCCCTGCTGAGTGGGGAGCCTGATGCAGGGTTCTATCTCAGGACCCCGAGATCATGACCAGAGCAGAAACCAAGAGTCAGACACTTAACCAGCTGAGCCACTCAGTTGCCCTCTTTTTATATTCTTAATAAGTTGTTACATCATTGATTAATTTCAGAGTTATATGAAAATAATAATTATGTAAGTTGAGATAATTTAAATCTATCAGGGGAAATCATTGTATAAAGAAATCACAATGTATTCTTAAGCATCTACATAATCACTTTATATTACATAAGTATTATGATTTCTTCCTTGTAATGTTTTGCTTATCCTTTCAAATCTCTGCATACTATTCAAGAGATTCAAGCAAAACATTTTTCTTTTAGGGACCCCCTTACTAAATGTATGCCTTCAAGTTGATACATGTTTGAAACAAAAGTTTTTCTGAGTAAAAGGTACTTTGTTTTTTCCATTATAGGTTGTGTTAAATTATTAAAGAACAGTTGACTAAGAAAACCTAGTCACTGTGTTCAGAGGTGGGTAGGGAAAGTTAGGGTAATTCAGTCTTGCTTGTGCTTGATAATCACTTGGGGTGCTATTAGGAAATGTATGAGGGGTGCCTGGGTGGCTCAGTCGTTAAGCGTCTGCCTTCGGCTCAGGTCGTGATCCCAGAGTCCTGGGATCGAGCCCCGCATCGGGCTCCTTGCTCGGCTGGAAGCCTGCTTCTCCCGCTACCATTCCCTCTGCTTGTGTTCCCTCTCTCACTGTGTTTCTCTCTGTCAAATAAATAAAATCTTAAAAAAAAAAAAAAAAAATGAATTCTTGACTTGAAATCAAACTAAGTTATTCCAGTATTGTGGGATTAAATGCAAAGTGGAAGTAATCTCTTATCAATCAGAACAATTCATCAGAGGATTCTATTAATGATGAAATTTTCTTCTTTAAGAAGACACAAGTTTAAAGTGACATCCTTGCTTTATTTAATTAGTTTTGGAAAGTTTAAAGTCATATATAGTGTAAGAAAATTTAAATTAATAAATTACCCATAATTTGATATCTGTAACATTTTGTAAGCTTAACTGTATAAGTGCCAAAATATTTATCCTTCCTGAAGATTTCAAGTAAGCTAGTGAAAGTAACTTAAAGGTTAAATTTGGAGTGGAAACCAGTTATTACCATAAATATCAGCCAAGAATCTGAAAATGACATTTTCTTTGTAGGATTCTACAGAGTTTGACAGAGACTGTTGTGCTTCTGTTATATTGCACTGATTATAGCAGTGCAGCTGTTTGTTGGAAGGCAGGTCCCACAGTTTGTCCAGAATGACTGTAATACCAAATAAATAATGGTAACTTATATTTTTAAGCTATACCACTTATACTGACATCCTGGAGGGATACCTAGGTACATGTCAATATGAGTTCATCTCCCTTGTGAAAATAATGTATTAATTAAACAGAAAATACCAGAGTCTTAACCTTCAATTTTACTTCTGCTTTTTAAGCCTCTGAAGTTTGTGTACTTAATTATGATACTAGTTTTGTGAAATCAGCCCTGTCTTATGATGGTAATGAGTTCTAATGACAAGCAAATCAAATCTAGCCAAATCAGACCCATAATTGAGTTCTCTTTTCTGTCGTCATGTGCAGTGGGAATCTGACTGTTGACTCAGCATTTCAGTGTCACTTCAGAGTGATCCCTGACATGCTAAATTGTTGTTAAAAGTGTACTGAGAGACAACCAAATATGCATCTCAAGAGTTTATCAGTGAGCTTATGCGCAGCCAGGGTTTTGTTTGTCTTAAAATTTCCTCTTGAGAACTTTATCTTCAGCTCTGCTTAGCATTCAAGCCTTCGCTCCAACTTAAGAACAAGGAATCTAACTTCCCTTTCCAAGAAGAGGTGAGTGCACCTCTCTGACTCCCACTGTACCTTAAGTTCTCATTCAGTGCGGTATTGCCATTGTTTGTTATTCTGTCCTTGTTTTGTTTTGTTTTTTCTCTTCAAGGACATTAATAGCTTCTTATTTATCATTTTGTCATCATGTAGTGGAGTATATTTAGAAGACATATATTTAGTTATTTTTTATTTTTTTATTATGCTTCTTGGAGTATTTTCAGTATGAATGAATTTTCAGGAATTGATATTAAGGTCATATTAAGTATTTCCAGTTACTATTTTAATGATGTAAATGCATTCAGTTAAATAATATGGAAGGATTATGAATTATGCATTATAATTTCTAATGGCTTTTTGTCATATGTAATAACTTACCTGATTTTCACAAAATCTTACAATCTCACTTCCTTCAAAGATTCAATAGTAGATTACTCTCCTGAGTCCTTTTGTTGTTAAGATTTAATTTCCTCTACCCAGATTGGCTTGTTCAAAATGAATTATTAAAATGCACAACTCTTCAAAGAGAAACTGTCCATAGACTGTCTTTCTTTTCTCTTAATTAGCAAAATTCAGTAATTCTTCCATGCGTTTTCAGGTGGGAGTACATGTTGGAAATTTGGTGTTTGGTAAAGATGTTGGACTCTTTATATGAGATAATGAAAAAGGGTGAATCAGTTAATTTGTATTAACATGAAAGCATTACATATTTCTATAAAGAAACAAATTATGTTATTTTAAATGCATTAAGACAGGACAGAGTACATCTTCCTCTTTTGTTTATTGTTAAGATAAATTGCATTTAAGTGAATTTTTGTGGGACTGAGTATAAAATCTATTCACCACAAAAAAAAGCAGTATCTAAAATGTAATATTAACATTTATAAAACAGAAAGTGAAGGTTCTCTTTTATAACCCCAACTCCAGTGGAGCAGTTTGACATATATCTTTCCGTAATTTTTTTTATATATTAACAAATATTTAATTATGCTTATGTTCTTTGGCATGCTTTTTTTATTTTTCTTTGCTTTTGGATATAGTTTCCCATAAGCACAAATATCTTCTTCATTCTGTTTGACTACTATAATTCATGAAGAATGTAACATGAATTACTTATCTCAATCCATTATTTGTGGACATTCAACTTGTATCTATTTTTTCTTGTAAATGTTGTTTTAGCAAATTTCTTTGTGCTTATTTCCTGGCATTTTTTTTCAGTTGGTTTAACTTGGATAAATTTTTTGAAGTGGGATTTTTAGGTTAAATATATGCAAATTTATTAACATTAATCATTTACAAGTGATATATATATAATGCATATGAAGATATAAACATTACCAAGAATAATCAATTTTTGAAAATTGTAAACACTCGGTTTAGTAAAAATTCTATTTGCCTTTATTCAGTTATTAGTGTGGTCAGTATGTTCATCGAATTTGCATTTTTATTTTTTATAAAATTAAGTTACTTTGTTAAAAGATCAACATAAGAAATAAAAGTGTAAAGTAATGAAATCAGTAAGCCTCATAAGTTTTTAACTTGGATTTTTAAATTTGGATTTTGTTGTTAGATACATGAGTTCCAGTCTTTGCTCTGCTTGCTACCTACTGGCCATTTATCCTTGGGCAGATTCTTGAAACCTGCTTTGCCCAGTGTCCCCATCTTTAAAATAAGAAGGGCACTTGTAGTGATGAGCACTGGCTGTTGTATTTAAGTGATAGATCACTAAATTCTATACCTGAAACTAATATTACACTGTGTGTTAACAAACTGAAAATTAAATAAAAACTTGAAGAAATGTAAGAAGATAAAATAAAATAAGGACAACAAAAAGACCTATTGCTTGTTGTTTCTCTGGGTATTAAATGAAATAATCCCCTTAAAGCATTTAAAACAAAGCCTCATATGTATTATGTGCTCAATAGAAATGCTAGCTATTACTATTATTAAATGGATTAATGAACAATTACCAACTTAAATAATAAGGAATATATTATCTTATGTATTTATAATCCAAGATCATTGAAGATAACATTTTACTATTTGTGTTATATCATGTTAGTTTACTGATCTTGACATAGATCATCTAGTTTGGGATTGGCATATTCAGTGAAAGAGCATGTCAAGTCTCCTCTGTTTTTTTATTTTTTAAGTTAGGGTATGAAGCTATATAGTAGTGTAGTTGAGGACCAAGTAACAGGTTCCTTGTAGTCCAAATTCACCTGATACACCATGAGTTGTTGAGGACAGAGAAAAAGTCCTCACAGCTTGAGACTTGGTAGTCAGTGTTCAATATACATTGAATGAATGGGAGAATACATTTTAGATGATGGCAGGAATGTAGTTTAAGTTTTGCATTTAATAACATATCTGAATCTGTGATGAAACGGTAGAGTCTTGGGTGAGGCCACTGGTCTAATGTATCAGGTATTGGAGGTAAGAAGAATCTACTCTTCTCTAATTCCTAAACTTTTTCAGAGATGCCTTTGAGTAGCTAGGTGTATTAAGATCAAAAATACAATGTCAAGGAGGAGAGTGAGTGGAGGGATACATGTTTTAAAATAATTTGAAGTGTCTTCAGAAGAGTAACTCAATTTATCTTTTTTTCTCTGAAGGGTAAAATTGTAGGAATAATGAGAACTTTTTAAGATGAATATTTTTGATATACATAAGAGCTCATTTAGGCTTCTGTATTAGATACTTCTTATTTTTTAAAGAAGTCATCTCTTTTTGTGTCTCTTTTTGCATAAGTATTATCATGTTTTAAAAACTGGAAACCTTTAAATAGTGAAAAGTCTCTCTCCTATTTTATCTGTTCTTCATCTGCCCAGATCCCTACTTCCCTCTTTAATAACCACTATCTTTAGATTTTATGTATTCATCTTGAATCTTCAAAAACAACTATAAATATAGATTTTTATTCCCTTCTTCCCACCCCCACAAAATTTGAACAAAAAATAGCATATTAAATGCTGTTCTTCACCTTACTTTTTTCACATAACCAGATATTTCCAGAATAGGAAATGTTCTTATTCTACATAGAGATTTTCTTTTTTCTGCATAGAGTTTTTTCTGGCATCATAGAATTCCATTGTATTGATGTGCCATAATTTATTCACTTTAATACCCTATTGATGACATTTAGTACCACAGATAATTTTGTGATGAGTAATCTTACAAGTGCACACCTTTGTGTATGTGCAAGTATGCTTTTTTAAAAAAATTAAATTGCTAAGCCCAAGATTATACACATTTGTGAGAGAAAGATTGCTGTGTTCCCAAAATGAAATAAGTCATATTTGAAAGAATGCATTTGTGTTTGTTGGAAAGTGTTTATATGTAACATTGGGCTTCAAACTATTATTTCATATTTTGATTCAATCACCCAAACACAAAATTTTATGTAACAGTATTTGCCCTTATATGTGATATGCTGCACTATTTTTTTTCCTTTTTTCTTCTCTATTCTTTCGAAATGCTGATTACAATCCACTAAATTGATTTCATAACCCACAAGTGGAGGGTAACCTCCACTAGTAACCACTTGTGTGAAATACACTGACCTGGAGTTTAGTTGACCAGCTTTGTTATATGTGGTATGGGGTCCCTAGTTGGACTCTATAGTCTCCTAAGAATTCCCTATAATTCTCTTGCAGCTGAAATAAAGACATAAACATAGTTTTTACTGATTTTTAGAAAGTCTCTCAGAAATAATATTTTGTTATCTTTGGACTCATATGTTATGATATTTTAAAGATTTTATTTATTTGACAGAGAGAAACCCAGCGAGAGAGGGAACACAAGCAGAGGGAATGGTAGTGGGAGAAGCAGGCTTCCCACAGAGCAGGGAGCCCGATGCGGGGCTCGATCCCAGGACTCCGGGATCATGACCTGAGCTGAAGGCAGCCGCTTAACGTCTGAGCCACCCAGGTGCCCCATGTTATGATATTTTAAAATAATAGCGTATATAGCATATATTGCTATATCTACATAAAAAGATATAAATATGTAAAAATATAGATATAAAAATTTCTTTTGGATTGGGTATAAATCAGGTCAAGCAATTTCTTGAGGATAAATGATTTCTTGAGGATAAACAGTAAAGATAGAATGTTAAATATTTCTGACCATGATTTTTATGTTCTATGACATGCTAAGCATTTGGTTATTTTTAGAGTTTCTAATGCTATCTTAGTGTCAAGACAGTTTTAAAAATGTAAAAACTATGTTTCAGGGGCGCCTGGGTGGCTCGGTGGGTTAAAGCCTCTGCCCTCAGCTCAGGTCGTGATCTCGGAGTCCTGGCATCGAGCCCTGCATCGGACTCTCTGCTCAACGGGGAGCCTGCTTCCCCTCGCTCTCTCTGACTGCCTCTCTGCCCTCTTGTGATCTCTCTCTGTCAAAAAATAAATAAATAAAATCTTTAAAAAAATGATTAAGGTAAATTAAAAAAAAACAACAAAAAAAACCCACTATGTTTCAAAACACTGCCTTTTTTTCCCCCCCAGAGCAAATATAATAGGGGCTGATGTCCAAGGTAACATCTAGTTACGCTGGAAGTTGCAGTGAATGAATGTAGGAAAAAAAAAAGTTTGGCTAGGAGATATGATAACTGATAGAAAACATGTATCACACTTAAATAATGTTAACAGAATAATATATACCCAGCTCCTATTCTGGAGTTAGTCTTAAGTATTGCTTAATTTATGAAAATTCATCAGTGATGCAGCTCACAGATGATAATTGGTTTAATTAGAATGACTCAGCTGAAGCAAATACAGGAAAAAAAATCACTGAGTATTTTCTTTGTGCCAAGTACTGTGGTAGGTATTAGGAAGATGAAGAACATAACTCCCAACCCTCAGTACACTCACATTTTTTTAAGAGATTTATTTATCTTTCAGAGAGAGAGAGAGAGAGAACACAAGCGAGAGGGGCTGAGGGAGAGAGAATCTCAAGCAGACTCTATGCTGAACATGGAGCCCAACGCAAGGCTTGATCTCAAGACCATGAGATCATGACCTGAGTCAGACACTTAAGCTACTGTGCCACCCAGGCACCCCAGTACGCTCATATTCTAAAGGGAAATAACTCCTTATATTTATCATTTAGTACTTTAGAGACTGTAAGTAATTTTTGTTTGATTGAGTAAAGTTTTTGTCATCCTTTAATAATGGTGAGTAGTAAGACTTCATTTGGGACCGGTTTAGTATATCGTGCATACTTAGACCTAACTGTTGTAGACTTTGGGTTGGAATATAGAAATAAGTATTAGTAATGTTGGATTCCAGTCTTTAACACCTGGAACAAATGATTACTTATTTTGTTTTTAACAAAATTAATTGTTAATTCCAGTCTTTAACACATGGAACAAATGATTACTTATTTTGTTTGTTTGTTTCTTTACTAAGGATGACTCTATTAAGAATAAAAGGTCAGATAAAACTAATGTTCTTTTTGTTCCCCAAAGCATCCTTGACATAATTCATCTGAGTTCTATGACCTTCGGATTATGGCAGGGCTTTTGAGACCATCTTAAGGATTTTGTATGCTGTCCTAAGAGCCTTTCCTGCAATTCATTCTGTTATGTTATGACAATATATTTATCAATTTTAAAACATTATATAAGTTAGCTGAGTGCTTTCTAGAACTGCACTAGCTAATGTGCTAGTTGAAGTGCGCTAGTTAAGCTACAGCTACTTAAGCCACTAGCTACATGTGCTTGAAGGAGGTAGTGGTGGAAGGATAGGCAAAATAGGTGAAGGGGATTAAGAGGTACATACTTCCAGCTAAAATAAATAAGTCACAGGAATGAAAAGTACAACATAGAGAACATAGTAAGATTATAATTTTGGGGGCGCCTGGGTGGCTCGGTGGGTTAAGGCCTCTGCCTTTGGCTCAGGTCATGATCTCGGGGTCCTGGGATCAAGCCCCTCATTGGGCTCTCTGCTCGGCAGGGAGCCTGCTTTCCCCTCTCTCTCTGCCTGCCTCTCTGCCTACTTGTGATCTCTCTCTCTCTCAAATGAATAAATAAAATCTTTAAAAAAAAAAAGATTATAATTTTGTATGGTGACAGATGGTGACTACACCTATCATGGTAATAAGCATGTTGAATAGAATTATCAAATCGGTATATTGTACACCTGAAACTACTAATATGTCAACTATATTTCATTTAAAAAAAATTTAAAACAAAAAAAGAAATACGGCTGGTCTGGATTGAGATGTGCTTAAGTGTAAAATACACTTATTGCTCAGATTTGTTATGTAAAAAGAAGAATAGTTTTTATTATATGTTAAAAAGAACATTTTAAATACATTGGGTTAAATAAAATTTTTATTCGATTAACTTCAATTTTTTAAAACGTTTTTAATGTTTCTGCTAGAACATTAAAATTTATATGTATAGTTTAAATTTCCTTTTGAAATTTTTATTATTGAAGTATAATGTGACATTTTATTTTAGGTCTGCTACTAGTGTGTAACCTTGGGAAAGTCACTGTAACCACTATTCTCATTCTTGACATCAGTAATTTCTGCCTTCTCTCTTTTATTTCTGATCAGTCTAATTAGAGATCAATCAGTTTAGTTGGCCTTTCTCAAAGAATGAGCTTTTCTGTTTTCCATTTCATTGATCCACTTCAGTCCTTACTATTTACTTTATTCTGCTTACTTTGGTTTTAATTTTCCTTTTTTTTTTTTATTTTGGGAGATGAAAATATCCACTTAAAACTTTTGTTCTTTTTTGATATAAATGGTTAGTGCTATATATTCCTCCCTAAGTATTTCTTTAGCAGCATCCACAAATTCTGATATGTTGAGCTTTCTTTCTCCCTCAGTTAAGAATACTTATTAAATTCCTCTTGATTTTTTCTTCCATGTGTTATGTAATTTCAGATATTTGAATATTTCCTAAAGACATATTTGTTGAGGATTTCTAATTTCATTCCTTTGTGATCAGATGACATATTTTGTATGAATTACTTTTTAATTTATTGAAACTTGTTTTATGGCCCCAAATATAGTATATTATTTAAATGCTTTACAAACACTCAAAGGGAATTTGTATTCTACTACTGTTAGATGAATAAATGTTGGTAGGTCAAATTGGTTGATAGTGCTATTCAAGTCTGCTTATAACCTTGTTGATTTTCATACATACTTGTTCTATCAAGTGTTGGGAGGGATGATGAAATCATTTTTTATTTCTGTGAGTTTTTGGTTCATACATTCTAAAGCTCTGTTATAGATATATAAACATTTAGGACTGTTATGCCTTCTGATTAATTATTCTCTTTATTTTTTCTGGTTAATAATTCTATTTTCTTTTCCTTTTTTCTTTTTTTTTAGAGATTATATTTATTTATTTGACAGGAAAGAGATAGCAAGTAGGCAGAGAGGCAGGCAGAGGGAGGGGGAAGCAGGCTCCATGCTGAGCAGAGAGCTGGATGCGGGGCTTGATCCCAGAACCCTGAGATCATGACCTGAGCTAAAGGCAGAGGCTTTATAACCCACTGAGCCACCCAGGCGCCCTCTTTTTTTTCTGACATTAATTTAGTCGTTCCAGTTTTCTTTCATTAATCCTATTCAGTTTTTTCTTTACTCTAAGACATTGTAGTTTTCATTTCTCAAGACTTTTCATATGAAATATCTTAGGAAAAATTATTTAACCACTCAATTTTCTCCTTTATTGAAAAGGCATAATAAAAGGACCTAGTGGGGCCTGGGTGGCTTAGTTGGGCGTCTGACTCCTGATTTTAACTCAGGTCATGATCTCAGGGTTTTGAAATCAAGCTTTGCTTCTCGCTCTGTGCTCGCCAGGAGTCTGCTTCTCTCTTCCTCTCCCCCACATGTCCACCCATGCACGCTCTCTCCCTCTACCTTCCTCTCTCTCCAAATAAATAAATAAAATCTCTTAAAAAATAAATAAATATATAAATGAAAGTACCTATACCATGGAATTGTTTTGAGAATTAAATAAATATATCAAAGTGCTCATAATTAATATATATCACAATGTAAGTTCTGAATGAATATAGTCTGCAGCTATTGTTCCTACTATTATGACTGCTGTTAAAAAGGATATTTTTAAATCCATAATGTATTGATGCAGAGTTTCCCATTCATTTATATCCCTGGGAAATTTCTTGTTTGGACTTTCATTAGTTATCTTCAATCTAACTAAACCAGAATATCATCATATAAACTCAAAACATACCTGTGTTTCATTTTATTTCCTTATGTTATTAATTTATCATTGTTTGGTTCTTAAGATCATGTACAAAGATACAGGTATATAGTGTCATTATCATATTTCTCACATTTAGTGAGTATGCAACTCCAAAATGCATTAGAATCGTATAGTAGTTGTGAGTTCTCAAGTGCACACTTCGGTTTAAATATTGGACGTATTGAGAGACTGATCAAATTAGTTTTTTTTTTTTAATCAGAAGAAGTAAATGTTTGCATTTAGTATTTTGTATGGATCCTTCACATAATCATCATTTATAATGAGTCATTTTTTTCCTCTCTTCTTTTCTTTAGATTGGGCAACTGGCTTTTAAAGGAATGAGGAGACTCAATAGAATCCAGTCAATTGTGTTTGAGACTGCCTACAACACTAATGAGAACATGCTGATTTGTGCCCCTACTGGGGCTGGAAAGACCAACATTGCAATGCTTACAGTTTTGCATGAAATACGCCAGCATTTTCAACAAGGTGTTATCAAAAAGAATGAATTTAAGGTAGGAAATTAACAAGTCAGACCACAACTTTTTAAAGTGTTATCAAAAAGAATGAATTTAAGGTAGGAAATTAACAAGTCAGACCACACCTTTTTAAATTGTAAAATTAAAATCATTTGTAGCTGTATATGTTACATGAAATCTGGAAATTTTTAAGGATATTATTAATGATGTCATGTAAAGGATTGCTGCTTGATTTACTCTATTACTAGTAAGACAGTCCCTGTTTGTGTTATGAAAATCTTATTACCCCTGTGAAACACTGAAAATACATTTAGCTTTGAAGCAGAACCAGTGTTCAAAGCGATGAGGCTGCATAAACAAATTCCATTGTCCTTTAAATAGCTGCACACCTACCTAAGAAAGATAAGTGCTTTTCAATATCACTATTAAGAATTTTTTACTCCTAGAGTCTACAATTATTGTTCACAATAAATTGTGACTTATATTGAATGCTGCGAAACAAATGACTTGTAGTTTTTGCTCATTCATCAAGGTAGTGTTTCTTTGGCACAGATTGTATATGTTGCTCCAATGAAAGCCTTGGCAGCTGAAATGACAAATTACTTCAGCAAACGTCTAGAGCCACTGGGCATTGTTGTGAAAGAATTGACTGGGGATATGCAGTTGTCAAAAAATGAAATTTTACGGACTCAGGTATGTTGTATGCTTAGATTTTTTTTGTTTAATACCAATTCTTTTCTTTTTTTCATGTAAACACAACACAAACATAATGTGATGAAATTCTTTTATTTGTAATCACATATTACCTCTACAAAAGAGGTTTTTCTGGTGCTTTGTCTAATTATATCCCTTCTAACTTCTGTGATTCCTGCTGTGTCTTGAATATTGTTAGATGTTTGGTATAAATTTAAGTTCGTTGATAGTAAATGTTGTTCTTTTAAAACAGTAGAAAATGAGAACATGGATAAGACCAGACTTCAATTTTAAGAGCAGGAAAATATATGGATCCTTAAATGATCCCACTAGTATTCTAAACTATTCTATAAGGATTGCTTAACATATAATAAAAAATTTTTGTCATTCTTTATTTCATCAAATAGGAAGTTATCATGTGCTATATACAGCACTATATTAGGTGAAATGCATGACAACAAAGATATTTAAAATACAGTTCCTGCCTACAAGGATCTTATATTATCACTGAATAGGCAAAAACTATATTAGAGCTACAACTAGATTATCATTAATTGGGTAGAACATGTAAATAAGGTTCATAATGCTTTGAAAAAATGCAATAATGGGTAACTAAATATTAATGGGACAGTTCAGCCTCAGCAGTGGACTGGAGTACGAATGTGGGAATATGCTAGCTTATCAGCCTGGCATCTTTGCCCGCCTCTTTTCTGAGACACAGTTACCTGTTCTTACTGGTTATTAAATGTGTATTTTAAACATTATAACTCATACATAATTAATACGATTAGAGTTTAAAGCCATGGGTTGGGGAATGGAGAATTGGAAAAAGCTCAGCAAAAAGTATACACTTCCAGTTATGAGAAAAATAAGTACTAGAGGTATGATGTACAACATGATAACTTTGGCTAACACTGCTGGATGATATATAGGAAAGTTCATAAGAGAGGAGATCCAGAGTTCTTATCATGAAGAGAATTTTTTTCTTTATATTGTATTTATATAAGATGGTGAATGTTAACTAAACCCACTGTGATAATCATTTCACAATGTACGTAAATCAGGTCATCATATTGTACACCTTAATCTTTTTTTTTTTTTTTTTTTTTTAAAGATTTTATTTATTTGACAGAGAGAAACACAGCGAGAGAGGGAACACAAGCAGAGGGAATGGTAGAGGGAGAAGCAGGCTTCCTGCAGAGCAGAGAGCCCGATGCGGGGCTCGATCCCAGGCCCCTGGGATCTGACCTGGGCCGAAGGCAGACGCTTAACGACTGAGCCACCCAGGCGCCCCTGTACACCTTAATCTTATGCAGTAATGTGTGTCAGTTATTTCTCAGTGGAACTAGAGAAAACAAAAATGGGCAGAGGAAGTGAATAAATATTTTCCCAAAGGAGACATACAAATGGACGGTAGGTATATGCGAAGATGCTCAGCATCACTAATCATCAAGGAAATGCAAATCAGAACTATGAGGTATCACCTTATACTTGTTAGAATGACTTTTACCAAAAGAAAAGAGATAAGAAGTGCTGGCAAACATGTAGAGAAAAGGGAACTCTTATGCTCTGTTGGTGGGAATGTAAATTGGTGCAGTTACTGGAAAACAAGATGGAGGTTCCTCAGAAGATTAAAAATAGAACTACTGTATGATCCAGCAATTCTAGTCCTGGTATATATCCAAAAGAAATGAAATTAGGGTCTCAAATATCCTATGTTCATTTCAACATAATGAACAACAGCCAAGAAAAAAAATTCTGTTTGCGTTGAAAGATCTATTAGTGAAGATCAGATCCCTATTTCAGTTGTAGTTAGATAAAAGGTACTAATCAGGATGTAACTCTGATTATTTTTAATATCCTTTTTATTTTATGAAGTAATGTAGGGGAGTATATTAATGTTCAGATTCTGTCACTGACAGTTGCTAAGAAAGCTATAATTTGACAAATGGTTTTGTATTTCAGAAAGAGGTAGCAGAAGGAAAAATTTAGTGGAACCAACAACATAGTTGTTGTTTTCATATTTTTTTTTTTTTTTTTAAAGATTTTATTTATTTGACAGAGAGAAACATAGCGAGAGAGGGAACACAAGCTGAGGGAATGGCAGCGGGAGAAGCAGGCTTCCCGCAGAGCAGGGAGCCCGATGCGGGGCTCGATCCCAGGACTCTGGGATCATGACCTGAGCCGAAGGCAGACGCCTAACGACTGAGCCACCCAGGTGCCCCATATTTTTGATATTTTGATAATTATTTCATATTTCATATTTCAACAGTTTTCATATTTAAGATATGTAGAACTTAATCTTTTCCCATTTACATTATAACAGAATCTCAGATTTATTTTGTTAGCATAAATAGATTTTTAACTGCTGAAAATGATCAGTGGTACAGCAAACCTTATTTGAATTTTTACTACATATTTATAAGTACAGGTAATGGCTCATTAGGAGCTTGACATTTCTTTCCTTCAGGTTTTCAGTTTCAAAATTAATTTTAAAATGTATGATGTACTTCTACTACTGTTAATTTAGGTCCTTTAATTGGAAAATTTTAATTTTGAGATAATGTAAAAGAATTTTGATGTGTTTTTTTGTAAAAAAAATACATTATTTTGTTAAATATTCTATCAAGGATAACACAGAGAAGTAAACTAATATTTTTATTATTCTGTCATCATAAATTTTAGCTCATATTGCCTAACTGTGATATATAGTTAGATTTTAAAAACCAGACTAGGGACGCCAGGGTGGCTCAGTTGGTTAAGCATCTGCCTTTGGCTCTGGTCTTGATCCCAGAGTCTTGGAATTGAGTTCCACGTCGGGCTCCTTGCTTGGGAAGGAACCTGCTTCTCCCTCTGCCTACCACTCCCCCTACTTGTGCGCTCTTGCTCTCTCTCTCTCTCTGACAAATAAAATCTAAAACAGACTAATATGTGGGGTATTCATTAATTACTTGGGCTAAAATTAATATGGTGATTTCCAACTTGTGTTTTTCCCATTGCCTTGAAAGGATATGAGACTCTTAGTACTGATAGTGTTATCTTGTGTAGTGATTCTTGGGGTTAGCATGTCCTGAACTTCATCAACTGACACCTTCAGCTACTTTGTTACCACTTTACAGCCACTAGAGCTGTACATACTTGGGAAATCTACTCATTTGGGAAATGCCTCAAACTTATGGATTTGATTCTCTGTGGCTGCATCTTTTTCAGAGTAGATTTTTGTTCTGGTGTCAGCCTGCTTTTCTGCATGAGACTCTTGGGTTTTCTCCCATTAATGTATTAGTTTTTCACTTCAACATTCGAGAGGTTTCCTCATTGCCGGGCCTTTCACTTAAATTTTCAAGCTGCTTTTTTGGTTCTGAATCCTAGCTCTGAACTCTGATTTCTGGCACATTTTACCAGTGAGGCTGTGTTTTTTTGCAGCTATAGCAGTGGGTGTGGGGTCATACTCTTAGGTCAATAATTTGCAAAGTGGTAATTCTTACCCCTTTCATTTGTAGTTTTGACATTATTTTTCTCTATTTTTACCACTTTTTGATGCTGTCCTGTTTCTTAAAAGTTATTTTTATTAATTGTATACAGTCAAGTATTTTATAATCATCTTCAGATTCATACCACAGCTTTGCTTATCTGCCATTACTAGAGGTAGAATCCAATATCCTAATATTTTTTATTATTGAATTTATTCATATTTCAAAATCACTAATTTTCTTTTCCTAGCAGTGAAGGTATGAAGCTTATTTTAAAAATTGAACTGCTCTTTTAAAAGTTAATCCACACCAAAAACCATAAAATACCTAGGAATAAAGCTAACCAAAGAGGCAAAGAATCTGTACCCAGAAAACTATAAAGTGCTCATGAAAAAAAGTGTAGAAGACACAAATGGAAAAACATTACATGCTCATGAATTGGAAGAATAAATACTGCTAAAATGTATACCCAAAGCAATCTACACATTTAATGAAGTCCTGATAAAAATAACACCAGCATTTTTCACGGAACTAGAACCAATAATTCAAGATTTGTATGGAATCAGGAAAGTTGCCAAATAACCAAAGTAATGTTGAGAAAGAGAACAAAGCAGGAGAAATCACAATCCCAAATTTCAAACTGTGTTACAAAGCTGTAATCATCAGCACAGTATGGTACTGGCATAAAAACAGACACATAGATCAATGGAACAGAATAAAGAACCCAGAAATGGGCACACAAGTATATAGTCAAAGCAGGAAAGAATATCCAATGGAAAAATAGTCTTTTCAACAAATGGTGTTGGGAGAACTGGACCTCTTCGTATAAAAATACACCACACATAAAAATAAATTCAAAATGAATGAAAGACTTAAATGTAAGATAGGAAACCATTGAAATCGTAGAGGAAAATACAGGTAGCAACCTCTTTGACCTCGGCCTTCGCAGCGTCTTACTAGATGTGTCTCCAGAAGCAAGGGAAAGAAAAGCAAAACAAGCTGAAAAGCTTCTGCATAGTAAAGGAAACAATCAACAAAACTAAAAGGCAACCAACAGTATAGGAGAAGATATTTCCAAATGAAATATCAGGTAAGGGGCTAGTATCCAGAATCTATAAAGAACTCATCAAGCTCAACACCCAAAAAATAAATAATTCAGTTTGAGAAATGGGCAGAAGACTTGAAGATATTTCTCCAAAGAAGACATGCACATTGTAATGCCCCCGATTTCGAATCTTAGAGACCACGGAGGAGCCGATACCGATGCAAACGCTCGAGGGTTTATTTGCAAGCTCGAGCTTGGGCCCAAGTATATCCGACACAGTGGGGTCAGGACTTGGACCCCTAGGTCAAAGGGCATAACAGTTTTATAGGGGCCAGTGGCCACACAGAAAGTTGCATAGTCATGTCGGTCCACATGCAGGTGGCAAATTGAATTACAATTTACCCTATAGTAACCGTTTGAACTAGCCAATTACTCTGGTCTGAATTGGCGCGCAAGTTTGGCGGGTAAGGTAACTGTTTGAATTAGCCTATTACTCCATTCGCAAGTTCGGCGGGCAAAAGGCGGGGTTTACATCCTGTGGCGGTTAGGGGTTCCGCATTTCTATCGGCTAACTCAAACTGGTTCAAGGACCGGCTAGGCAATGTTCTGACATTCTGTGACCTTTCTCAGGAGCAGGTCGTGTAAGGGTTATATACAAGATGACAGGTGTAGCACAAAATGAAATTAGCCTTGTTCTGCTCTCTCACACATGACTAACAAACACATGAAAAAGTGCTCAACATCACTCATCACCAAGAAATACAAATCAAAACCCCAATGAGAAACCAGTTCCCACCTGTCAGAATGGCTAAAATTAACAACTTAGGAAACAACAGATGTTGGTGAGGATAGGGAAAAGAGGAACCCTTTTCCACTGTTGGTGGGAATGCAAATTGGTGCAGCCACTCTGGAAAACAGCATGGAGTTTTCTCAAAAAGTTAAAAATAGAACTACCCTGAGACTCAGCAATTGCACTACTAGACTAGGTATTTATCCAAAGGATGTGAAAATAGCAATTTGAAGGGGCACATGCACCCCAATGTTTATAGAGCAGTGTCAAAAATAGCCAAAATATAGAAAGAGCCCAGATGTCCACCGACAGATGAATGGATAAAGAAGATGTAGTATGTATATACATATATATGTATGTATGTATATATACACGTATGCATACACACACACACAATATTACTCAGCCATAAAAAAGAATGAAATCTTGCCATTTGCAATGGCATGGATGGAACTAGAATGTATTATGCTAAGTGAAATAAGTCAGTCAGAGAGAGACAAATATATAATTTCACTCATGTGGGATTTATGAAACAAAACAGATGAACATAGGGGAAGGGTAAGAAAAATAAAATAAGATAAAAACAGGGTGGCAAACCATATAGATTCTTAACTATAGAGAGCAAATTGAGGGGTGCTGGAGGGGAGGTGTGGGTGGGAGGATGGGCTAAATGGATGATGGGGGTTAAGGAGGGAACTTGTTGGAATGAGTACTGCATGTTATATGTAAATGATGAATCACTAAATTCTACTTCTGAAACCAATACTATACCGTAGGTTAATGAACTTGAATTAAAAAAAATAAAGGGTAAGCACTATTGTTTACTGTAATTGTTATTATTAGCTATTCTTTGTTTTTGTTACTATTGTTATTATTCCTATGAAGAATAAAGAGAATTTGAGCCTGAAAATTAATTAATTTTTAAAAAGTTAATCTAAAACCTATACATTTTTCTTATAATATTTTTGTAGACTCTTATTATTCCAAATGAATTTTTCTCAAAAATATATTCCATATATTAAATGCAAAATGCTTTTTATCATTATTTTCATCTGTGATGATTTAAAATTTCCTTAAAATTTTAATAATTTCTTAGAACATCTTTTTAATTAAAAAAATTTTCTCTAAATTTCTAATAATCTTTGCAAAGTTTGAGCATTTAGATATCATCCAGCCTTTTCTTTGAAACATTTAAATTTGATTTTAAATTTAATTTTACATATTCAATTTTAATTTGAATCTAGAGAATTGTCACCTGAAAACAAGAGTAACAATTGTATTTATATGTACAGTTGATCCTTGAACAATGTGGCGTTAGGGGCACTAATTCCTCCCCACCCATAATCAGAAATCCATGTAAAAACTTGAATTTCCAGAAACTCAACTACTAATAGCCTATTGTTGACTGGAAGCCTTATCAGAAACATAAGCAGTCTATTAACACATATGTTTGTATGTTATGCATATTATATATGATATTCTTACAGTTAAGCAAGAGGAAAGACAATGTTATTAGGAACATCATAAGGAGGAGAAAATACATTTGTAGTATTGTACTGTATTTATCAAAATAAATCCACATATAAGTGGACCTGCACAGTTCAAAGTCATGTCATTCAAGAGTCATCTGTGGTCAATTTAACAAATTTTGGGTTTTTTTATATAACTTGTATACTTAACACAATGAACTGAATCATGTTTAAAAGTTTTAAGTTTATACAATAAAGAGAAGAAAGTTTTACAGATTTGTAGAACACAGTACAATATTATACACATATTCCCAATTTATGGACACATTTGATTCTGAAAGTTTGTTCATGTATTCCTGGAAGTTGTGTTATATATGATACATTCCAAGTCTAGCTCCCAGACCTACCTGAACATATAATTACAGAGATTATATCTCAAAACTACACAATAAGACACAAAGACTGATAATTTTTTAGTGTGTGATTTTTACTTTCATGATGTCTTATAAAGGCATATAGAGTAACTAAAAATTTGACTTTAACAAATTGTCTTTATTAAAAATAAATTTTTCTGAGGCACCTGAAAATGGCTCAGTGGATTAAGCCTCTGCCTTCAGCTCAGGTCAAGATCTCAGGATCCTGGGAACAAGACCCGCATCGGGCTCTCTGCTCAGCAGGGAGCCTGCTTCCCCCTCTCCCTCTGCCTGCCTCTCTGCCTACTTGTGATCTCTCTCTATGTCAAATAAAATCTTTAAAACCTATAAAAAATAAATTTTTCTGGGGCGCCTGGGTGGCTCAGTCGTTAAGCGGCTGCCTTCGGCCCAGGTCAGATCCCAGGGGCCTGGGATCGAGCCCCGCATCGGGCTCTCCGCTCTGCGGGAAGCCTGCTTCTCCTGCTACCATTCCCTCTGCTTGTGTTCCCTCTCTTGTTGTTTCTCTCTGTCAAATAAATAAAATCTTTAAAAAAAAAAAGAAAAAGAAAAATTTTTCTGAAATATGAACCACTCTCGAGTATCTGAGACCATACCTATGATATATTTACCTAAGGAAATGAGTTTTATATCCTTATGGGTACAGTGAAGTTTAGGGAAGAAATCAAGTCAGTTTGTTCCTCTTTTATTGCTTGCAAGTCTAGCATTAAGAAATTTTCTGCAAATGTTAAGTTCAGCTTTAGCAGTCTCGTATCGTTGTTGTGCCAAACCCATGGCTCTTCTTCTGTATATTTCTGCTTTGGTCTTTCTGCACACCATTAACAGACTTTTTAAAAAATTTTAAACCCTGTACTGATTTGATTATTCTCATTACTGTACAGCAGCAACTCGAAATGTGGTACAGAAACATCCTGTTTCCTAAGATCTTTCTGGGGGTCGGCAAGGTTAAAGCCAATTTTCATAGTAACATTATTTTTTAAAATATTTTATTTATTTGAGAGAAAGAGAGAGAGCATCAGCAGGAGGTTAGGGGCAGAGGGAAAGAGAGAAGCAGGCTACTGGCGGAGCAGGGAGTCCAACATGGGGCTCGATGCCAGAACCCCGAGATCATGACCTGAGCTGACGACTGACCTTAACTGACTGAGCTGCCCAGGCCTCCTTATAATAACATTATGATGTTACTTTTTTTCACTCTTATTTTCTCGTAGTATATAGTGGAGTTTTCCAGAGTCTGCATAATGTGGAATGTTATTGACAGCTAATGAAGTGACTAATTTCTGTGTTGTAAAAATTTCCCCATTTCACTTTCTAATATAAGAAATTGAGAGATGGATGGATGGATGGATAGATAGATAGAATGAACCTACAAATACGAGAGCTCTTGGGACCTCAGTAATTTCAAGAGCACAAAGGAGTTCCAAGGCCAAAACATTTTGAGAACCACTACTTATGTAAGACAGTGGATTATCTTCACAATATGGTGAAAACCAAATTCGTTTCAACCTTATGTCCCAACTACTTCCCAATACAAACTATAGCGAGATAGACCATTTTTGCTTTTCCTAAAGTAACATTGCTCAGATAACATTTTCTCGAATAAACATTGCTATTTTGTAAGTTTCCTCATGCATTTTCTCTTTTTCATAATATGGTTCTTTATTCATTGACATTTATCCAAATCATTCTTCAAACTTTAGTTCAAACCCATTGAGTACTTTTTTCTTACCTGAATCCTATAGCACCATTAATTTTATTCATAAAGTAAGACCTACTCCACAAAGTATTTGGTTTTGGATCTGGTATGGTCTTAGAAATCTGGACCACTCTCAAATAAAATTTTAATTGCTCTTGTACCATATCTGGCTGTGTTATTGATGCTAATGAAAGAAGTTTTATGGAAAGACAAGGGAGGCGACATTTGAATTGAAATTATGAGCCAGTCACTCTGCTAAGTGTCCTATGTACATTCTCGCTCATATTGAGAAGTGTTTCTACTTTGCAGATACAGGAAGTTAAACATTAAAATCTACTTAGATTTATATATTATATTGTCAAAAGATTTATGAACATCTTCCTAACCTGCCCCCACCCTTTGCTTATTTCTGAACATTCCTAGATCAGCTCTGTGTCTTTTCTCAATGTTTGTCAATGTTTGTCCCTATAAGGGCAGGGGCCAGGTATTTGGCCTCGGTAATAGTTTAGAAACTGAACCTCCTCTCTTGTCTTTGCTCTTTATTCTGCTCCAGTATAAATATAGCCCTACTATCAGTAATGCTAATTTTTTGTAGATCTTTTGTAGAAAGATCATGTTGTCTTACTATCTATTCTCTCAGATTCTCAAAGATTAATAGATTGTGCTGTTACCACTGCATTTGATATGGGGCTGCAGAGAGCAAAAGCAGGACTATCACAGAGCATTAGGAATATAGACATACTCAACTTTTACTTTTGATATTTTAATTTTTTGCTTTCCTGACTTTTCACTTATATAATTTTAATAGCCTTTTAATGATTCCCCTTGTAATTTTCTTGGTAAATAAATTTCCCAGGAATTAATACTATTAAGCATAATTTTGAAATTCCTCTGTTGTTTAAAAAGTATTTTTGGTATTGTTAGTTTGTCTTTACTTTTATAATATGGGAAACCAAATTAATCTCATTTGTAAATTCTCTGTCATGCTGTTCTGATCATATTATTCCCTTGCTCATAAACTTTCATTGGTTCTTTATTGCTTATTGAATTAAATCCAACTACCTAGTTTGTTAAGAATCTTGTATAAATTAAGTATAATATGAGATGTGATTTGTTTTGTGGTTCACTAGGGACTGTCAGGTCTAGTAGCAGTTACAATTTTATTGAGGTTTGAATATAAAATTTCCATGAAAAGACAATTACATAATTCTCAGATTTATTGTCATGAAAAAATAGTCTGTGTAGAAAACAAATACCTATCTCATCTTGAACTGAAAAGCCACTTTGTGCAACTTTGAAAAGTAAATTTGTCACCAGTGAAAACACCAGTTCCCCTTTCCAGCCTTATTTTCCATTGTTCTTCATCTATGTTTAATTTCCGACTTCTCCCACTAATTGTATCATTTGCAAAGAGTTGTTATTTTACAGTATACATTGTTGTTTTTTATGGTTCCATTTGGCAGTTGTGCTTTTCCTTACACCTGTCCTTCCTCATCTCAGATTATCCTTTCTACATCCTTTCCTAGTATCATAGATCAGTGTTCCTTTGAGCCTCAGTGAAATACTGGTTAGAAATTTTAGAAAATTTTCTCCTGTCCTGAGAGTGGCTTTGTATTAAAGCAGAGCATGTGCACTGAATTCTGAACTGTTCTCCTTTTTTTTTTTTTTCTATTTGTTTACTCATTCTTATGCTGGACTGAGTTTATCTGTGGAACTTTTGGAGTTGGAATGAGCTATTTTAGGTTTTGTTTGTCTTTCTTTTTTGGCTGAGTATGTGGGGAGATTCTGTTCAAATCTCTTAGGTGTAGGGAACAGCAAACAGAACTCTGAATCTGTCATATTTTCTGTTTTCAGAACTCTGGCAACCTTGGTTGGGAGGCTATGTGTGGTGTGCATATGCATGTGCTCACGTCACATTCCCCTGATTTACTCTTCTCTCATGAGGGTTTTTATTGTATTGAGAATATACAGATACTTAGGAGTAGAGGGGAAGAACAAAGGAGAGTTGGAAAAATGGGTGAGAAATTACATGTGTTCAGGTTTATCTGGATATCTGTGTGTTATATGTTTAATTTACCATTGCTACCTTCTGTATAAAATCTGAGAATGTCTTTATTTCATCTCCATTCCTGAAGGATATTTTTGCTGGATACAGTCTTATACATTGTCAGTTCTTTCAATGCTTGAAAAATACATCACTTTTTTCTAGAGTCCAAGGTTTCCAAAGAAATAGCCACTGTCATTCAATGTGTTATTCCTCTGTAGGTAACATGTTTCTCTTAATTCTCTTTCAACATTTTTTCTTTGTTTCTAGTTTACAGAAATTTGATTATGATATGTCAAATTGTAGGTTTTTGGGGTTCAAACTGTTTAGTGTTTGTTTAACTTCTTGAGTCTGTAGGTTTGTCAAATTTGGGACAATTTGAACTTCTCTTTCTTCAGCCCCTCATTCTTTCTCCTCTCTTTGGACTCCATGGATAAGAATGTTAGAGCTTTTGTTATGGTCCCACAGGACACTGAGATCAGTTCATTTTTTTTCAACCTATTTTCTGTCTTTTGTTCAGATTTGATAAATTCTTTTGATCTTTCTTTGAGTCCACTGATTTTCATCTGTTGTCTACATTCTTGCTATTGAGCCCTTGCAGTGAGTTTTTAATTTAGGTTGTTATAATTTTTATTTCTAAACTTTTATTTCTAAACTTTCTATTTGGTTTTCTTTTCTGAGACTTTCTTTTTTTCCAATTATTTCAAGTAAGTTCAAAACTGTTCCCTGAAGGATTTTTTGGATTTAAAGGATTTAAAGTTGCTTTAAATGTTTTGTCAGGTAATTCTTTTTTTTTTTTTTATTAATTTTTATTAACATATAATGTATTATTTGCCCC
>CM053608.1:51429026-51464411 GCA_028646535.1 Procyon lotor
TATCTTTAGGGTAAATACCCAGTAGTGCGATTGCTGGATCGTAGGGTAGCTCTATTTTCAACTTTTTGAGGAACCTCCATACTGTTCTCCAGAGTGGCTGTACCAGCTTGCATTCCCACCAACAGTGTAGGAGGGTTCCCCTTTCTCCGCATCCTCGCCAACATCTGTCGTTTCCTGTCTTGTTAATTTTAGCCATTCTTGTCAGGTAATTCTGACAGATGGGAAGGTAAACAGATGTAATACACCAAGTTAACATTTTCTGAGCAGACAGTTTTGTATCTGAGCATATCAGAGGACAAAGTAACTTCTTGTAAGAATAGAGAGTTTGCTTTTAAATATGTTGATCATGGAAAGATTGTTGAAGTTTATAAATATAACTGAATTAGAAGGGCAGAGTAATCCAAAAGGACTCCAGAAACATTCCTGGAATTAGAAATAAAATGTTACTTAGTGGGTTTTCATTATGTAATTCCTAATGTATCTGGTGAAATGTCTTAAATGCTCTCTACCTAGAGATTAGGATTTCTTGAATCTCATTAACGTTGCCTTCCTTACAGGAGCATATTTTAAAAAACACAAAACAGCAAGATGAGGGGCGCCTGGGTGGCTCAGTTGTTAAGCGTCTGCCTTCGGCTCAGGTCATGATCCCAGGGGCCTGGGATCGAGCCCTGCGTCGGGCTCCCCGCTCAGCGGGAAGCCTGCTTCTCCTGCTACCATTCCCTCTGCTTCTGTTCCCTTTCTCACTGTGTTTCTCTCTGTCAAATAAATAAAATCTTTAAAAAAAAAAAAAAACAACAACAGCAAGATGATATAAATAAAGATTAGGTAAGAGAGGTGGTAGAGTAAAGGAAAATATAGGCCAGGTTAAAAAGAGAAACCAAGAACAATACTAATGCGATAATGCATTTAACAAAGTTGAGGAAGGTCTGACCAATTTTATAAATCACAGTGACCATTTGTTTAGGAGAAGCCATTCTTGAGGGTAACAGGCAAAAATATTTTCCACAGGCCCTTAAAGAGAGAAAAATCAATAATTTAATAAAACAGATCTTCAATAGCATCTCCTAATTTGTGGCCTTCCCATTGTCGCATATTTCTCAGAAGTTTAGAAACCTGGATAAGGAACTCTCTAGGACAAGATAGGAAATAATGTAATTGTGGTATATCCTAAACTTTAAAGCAAACTTATGATAGGCATTTCCATTCATTATTATAGGTATATCCTAAACCTTAGGATATACCTAAGTATATCCTAAACCTAGGTATATCCTCAACCTTAAAGCAAACTTATGACAGGCATTTCCATTTATTACTATATTACGAAGCAATATAGTAATAAAATGGGTCCATTTTACTATTAAGACTGATTTTCAGTTTTTAAAACATATCATTTTATTAGAATTTTTAAAAATTCTGTTTCACTTTATGTAATTTAAATGAAAAACTGAGGTCAGTAATATTTTTATTGATCATTTTAATGAGTCATTGAGTGTAACCACCTTGAGGTAGATTTAATGTGTTAAACCTGGACTTAGAGGTGAGCAGGAGGGAATGGCCTTCTCAGACACGTTTGGATCATAGATTAGTGAAAATCTGATCTCCACAGGAATTCGAATTGGGGATGCAGATAAACACAAATATATAAATTTTGCACAGGCTGTTATAATAGTTCATTCCTCTCAGGTGAAGCAACCCTAGCCCAAGGTGACCATTCTTTTGAAAGAATGGGGTATTGTTAATTACAATCCTGGAGTATCTTTGTTGGATAAATTAGCCATTAGAATCTGTACATACTTGAATTGTCCCTCAGTTCTAGTTAGAAGAACACTATAGATTTTAACTGCCCTGACACTTGCTGGTTGCTTTCCTGTGTTGAGGATCAAATGTTTTATATAAGAGTGATGAAGAATATATTATTAAGCATTTAATAATACCATTATATTGTTAGCTATGATGCAAACCAGCTGAAAAAGTTTCATAAATTTTATTCAATCAAAAGTGTGCAATTATAAAAAGATGAAGATCTGATCAGTGAGATTCTGATTTTATAGAAATTAAAATGATTCTTGAAGACTCTAGGGTAGGGGCACCTTGGTGGCTCAGTGGGTTAAAGCCTCGTTCTTCGCTCAGGTCATGATCTCAGGGTCCTGGGATCGAGCCCTGCCTTGGGCTCTCTGCTCAGCAGGGACCCTGCTTCCCCCTCTCCCTCTGCCTGCCTTTCTGCCTACTTGTGATCTCTCTCTCTCTGTGAAATAAATAAATCTTAAAAAAAAAAAAAAAGAGAAGACTCTAGGGTAAATATATTTTGTGAATCTTATGATACAGCTTCCATTTTTCACAGATTATTGTCATATAGGCAGAAATATGTGATAATCTGGGAAAACGGGAATAGCTTGGCAGACTTTTCAGTTCCTCTAAAACTAAGCTTCCTTGATAGGTAGGGACATCATAATTCAGACATACCAGGTGTCTTTCCCCAAGGCATCTGTAGAAATGTAAGAATTTCTACATCCTTATTTATATTTCTTTTTTGAAATTGTGGATTTATTCTTATCACTTACCTCTGAGATTTTTAAAAATACCTGCTTAAACAATCTGTTGAATGAAAACATTCCATTATATTAATTTGAATACTTTTATGTTAATTTGAATACTTTCTTGAGCAATACCAAGTGTTTGTTTTTCTCCATAATTTGATATGGAATGACATCTGAGAAAATACGGGTTTATGAGATCCTGAGACCTTTATAGGTTAAGGCAATTTGTTAGTTTCAAGTAGTTCTTGATTTGAAAGCCAGTTTTCTGTTGTTTGGGGAAGTTATTTTAGTCCGTGTTGCAGGCAATTATTTTCAAAAAGGCTCTTGTCTCACAAACACTGCATCAGAAGCACAAAGTTTCTGTAGACCTAAAATGTAGCACACAGCTGGTTAATTTTAGGAATTGTAGGGAGTTATACTTTCTGTAATTTCTGTGACTGATCTAAATAGCTTCTTTTGAATTTGTAGTTTATGCATGTCTGGAAAAATTATTTTTATATATCAAAACTGGAATATATGAAATCATATTTTTATAGAGCTTTGTGCCTCTACAACCATAAATAGGTTTTATAAAGAAAGCTGAATGTACTTGTAGTCATCTTTGATTTGAACCTTGGTTAAAATCATTACATAGAAATATTTACTGCCTGTTTTTCTTAGATTATCAAAGTAACGAGAACATTAGACAGCATGCCTATATGTAGTATGATATACATTATGTAAGATACTATAATTTAGACCTTTTTGTATCCGAAATGTCATTTTCCATATGTTTTGTTGCTTAGTTTTACAACTAGAGCTCTGTGACACTTTTTAAGATCAGTGTGAATTAAATGTTAATTTTATTTTGAGAATTTTCATACTTCACATTTTTTTCTGACTTCAGAAGGATGACATGCTCATTGTAGAAAAGTAAAAAAAATACAAAAAATCACAAAATTTAGCATATAGCCTCTTAATCTTTTTTCTAGGCAAATATGTAAAATTTTAAAAAATGAAAGTTGATTATATATTCTTTTGTTGCACTTCTTCCAGTAAACTTTTTTTGCGTAACATTGAATGTTTGTATTGCATGGCATTTGATAGCTGTGCAATATTCCCTTTATTGGATACACTAAGTTAAATGTACACTTCTGGTAACTTGTACTTAAGAGTTTATTTACTCTTATTTACTTACATTTATTTACTCATTCACTCATAGTGAATTGGACACTGAGGAGAAAGAAGCAAATAGAGTATCTCAGAAACTAAGCTAATAGGGTCGAGAACAAAATTTCTCTTCTAGTGTTTGAGTTGATTCTTCATGGACTACAGGTAAGGGATTCCTTTACCCTGACATTTATCAAACTACCACAAATGCCTCCTTCAGTTTTAACCATCAGCATAGACTTCTATTTCTTTAAGTCCAGAGAGTGATTGGATGTATTCCCCTTAAAAGTCTTCTTTGTCTTATCTGCTGCTGTGTGATAGGCATGTATGTGATATCCCCACTAGAATAACTGATAGAATGGGCCATAGATTATCTAGTTCTTGGTATTCCAATTATAACTCTTTTTCCTCTTCTCTTCAAAGCAAATCTAAATGCAAGCTAATCTTGGAACTACTGTGTTTAAAAAATGAAATAACCAAAAATTATTTCCTGTGGTATTCTAATTCTCATTATTGTCTAATTTACATATTGTAAATACTTCCTTTTTTTATATTTTAAAGGAATATTAAGCACCTTATACATTGTAAGTCATAGTGCTTTGTATTCTGGAATCACCTGTGTTTAAGGCAGGTCTTGGCCTCAAAAGCTGAATCTAAAAGAATATCAATGCCCTCTAATATTTCCTATTTGTGTTAAAAACATCTCATGATATAGTGCTTTGTTCCCTCAAGTTATAGAAAACTAAAATATTCAGGGGTGCCTGTGTGGCTCAGTGAGTTAAAGCCTCTGCCTTCAGCTTGGGCCATGCTCAGGGTCCTGGGATCAAGCCCTGCATCAGGCTCTCTGCTCAGCAGGGAGCCTGCATCCTCCTCTCTCTCTGCCTGCCTCTCTGCCAACTTGTGATCTCTCTTTTTCTGTGTCAAATAAAAAAGAAAAAAGAAAACTAAAATATTCAAAATGTTTACTGTTTTTATTTGATATATAAAACTTTTTGAAGATAGTATCTTACACACAGTTGGCCTTCAGCAAATGTTAGTCCCTTTCTGCTGCTTTACTGGGTTTTTTACTCTGCTCTTTACACACTATATCTCATGAGTAATAACCCCAGAGCATACACTTGATGATTTATGCTACATTGATTCTTCAAATTATGCCTGTTAGAATCAAAGAGAAGAGAAAAATTTGATGATTTCCCTGTGTGTTAGAAATAACAGCATAGTAAGTATGAGTGGTATTTAGTTGGCTGTAAGTGGGATCCTTTGACTTTTCCCTTTGATGGGACAATAATTTGTAGAATTGATCCTGGGAGAAGACCTCTTACAGGCTTAGCTTAAAAGAAGGTCTTATGTTGAGTTTGACCCTCTTTTTATTAAAGAATAAAAGCTATGCATTCATTCCTAAATTTGAGATTCATTCCTAAATTTCTTACTAGAAAAGAAAATAAAAATTGTATTCTAAGGAAAGCACCACATACTACTACTACATGTTATTTATAATGCATGTATACTGGTTGATCTTTAAACATTTTATTTTAGCTTTATTGAGGTGTAACTAATGTAAAAAAAAAACTGTACATTTTTAAAGAACAAAACTTAATGAGTTTTGACATATGTATATCAGTGAAAGCATCAACACAATTAAATTAATCAGTATTCATCAGCCCTAAAATTTTCTTCACATCCCTTTCTACTCTTCCTCCACATCTGCTATCCCTAGGCAACTGCTGAAATGCTCTCTGTCACTATAGGTTTGTTTACATTTTCTTGAATTTTATATAAGTGGGTTCACATAGTGTGTACTTTTCTCTCTGGCTTCTTTCACTCAGCCTAATTATTTTAATATTTATTCACATTGTTGCATTTATTAACAGCTTATTCCTTGGTACTGCTATCTACTGCTGCGTTGCATGGATATACCACAGTGTTTATCCATTCAATTTTGATGAATATTTGCCTTGGTTCTACTTTTCCCTGTTACAAATAAAGCCACTATGAACATGCTTGTACAACTATTTATGTGGACCTACAGCTTTCATTTTGGAGGTAGTACCTAGGATTAGAATTGCTGGAGGTAGATGGATATTAACTTTTTTAGAAACTGTGAAACTGTTTCTAAAATAGCTGTACCATTTTACATTTCTAACAGTTATGTATGAAAATTCCAATTCCTTCACATCCTCTTTAGCACCTGTATGGTTATTTTTTTTAATTTTAGTTTGCCTAGTGGGCATGTAGTAGCATCTCATTGTGGAGATTTGCATTTCCCTAATGATGTTGAGCATCTTTTAATGTGTCTTTTAGCTATCTTTACATCTTTGGTGATGTGTCTTTTCAAATTGTTTAAAGTATTTTAAGTGGGTGGTTTGTCTTATTATTGAGTCACAAGACTTGTGTAAGCCTCTAAATGCAAATCCTGAGTTGGATATGTGCTTTTCTTCCAGTTAATGACTTGCCTTCCATGTTTGTAACAATGTCTTTCAAAAAGCAAATACTTAGTTTTTCTAGAGTCCTAATTTATTGACTTTTTCTTTTATAGTTCATGCTTTTTGTATCCTATTTTAAAAATATTTCCTAAGCCCAAGATAAGTAATTATTTTCTCCTATGATTTCTCCTAGAAATTTCATAGTTTTAGCTCTTAGTTTTAGACTATGACCCATTTTGAGTTGATTTTTGTGAAAGGTAGAAGTAAGGATTGAGGTTCATTGTTTTTGCATATGCATACTTGTTTTGGCAATTTTATTGAAAAAGTTATCTTTTCTGTATTGAATTACCAGCGCACTATTGTTGAAAACCAGTTGACCATATATGTGTGGCTCTACTTCCTGGATTGTGTTCTGTTCTATTGGTTTTGTGTGTTTATCTTTAGGCCAATACCACACTGTCTTAATAATTATAACTATATAATGTGTTTTGAAATCATATAGTGTAAGTCCTCCTACTTTGTTCTTTTTCAGAGTTGTTTTGGTTATTTCAGGTTTTATTTCCATATAAATTCTGGTATGTTTTGATTAGCTTTTATAACTTTTCCTGCTACTATGCAACTTTATCTAGTATCCATAGAGAGAGGACAGGTTATGAAAGTGTTAAGTGGTGGATTGTAGCTGTTTTTGTTTAATTATTTTACAGAACTTGCTGCCCCTGAAAACATTGCTTTAATGGCAATGCAAGACTAACTGAAGATAAATTTGAAATGTTTTGAAAAATAGAGGAAAGTTTCCTACAACAGCCTAGGATTATAGATCCTAGCTATTTAATTTCTTTTTAATACTTCATTTTTTTATTGTTTTTATGTCATTTCAACACATACTCTTTCATCACAGGAAATTTAAAAATAGACAAAAATAACATAACATACCAATCACAATTGGTTACAAGTACATACTTTCCATTTCTCATTTTTGTGCTAAAATATATTATATTCATATACTTAATGAAAGGTAGTATGGCATAATGGTAAGTGAAAGTTAATTGACTTTATATGTGTGGATTGTTTAGAATAGTGCTTGACATGTGAATTCTTTTTTTTTTTTTTTTAAGATTTTATTTATTCATTTGACACAGACAGAGAGATCAGAAGCAGGCAGAGAGGGAAGCAGGCTCCCCCTGAGCAGAGAGCCCAATGTGGGGCTCGATTCCAGGATCCTGAGATCATGACCCGAGCCCAAGGCAGAGGCTTAATCACTGAGCAACCCAGGCGCCCCGACATGTGAATTCTTAATAAGCATTAGCTCTTTTAATAAAACCATGCAAATAAATTACTTTATATCTTATTTATTTAACAACATACCATAAGCAGTGATTCGAGTCAGTAGATATGTATCTACAACAATTTTAATGACATTAACTGGCCATACTAAATGGATTACGAATGGTTGTGAAAGGACCACACAGACCTGCTGTACTCAATACAAACCATGTATTCCTCATTTATTAAATTGGGAATATGAAGCACTGCTGTTCAATACAGTAGCCACTGGCCACATGTGACTTTTTAAATTAAAATTAAATAAAATTTTATAAAATTAAAACTTATGTCCCTCATTTGCACTAGCCTCATTTCAGTGCTCAGGAATCACCAGTGGTTACCAAATTCGATAATGCAAACATAGAACATTACTGTCATCATAGAAAGTTCTGTTGGAGAGTGACAGTGCAGTGCTTAAAGCATTGTGGCAGTAGAGAGAATAGAAGCTGAAGCAGTGTATGTGCATACATGTGTTTCCTTTTGTTACAGGACAGGTATAGTTCCAGAACACAGAAGGTCTTGCCAGAAAGTCAACAAAAACCAATCACTGCTAAGCCACTCCCCTGTCATAGAATTTAGGCTTACAGTCTCAGGGCTTCATTTTAAGAGAATATTTACAGATGTCAGGCTTTCTTGATTCTGAACCAATTTTGATACAAATTTCAATTGTACAGTTGAGACATCTCTGCGTCCAGCTTCCAGGGGTCCTGGAGAGCCCTCTCCCCTAAGTAATATACAACATTGTTTGGATATTATATGGTTTATTTAACTTTTGCTTGGATGCTTATTTATAATTTCCAGACTTCCTATTAGAAAAATCAAGGACTGTGCGTGATTGTCTAGAAATCTGTACTAAGAAATAAAACGTATATAATAGAAATAAAATAGCCCACTGTTTTTGAAAAATTGACATCAATGCTTAATAAAACATTGAAAATTGCAAAACAACCTTGGAGGGACCAAAATTTTACTTTTTAAATTTTTATTTCATTTTGAGGGGGAACCCAACATTTTAGCACATTAAAATTTGCAACTTCAGCATTTTCATTGATTTGTCATTTCATAGTTTCTCTTTAAAAAATTCATTTGATGTTATCCTTTTTTATCATTAACTGTAGTCATATTAGAAACCAGCCTGTCAGTCTCTGTCTCTTTATATGACATATATAGGCACTGAGATTGCCATATTGCTGTTACTTATAATTTGCTCTGAAAAACCCAGCATAGTTTTGCAGCTCACTTATAATAATCATCACCTCTTCCCCATCTCCCTCTCTAACCAATGACTCTATTTTAGTATGAAGATCTGAAAGAAAATATAAATTTAAACTGCATGCTAATAAAATACAGAGTAAAAAACTAAGAGGAAGTGAAAATGATGCACAATGTAGATTTTATCAGCACTAGAGATTTGTTTCAACTTCTGGGTTTTGTAAAGATCTAAACGTATGCCATGTATAACTGATATTCAAGATGAAATCATTTAGCTCACTAAAGTACTGTGTACCTGCTTCATAAATCAGTGAAGAATGCTTATCATTTGAAATCACTATTCACTAAGCTACTTCAGCACAGATACAATTTTTACATCAGTTGAAAAACCTAGTCTTAGTGATTTAATCTAAATATTCTGAGATCTGAGTTTAGAAATTATTGTGGTATTTATATTTGTTAAAATGTTGCTTGTTTCCCTAGTTGTCTTCATTTGTTTGGTCTGGGATTTGTTTTTAATAGTATTCATTTCAGAATAAGATTAAAAGACAACCATAATATTCTTTTATATTTTGAAGGTAATTCTTGACTATTTAGGCTTAATTTTTCAAGCGACTGAACAAATATAATTAGTGTGTTTTTGGTGGTGGTAATGATTTTTTCAGTCTTTTATTAACTAAACATCTTGCTTTTTCTAGGTTTCTTTTTTCCTATTTGCATTTTCAATTTTGTGTAATTAAACAACTAAAAACCAAAATGAATTTTTTTTTTTTGAAAGATAGAGAGTGAGTCCAAGCGGAGTGGGGGAGTGGGAGGGAGGGAAAGAGAATCTAGAGCAGGCTCCATGCATAGTGCAGAGCCCAACACGGGCCTTGAACTCAAGACCCTGAAATCATGACCTATGCTGAAATCAAGGGTTGGATGCTTAACCTCTGAGCCATCCAGGTGCCCCCAAAATGAAAATTTTAAGCTTCCTTTTATTTAGAGAGAGATCTGAAAAATGAGAATAGAGCCCGAAATCTGAAAGCAGCTAATTTTTAAGAAGAATGATTAGTTTAATAAGCTTTAACCACATGCTTAAGCATAATGGAATTAGAAAGATACTACTTTTAAAATCCCCAATGCCATGTAAATATTGTTTATGAGGACAACTATTTCCTGCATTTGAACGCATACCATTAAGAAGTAATGAGAGTTCTATTTTGAAGAATGTCGCATTACTTTTATTAGTAAGTAAGCTATAAATTACTTTGAAACATCATGGAATTCATAGTGTTAGTTATTGATTATTTTCACTTTTGCAAGGTTTAATAGCTACTCATAAAATACTTTAAAATCCTTTAAGTAAAATAGTCCACTGTTTTATATATATATATATATATACACACACACACATATATATATATATTTTATATACACACACATATTTCTGTTTTTAACTGTTTTTTTCTTCTTAATGTAGTTGGATTAGAGGGTTGTGAGAGAGTTGTAATTTTTGATATATAAAAATCTGTTTTTGTGAATGCCAATTATGTATTGAGACCCTTTTCCTAGAGTATAATTTAAAAGCACTCAGGAATCTAATTATCTTTGCCTTTACTAAAAAAAAAAAAAAATAGAATAACAACTTTGCCTATTCCATGAGTATTACTTGGCAGAAAAATAGCTTGTATCATTGTATTAGTGAAGAGAGGAGTGTGGTCCTATTCTACTAATGGTTTCTATTTTTCTTTTTGACTGTTTTATACCAACATTTAGTATTTCTTTCCCTATTATTGGATTATTTTATATTCTTATGGACATTATGTAAACAGTAAAGTATTACAAAATTTATTTTTAAATTACTTCAAGAATCCTGCTTGCAAAGTTTATCATACTAACTTATCCAAATACAGACAAAAACTAATGAAAAACTTAGTGTTTTCTTCCTCCTAAAGTAAAATAGAACAATGTCTACTATTATAAAATAATGCAATGCATAGCATGCTTAAAAGCAGTCTAGTGTCCCTATAAACAAGGAAGCAAAAATAAATATACAATATTTAATGATGCTCATTCTAAGTCTTCTTGTTACTTATTAAAATTTTAGAAAAATCCTGCCACCAGTAAGTTGTAAGATAGGAATTCAGTAACCACAAACATTAATATCATTTTGAAAAATTACTTTTATCTTCTTCAGAAATATGTATCAAATATTAAACTAGGGTAGGTTATCTGTGGTCTTTTATAATTGCAGATCCCTCAAAGTGGGTATTTTTCTTTCCTTTTCAAAGGCTATCTACACTATTTTGAAATCTGCAAAATATTTAAGATTTTTGAAAGTCTACTGTTAATAAATAACAGATCTCAGATTCTAGTATTCCTTTATATTTTGGTGTTTTTTTTTTTCCCTCTACTTGTCCTACAGCTATTGAGTTAAATCTGTAAAAAAGTAGTTTGTCACATACATAACATTATTGGCAGCTAATGACCTAGAAAAGATGAAGAGGCTAAACAACTCTAATTTTCTTCTCTTATGTTAAGTTTGAAAAATTTTCTCAGAGGGTAACTTGCAGCTATATCGAATATTTTTTAATGTTTCATTTGTGATTATTTCATACTGAACCAGAAAGTTAGCAGAGAGATGTAAAATATCTGACGCATGAGGAATTTTCTGCAGAGTATATGTACATGTTACTTTTCCTTGGGAAAAAATAATACTTAAATATGGTCTATATTTAAATATAAAGTGAATATAATCAATCCAACACCAATTCCTATTAATTATTGATTTTATCTCCTATATTTTTCTCATGTTCATCCATATCCTCCCCATCTTCACTAATCCATCCTCTCTGAGCTTCTGTCGTCTCTCACCTTGATGATTTCTATAGAATTGTAGCAGGAGTACCAGCATCCAATCTGCTCCGTCCTATTCTTTCCCCTTAGGTAGCCAGAAATGCAACCTGGTTAGTTTTACTCTTTCCCTTTTCACTCTCATACCCTGTCCTAGAAAAAACAATGATAATCCAAAATGAATGAATGGGATGAACGAGTGGATGGATGGAGGGGAAGAAGAGAAGAGAGGAAAAAAGGAAAAGAAAGCTATTCGTAGTTTTCCAGGATCCTCTACTGCATGAAGAGAATATAATTCCTAGAAGGGGCTAAAAGGCTGTGCATAGTCTGTCCCTGCCCATCTCATTTTCCCCAAGCTCCAGTCCTCTCATCCTCTTTGCTCTAGCCATTCATGCTGCCTATCTTCACTCTCTTCCATCCGTGTTTTCCCCTGTCTGTTCTATGTATCTGCTTCGCTTCTGCCTGTAGCTGTCTTTTTTTCTCTTTCATGTAATTAATGCCTTTTCATCTTTGAGACATTAAATCAAATTCCACTTTCTTAATAAGGCCTTTTCTGATTTCTCTGGTTAGGTCAAATTTTACTATTATTATTTGTCGCATCCCTGGATGGTATCTAAGTAGTAAGTTATCCTTCGTAGCTTATCAGAAGTAAAATTTTATATTTTACAGTTTAATTGTATAATGTCTATTGCCATTCCACCTGCATTACAGTGTAAGCCTTACGAGATCGAGGGCTTTATCTGTCTGCCTTTATCTTTCCTCACCATTGCATAGTACACAGCATAGTGTCTGCTATATTACAATGAAGAGCAAAAGGGTGATGCTGATGATGTTAGAAAAACTGATTGGTCCCTATAATATATCAGGCATTATTCTAAATATTTTATGTGAATTATATGTTTCATTTTCATTATAACCCCCTGACATGTAGGTACTGTTATTTTCTTCATTTTATTGTGGAGGAAACTAAGATTTGTGGTAGCAGATACAATAAATATTTGATAACTACATCACTGAAAGATATTGAATGTGTTCTCATTAAACATTCACAATATAACAGAGATAATGTATTTATAAATGAGACATGCCCATAAGGATACTTAGAGTTAGAAGTATCGATAAATTGTGTTTATAGAAGTAAAGGTTTCAGTCCATTAATAGGAATACCCACTCTTCTTCCTTGCTTTGGAGAAAATTAAGTTAGGAAACCTTAGCTATTGCCTTATGGGACAGAAGGAAGAGAAATGCTGGCCTGTTCTCTTCGTAAAGGCCTGGGGTGGGCTTGGTGGAGTTGGGGTGGGAGAACAGGAAAGGAGCATTATAAAAATCTCTGAGTCCTGTTTACAGGATATTCAAATTATATTCATTCCTCTTTGAGTGGTGCTCAAGATACAATTCTGCTCTTCCCAAAAAGACAAAGATCCAGGCCACTTAGTTTAAGTTAATCCAAGAGGAGCTATTAAGATCTCATCTTTTCTTAACAACATTTATCTAAGGTAATTAACTTGTGGCTACTGAGATTATCGTGCCCCCAAACACACGGTAAGCAGTGTGGGTCCTAGTGTCTTCTTTGTCCAGGACTCAGTAAATGGGCCTCTTCCCTTGAATAAGTTTTTAAATTTTTCTGTTTGGTAAATGTGAATGAACAGATTAGAGAAGAGAGCATTTCTCTGACTAATTCACAAAATCTGTTATGTGACAGTATATTAAACATAACTTTTTAAGCCCAAATATTTATATAGAACATAAACTGTATAAATCTTACTATTAAATATAGAAATATTTGTTTTATTTTCTTATTAGGCAAGAAGAGTTACCATTAGTGTTATAAGGTTAATAATTACCTGCAAAAAAAATGTAATTCATCAACAGTTCTTGAGTATGTACCAGACCACTTAAGCAAGCAGTATAGTGTAATAAATACTGAAATAGAAAATATGGACACAGAGATGCCAGAGGAGCTTATGAAAGGGAAATATTAGTAGGGTATTTTGGTTTGAAAAGCCTCCTAAACATTTCACCTCAAGACCTGGAGAATGTAGAGGAGTGTGTGTGTGTGTGTGTGTGTGTGTGTGTGTGTGTATTTTCTTTTGGCATAATAAAATGGAATCATACTGTACGTATACATTTGTGTGTATCTTTGTATACAATGCATAATATTTTGCTTCTTCACTTACTATCATTATGCATAGGTCTACATTATTGCCTTCTAAAAATTAATGAATGTCTATTTTTGTGTTCAGGCCTTTTTCGAGGATAGAATTCTGAAAGTAAGATTGCTGGACCTAGGATTTGTGCACTTTAAATTTTGAAAGATTTTTCCAAATTACCTCCAAAATGACTACACTAGTTATATAATACCTCTATTAAAAGTTTAGGTTATGGACTTTGATGATATAAACACTAAATACAAGAAGAGACAGTTCCTACAAGGGGAAAATACACAGTTTCCAAAGAAAAAAAATAAGACATTAAGCATCTTTAACAAACAAATACTAATCAAGATACAGAGCTGTGTCTCCAGGATGAATTAGTAAAGGTAATGAAAATACCACATGGAGGCAAAGCTACAGTGTAACTTCAGCTCCCAACCATTGCAATTAGTGTGATAAAACCATTTTGGCTAGTGAGGTGCTTAAAAGAAATCTGGATAGTATTGTGAAAACAGTTTAGTTTACGGAAGAGAGAATAGCTACTGGAGTCTTGAGGTCTTAGAAACATGGCAGATTTAGCCAATTTTCTTTACTCAAGGTGCAATACCAGAATCATCTGGGGAGCGGTTTCCTACTATACATGCTGGTATCCGTTTTGGTAATAGTCATCCAGAACGGTGTTAGATGATGGCTCATTGCAGTTTTGATTTGAATTTCTGTGCTTAGTGATGTTGAGCATGTTTGCTTGTGCATGGGCCAGTGTTCACAGAAGCCTGCTGCTGGCCTGTGCCATGGATGGTTCCTGGGGCTGCGGGAACTGCATGGGCTGCCAGACCACTGGGTGCTGGGGTGTGTCAGGGGCCTAGGTTTACAGGAGCCAGCAGGGAGCACCTAAAGGCCTTGGGAGTTGGCCTGGTGCTGGAGCAGAGGGGCCTGCGATGAAAAAAAGGACATCTATTTACTTTCTTTCTCCAACAGAGGAAGGTATCTATCTCTGCCCTGGGCTGCCTAGGCTTGGGGGTTGGGGGCGGGGATAGGGGGTGACGTGAATCTATCTTTCCTACTCTCCTTAATACATCTTTTCTTATTTCTGCACTTCTCTGACGTGCTGTAATTCCTCACCTGGAATCCTTAGCTCTTGGGAAGTTATTTTCACGCACAGATAGTTGTTCAAATTGATGTTTCCCGGGGAGGGGACAAACTATAAGTTCCTATGCTACCATTTTGCTGACATCACTCCCAGTTTTTCTTTTTCAGTTGAGTGTCAGGAAAGCTTACAGTAAGGTTTTGTGCTTCATGACAGATACTGTATTTGCTTGGGGCATATTTGCTTTTCTCCTTTATCACTTTTCTAAGCCTCTACTTTAGTGTATGTGAATTTCTGTTTAAGTCACTTCAAAGCTAGTAACAAGTAACTGTTGTTTGGTCTTTTTTTTGGTGCTCTAAATTTGTAAGATTATAAGAGATGGAGGGAAAAATGCAGAAAAGTGTATAATTTCATTTAGATCTGCACCGTTGTCACATTGGTTCTTTGAATGTAGTTTTCACCTTAAGTTGTGGACAGAGGCAGCATCAGTTGGTTGAACAGGATCAGCTGCCCACTCATTGACCATTTCATTTTGTGACATGGTGTGACAAAGAATTTGAACCACATTTCATTTCTTCTTTACTGTGTTTCTCCTCCTCATATAAGCTTCTAAGCTTCTTGCCTTTATCTTTGTATTCCTAACCACAGACACCTGTCTGCAGACATTGAGTTATTTACAGACTTCTATAGAGAAGCTGGTCCCTTGGATAACCATAATCTATTTATGATTAAATAGAACACATGTCCTGCCTTTGTTCTTTTTCTAAATAAAATAGAAAGGATAAAAGTAGGTTTACAATAGGGACAGGTAATTTTCTTAATTGTAGTAGTTTTCAGCAGCTAAGGTTTTGCCATAATTTGTTGATGTTAGAATCCTTTCTTCATCTGTCTCTCCTGCCCAGTGGTAGACCGGAAACAAACTTTTGATTAATTGTTCTTGAGTTGGCAAAATCTCTAAGAGTGAATGTGTGGTATTAGTTTAAAGAGTTAAAATCGGTAATTTGAATTGCTTCAGAATACATTTTTTTAGCTCATCACATTTGAGGTGTTAGTAGTTTGGCATTGCAGTATGACATTTTGAAGTGTTTCAGTGAGAAATTGATCCTCAAACTGAGCCTTGCGCATGGTGGCAGGAAAGATTAAAAAAAAAATAACTATAGTAAACAGAGGAAACCTGTACTCTATGAGTCATACCCCATACCCTAACTGTATAGAATAGAACTTACCACAGGACAAGTTTCTTCCACAAATTATTCACATGTCAAAAATCTGTCTTTCTGAGTAAACAGAAGAGGAATCATTGCAATTTGTTTCAGACTCTTGCTCTATGAGACTTTAATGGAATAAAATACTATGGTATTATGGACAAGCATTTATTTTTTTATTTTTTATTATGTTTAGTTAACCACTGTATAGTATATCATTAGTTTTTGATGTAGTGCTCAATGATTCATTAGTTGCATATAATACCCAGTGCTCATCATAATATATGTGCTCCTCAATACTCATCACCCTGCTACCCCATCCCCCCACCTCCCTCCCCTCTGAAACCCCCAGTTTGTTTCCTGGAGTCCATAGTCTCTCATGATTCATCTCCCTCTCTGGTTTCTCCCCCTTCAGTTTTCCCTCCCTTCCCCTGTGGTCCTTCACACTATTGTTATGTTCCACATATGAGTGAAGCTGTATTATAGTTGTCTTTCTCCGCTTGACTTATTTCACTTAGCATAATCCCCTCCAGTTCCATCCGTGTCGATGCAAATGGTGGGTATTCATCCTTTCTGATGGATGAATAATATTCCATTGTATATACGGACCACATCTTCTTTATCCATTCATCTGTTGAAGGGCATCTCGACTCCTTCCACAGTTTGGCTATTGTGGACACTGCTGCTATGAACATTGGGGTGCATGCACCCCTTCTTTTCACTACATCTGTATGTTTGGAGTAAATACATACTAGTGTACTTGCTGGGTCATAAGATAGCTTTATTTTTAACATCTTATGGAACCTCCATACTATTTTCCAGAGTGGCTGTACCAGATTGCATTCCAACTGACAGTGTAAGAGAGTTCTCCTTTCTCCACATCCTCTTCAACAGTTGTTGTTTCCTGTTTTGTTAATTTTTGCTATTCTAACTGGTATAAGGTGGTATCTCATTGTGGCTTTGATTTTTATTTCCCTGATGGATAGGGATGTTGAAAATTTTTTCATGTATCTGTTAGCCATTTGTATGTCTTCTTTGGAGAAGTGTGTGTTCATGTCTTCTGCCCATTTTTTGACTGGATTATTTGTTTTTTGAGTATTGAGTTTGAGAAATTCTTCATAGATCTTGGATACCAGTCCTTTATCTGTAATGTCATTTATAAATACCTTCTCCCATTCCATGGGTTGCCTCTTGGTTTTGTTAACTGTTTTCTTTGCTATACAGAAGCTTTTTATCTTGATGAAGTCCCAAAAGCTCATTTTTGCTTTTGTTTCCCTTGCCTTTGGAGACATGTCTTGAAAAAAGTTGCTGTGGCTGATGTTGAAGAGGTTACTGCCTGTGTTCTCCTCTATGATTTTGATGAATTGCTGTCTCGCATTGAGGACTTTCATCAATTTTCAGTTTATCTTTGTGTACGGTGTAAGAGAACGGTCCAGTTTCATTCTTCTGTATATAGCTGTACAATTTTCTCAGCACCAGTTATTGAAGAGACTGTCTTCTTTCCATTGGATATTTTTTCCTGATTTATGAAATACTAGTTGACTGGGGCGCCTGGGTGGCTCAGTGGGTTAAAGCCTCTGCCTTCGGCTCAGGTCATGATCTCAGTGTCCTGATTATCAAGCCCTGCATTGGGCTCTCTGCTCAGCAGGGAGCCTGCTTCCTTCTCTCTCTGCCTGCCTCTCTGCCTACTTGTGATCTCTCTCTGTCAAATAAATAAATAAAATCTTAAAAAAAAAAAAAAAAAAGAAATACTAGTTGACCATAGAATTGAGTGTCCATTTCTGGAGTCTCTATTCTATTCCATTGGTCTGTGTGTCTGTTTTTGTGCCTATACCTTGCTGTTTTGGTGATCACAGCTTTGTAATATAGCTTGAAGTTAGGCAACGTGATGCCTGCAGCTTTGTTTTTCTTTTTCAACGTTTCCTTTGTGATTTCAGGTCTTTACTGGTTCCATACAAATTTTAGGATTGTTTATTCCAGGTCCTTAAAAAATGCCAATGGTATTTAAATAAGGATGGCATTGAAAGTGTATATTGCTCTGGGCAGAATAGACATTTTAACAATGTTTATTCTTCCAATCCATGAGCATGGACTGTTTTTCCATCTTTCTGTGTCTTCCTCAATTTCTTTCATAAGTGTTCTATAGTTTCTGGAGTATAGATCCTTTACCTCTTTGGTTAAGATACCTATTCCTAGGTATCTTAATGGGTTTTTGTGCTATTGTAAATGGAATCTATTCCTTAATTTCTCTTTCTACAGTTACGTTGTTAGTGTATAGAAAAGCAACTGATTTCTGTGCATTGATTTTGTATCCTGCCACATTGCTGAATTGCTCTATGAGTTCTAGTAATTTGGAATGGAGTCTTTTGGGTTTTCCACATAAAAGTATCATGTCATCTGTGAAGAGAGAGAGCTTGACTTCTTCTTTGCCAATCTGAATGCCTTTTATTTCTTTTTGTTGTCTGATTGCTGAAGCTGGGACTTCCAGTACTATATTGAACAATAGGGGATGAGAGTGGGCTTCCCTGTCATGTTCCTGACCTTAAGGAAAAACCTCTCAGCTTTACCCCATTGAGAATGAAATTCACTGTGGGCTTTTCATAGATGGCTTTTATGATATTGAGGAGTGTTCCCTTTATCCCTATACTCTGAAGAGTTTTAATCAGGAAAGGATGTTGTATTTTGTCAAATGCTTTTTCTGAATCAGTTGAGAGGATCATATGGTTCTTATCTTTTATTAATGTGCTCTATCACATTGATTGATTTGTGAATGTTGAATAACCTTTGCATCCCAGGAATAAATATCACTTGGTTGTGGTAAATAATTCTAATGTACTGTTGGATCCTATTGGCCCGGATCTTGTTGAGTATTTTGGCATACATGTTCATCAGGGATATTGGTCTGCAATTCTCCTTTTTGATGATTTCTTTGCCTGGTTTTGGAATCAGGGTAGTGCTGGCCTCATAGAACAAGTTTGGAAGTTTTCCTTCTGTTTCTAATTTTTGAAAGAGCTTCAGTAGAATAGGTAAGATTTCTTCTTTAAATGTTTAGTAGAATTCCCCTGGGAAGCCATCTGGCCCTGGACTCTTGTCTTTTGGGAGGTTTTTGATTACTGCTTCAGTTTCATTACTGGTTATTTGTCTATTCAGATTGTCTATTTCTTCTTATTTCAATCTTGGTAGTTTATAAGTTTCCAGGAAGGCATCCATTTCTTCCAGATTGCTTAATTTGTTGGCATAGAGTTGCTGGTAATAATTTCTAATAATTGTTTCTGTTTCCTTGGTGTGAGTCATGATCTCTCCCCTTTCATTCATGATTTTATAATTTGGGTCCTTACTACTTTCTTCTGGGTAAGTCTGGCCAGAGGTTTTCAATCTTATTAATTTTTTCAAAGAACTAGCTTCTAGTTTTGTTGATCTGTTCTACTGTTTTTCTGGTTTCTATTTCATTGATCTGTGCTCTAATATTTATTATATCTCCTCTCCTGCTTGGTTTAGGTTTTATTTGCTATTCTTTCTCCAGCTCCTTTAGGTGTAAGATTAGCTCGTGCATTTGGGATTTTTCTAATTGTATGAGAGAGGCTTGGATGACTGTGTATTTCCCTCTTAGGACCACCTTTGCAGTATCCCATAGGTTTTGGACCAATGTGTTTTCATTCTCACGAGTTTCCATGAATTGTTTAAATTCTTCTTTAATTTCCTGCTTGGCCCATTTATTTTTTAGCAGACTGTTCTTTAACATCAGACTGTTGGCATTCCTTCCAAATTTTTTCTTGTGATTGAGTTCCAATTTCAAGGTATTGTGGACTAATAACATGCAGGGAATAATCTCAATCTTTTGGTATCGGTTGAGATGAAGAATGAGTATTCTGTTGTTTTAGGGTGGAATGCCCTATATATATATCTGCGAAGTCCATCTGGTCCAATGTGTCATTCAAAGCTCTTGTTTCTTTGTTAATCTTCTGCTTAGATGATCTCTCCATTGCTGAGAGTGGAGTGTTAAGATCTCCTACCATTAATGTATTATTATCAGTATGATTATTTTGGTTAACAGCTAGCTAATGTAGTTGGCTGCTCCCATGCTATAGGCATAGATATATACAATTATTAGATTTTCTTGTTGGATAGACCCTTTTAAGTATGATATAGTTGGATAAGCATTTAGAGATTAGAGCAAGATCTTTATGACTTGTATGCACAATATAAACAATTTCTGTATTTTTCTATATTATGTGTAATTATTTATTTTTTAGGGTAACCAAGCATTGTATCCTTTTAACCTTATTCTAGTGAGGCTAGACTTCAGTATGTATGTCCTGAGATTGTTGGAAAGTATTTTAAATCAACAAAAAGAACTGCAAAGAGAATTATACTACAGCTGTAAACATGTGTAGTCTAGCAGGTATTTTAAATTTTCTTCCTTACTCCCAGCACTCTATGCTCTGTTCCTTCAAAGATTTTCTAATTTCTTATTGAATTACCCTTTGTTTATTTTGTTTATGAGACAAAACAAGTCTCAACAAATTCAAAAAAATCAGTCATACTGTGCATATTTTCAGACCACAACAGTATGTAAATAGTATGAAATATTAACTGAAAATAGTATGAGAGTTTTTTGCTAACATAAAAATACCCAAGATACATTTTAGATTACATTCTTTATGCTTTAGCTTGATCAGATCTACATTTTCAACAAAGAATATGAGGTAAGAATACCTCTCTAGTTGAAGATTTTCCAATTAATTTCTCTATTTTTATTTTATAATTGAAAGCTATGGTCCTTGACATAAATAAAAATAGATACTTCAAAAGACTTTGTGCTTTACATGTGTGAGCAGGTACTCATGCATGTGAACTAATGGGAAAGAAAGGAACATAAAAATGTAGAAAAAGAAATAGTTGGAACTAACTGATTTGTTGTAGTGTCCCCGGGGCAGGTATAATTTGCAAGCTGTCAGATTCTATTATGGAGGCTGTTGCCATCAATCAGAGCTGACATTTGTATAGCAGAGGTTAGTATAACTGTAATTATATGTATGTTTATTGAATCTAAACCGTGTGACATTTTAGCTTTATTCTTTAAATTAGAACATTCATGTAATCTATAAACTTGTTGGTTGAGTGGGTATGTGATTATATATTTTAAAAAGGAAGATAGAATTCCTAAATCCTACAAACTGTTGCCTGGTCTACATCTATAACATTAGAATGTGATTTGTAACAATTCCAGAATGGCTGTTTTTACCAAAGAAAATGTATTAAGCAAGCATTCTTGAATATTGCTCTTTAGTTTAATTAATAGATCACTCCCGTTATGAACTAAATGCTCCATATTCATTAATTGTAAAACACATTTTAAAAATTTACTTGATAGTGGAAACAGCCATAAAACAAGTAACAAAATGACAATAAATACATATCTTTCAATAATTACTTTGAATGTAAATGGACTGAATGCTCCAATCAAAAGCCATGCGGTGAATTGATAAATAAGACCCATTTATTGCTGCCTACAAGAGACTCATTTCACACCGAAAGACACTTGCAGATTGAAGGTAAGGGAATGGAGAAACACTTATCATGCAAATGGGATGTCAAAAGAAAGCTGGAATAGCAATACTTATATTGAACAAAAGAGACTTTAAAACAAGACTGTAAGAGACAAAGAAGGACATTAAATAAGAATAAAAGAGACAATCCAACAAGAGGATATAACAATTATAAATATTTATGCACCCAAAATGGGAGCACCCAAATACATAAAACCGTTAATAGCAAGAATGAAATAATCGACAGTAATATAATAATAGTAGAGGATTTAACATCCCACTTATATCAATGGACAGATCATCCAAACAGAAAATGAACAAAGAAACAGTGGCTTTGAAAGACACACTAGACCAGAACTTAACATACATATTCAGAACATTCCATCCTAACACAGCAGAATACGCATTCTTTTCAAGTGCACATGGAACATTCTCCATAATAGATCACATATTAAGCCACAAAACAAGTCTCAACAAATTCAAAAAAATCAGTCATGCATATTTTCAGACCACAACAGTATGTAAATAGAAATCAACCACAAGAAAAAATCTGGAAGAGCACACATACGTGGAAGTTAAGTAATATGCTACTAAATAATGAACAGGTCAACCAAGAAATCAAAGAAGAAATCAAAAATCACGTGGAAACAAATTAAAATAGTGGTCCAAAATCTTTGAGATGCAGCAAAAGTTGTTTTAAGAGTGAAGTTCATAGCAATAAGGCCTACCTCAAGAAGAAAGAAAAATCTCAAATAAACAATCTAACATTACACATAACGGAGCCAGGAAAAAGAACAAACAAACCCAAACCCAGCAAAAGGAGGAAATAATAAAGATCAGGGCAGGGGTGCCTGGGTGGCTCAGTCGTTAAGCGTCTGCCTTCGGCTCAGGTCATGATCCCAGGGTCCTGGGATCAAGCCCCGCATCGGGCTCCCTGCTCTGCAGGAAGCCTGCTTTTCCCGCTACCATTCCCTCTGCTTGTGTTCCCTCTCTCGCTGTGTTTCTCTCTGTCAAATAAATAAACAAAATCTTTAAAAAAAAAAAAGAAAAGATCAGGGCAAAAATAAATGACATAGAAACTGAAAAAAACAACAGAGCAGATCAATGAAACAGGAGCTGGTTCTTTGAAAATCAGCAAATTTGATAAACCTCCAGCCAGACTCATTGAAAAAAAAAAAAAAAGAGAGAACCCAAATAAAATCAGTAAAGAAAGAGAAGGAATAACACCCAGCACCACAGAAATACAAACAGTTGTAACAAAATATCATTAAAACCTATATTCCAATAAATTGGACAACTTAGGAGAAATCAGTGAATTCTTAGAAGTATATAACCTACCAAAACTAAAGCAGGAAGAAAGAACTTTTGAACAGACTAATCACCAACAATGAAATTGAATCAATAATCAAAAAACTCCTAACAAACGAAAATCCAGGACCTGACAGCTTCATAAGTGAATTCTATAAAACATTTAAAGAGTTATATACCTATTCTTTCAAACTATTCAAAAACAGCAGAAGTGTAAGGAAAAATTCTAAATTTATTCTCTGAGGCCACTATCACCCTGATACCAAAACCACATAAAGACACCACCAAAAAAAAAGAACTATAGGCCAGTATCTCTGAATACAGATGCAAAAATCCTCAACAAAATATTAGCAAACTGAATCTAACAATATACTAAAAAAAAAATGATACACATGACCAATTGGGACGTATACCTGGTATGGAAGGTGGTTCAGTATTCTCAAAATAATCTGATATGTCACATCAATAAGGGAAAGAATAAAAACCATACGATCATTTCAATAGGTGCAGCAAAAATATTTGACAATATGCAACATCCATTCATGATAAAAATCCTCTGCAAAATAGGTTTAGAGGGAACATACCTAGACACAGTAAAGCCCTCATATGGAAAATTCACAGCCAATATCATACTCAGTGGTGGAAAACTGAGTGTTTCCCCTAGGGTCAAGAACAAAAGGATGTCCAGTCTCAGCACTTCTATTCAAAATAGTACTAGAAGTCTTAGCCATAGCAGTTAGACAACATAAGGAATGAAGGCATCCAAATTGATAAGGAAGGAGTAAAACTATCACTATTTGTAGTTGACATGATACTATATAGAGAGAAGACCACCATGAAACCTACTGGAACTAATAAGTGAATTCAATAAAAGTTTCAGGATACAAAATGAATGTACAGAAATCTTTTGCATTTCTACATGCTAAAAATGAAGCAGTAGAAAGTGAAATTAAGAAAATAGTCCTATTTATAAGTGCATCAAAAACAATAAAATATTTAGGAATAAACTTAACCCAGGAGGTGAAAGACCGGCACTCTGAAAACTATGAGATACTGATGAAAGACATTCAAGATGCAAAGAAATAGAAAAGATATTCCATGGTCATAGATTGGAAGAACAAATATTGTTAAAATGTCTCTACTGACCAAAGCAATCTACACATTCAATGCAATCCCTATCAAAATTCCAACAGAATTTTTCACAGAAATAGAATGAACAATCCTAAAATTATATGGAACCACGAACTGTTTTTCACAGAATAGAATGAACAATCCTAAAATTTGTATGGAACCATAAAAGACCCTGAATAGCCAAAGTAGTCTTGAAAAAAGAATAAAACTGGAAGTATCCCTATTCCAGATTTCAAGTAATCTTGCAAAGCAATAGTAATTAAAATAGTATGGTACTGACCTAAGAAGACACATAGATCAATGGAACAGAATAGAAAACCCAGAATTAAACCCACAATTATATGATCGATTAATGTTCAACAAAGGAGACAAGAATATACAATGGGAAAAAGAGTCTTTTCAACAAATGGTGTTGGGAAAACTGGATAGCTACGTTCAAAAGAATGAAATTGGACCACTCTCTTTCACCATACACAAAAATAAATTCAAAATGGATTAAAGACCTAAATTTGAGACCTGAAACTGAAAATGCTTGAAGAGAGCACAGGCAATTATTTCTGACATTGACCATAGCAAAATTTTTCTGGATATGTCTCCTAAGGAAGGGAAATAAAAATAAATGAACTGTTGGGATTATATCAAAATAAATAGGTCTGCACACCAATGGCAACAACAAAACTAAAAGGTAACCCGCCGAATGGAAGAAGATACTTGTAAATATCATAACTGATAAAGGTTTAGTATCCAAAATATATAAAAAAATATACAACTCAACACCCAAAAAACAATCTGATTTAGAAATGGGCAGAAGACATGAATAGACATTTCTTCAAAGAAGACTTACAGATGGCCAACAGACATATGAAAGGATGCACACATCACTCATCATCAGGGATGTGCAAATCAAAACCACAATAAGATATCAACTCACATGTGTCAGAATGGCTAAAACCAAGAAGCAAGTGTTGAAGAGGATGTTGACAAAAAAGTAACCTTTGTGCACTGTTGGTGGGATTGAAAATTGATGCAGCCACTGTGGAAAATAGTGTGGAGGTTTCCCAAAAGCTTCCTCAAAAAACTAAAAATCAAACTAACCTATTATCCAATAATCAGACTATTGGGTATTTATCCCCAAAATACCAAAACACTACTTCAAAGCGATACATGCACCCCTATGCGTAGCGTGGCATCATTTACAAAGCCAAACTATGGAAGCAACCCAAGTATCCATCAATAAATTAATGGATAAAGAGGAAATGGTATACATAATGGAATATATTTAGTCTTAAAAAAGAATGTAATCTTGCCATTTGAAACAACATGGATAGAGCTTGAGATTATAATGTTAAATGAAGTTAAGTCAGAGAAAGACAAATACCATATACTCTCATTCATCTGTGGAATTTAAAAAACAAAAAGCAAAGAAAAAAAAGAGAGAGAGAGAGAAACCAAGAAACAGACTGTTAACTACTGATGATTACTAGAGGGGACCTGGGTGGAAGAATGGATGAAATAGGTGATGGGGATTAAAGAGTACACTGATCATGAAGAAAAGAAAAATTTCCTTGATAGTGGTTTATCTTTTTTTTACCTTCTTAAAGACACTTACAGTGATGGTGTACCTTATAATCAATGGCTCCTGAGGTTTGATGAAATAATAGTAATACTATTATTAATACCATTATTATTAGTAATACTATTATTAATTTATGGGGTTTTAATGACTGTATTTTGTTATTTTACCATTCTGTTTTTCTAAAAATAATTTAATTAGTTTAAACATTTTCCCCCATTTTTTATGGTCTAAATACAAATTTCAAAATCAATTCTAAATATTTGTAAAGGTAGGAAAATATGCTTTTATTTTTAAAATTTCTTGTATTTCCTTAATAATTTATTTTTACTACTATAAAATTGGTTTTTTACTTTCAGGTGTACAACATAAACATTTATTCTTTGTATATATAACAAAGTGATCACTATAGTAACTCTATTTATCATTCATCACCATATACTTCGCCACCTTCACCCATTTTACCCACCCCCAACCTCTTCCCTTATCATAACCACTAATCTGTTCTCTGTATTGGTAAGTTGTGTTTGGTCTTGTTTCTTCATTTGTTTTGTTTTTTAGATTCCACATATAAGTGAAATCATATGGTACTTGTCGTTCTCTAATTTATTTCACTTAGCATAATATTCTCAGGGTCTATGCATATTATTGCAAATAGTTAAGTTTCCTTCTATATTTTGTGACTGAGTGTTATTCCATTGTGTGTGTACATCTTTCTCCATTCATCTATTGATGAACACTTAAATTGTTTCCATATCTTGGCTATTATAAATAATTTGAAATCAGAGACTGTGATGCCTCCAACTTTGTACTTCCTTCTCAAGATTGCTTTGTCTGTTCCGGGTCTTCTTTGGTTTCATACATATTTTAGCATTTTTTGTTAGAGTTCTGTGAAAACCGCTGTTGGGATTTTGATATGGATTTCATTGAATCTGTAGATTTTTAACAATACTATTCTTCAAATCCACAAACACAGAATATCTTGCTAATTATTAGTGTCTTCAAAAATTTCTTTCATCAGTGTTTTATAGGTTTCAGTATATAGATCTTTCACCCCCTTGGTTAAATTTATTCCCAGATATTTTCTTCATTTTGATGCAATTGTAAATGGGATTGTTTTCTTCATTTCTATTATAATTTGTTATTAATTTATAGAAATGAAATATATTTCTATTCATTTTGTATCCTGCAATTTTACTGAATTTATTAGTTTTAACAGGGGTTTTTTTTGGTGGAATCCTTAGAGTTTTCTATATATAGTATCATGTCTTCTGATACTGATACAGTGACAGTTTCACTACTTCCTTTCCCATTTGGATACCACAGAAACAGAGAAGATCATAAGAGACTACTATGAACAATTATATATCAGCAAATTGGACAACCTAGAAAAAATGGATAAATTCCTAGAAACATACAATCTACTGACTCATGAAGAAAATGAAAATCTAAACAGACCAATACATCATATTAATAGAATGAAAGAGAAAAATCATACCATAATCTTACTAGATGCAGGAAAAAAAAAGCCATTTGATAAAATTCAGTATCCTCGCATTCCCCCATGTTCTTTGAAGCATCATCAACAGTAGCCAAGACATGGGAAAAACCCAAGTGTCCTCCAGTGGGTGAATGGATAAGGAAAATGTGGTGTATATGTACAATGGAATATTGCTCAGCCATAAAAAGGAAGGAAACTCAAACTTTTTGACATGGATGGACCTTGAGGACATTATGCTAAGTGAAATAAGACAGAGAATGACCAATACTGTGTGTTCTAACTTAAATGTGGAATATAAAAAAGATGAACTTAAATAGAAGAGTAGTGGTTGCCAAGGGCTGGAGGTAGGGGAAATGGGGAGATGTTGGTTAAGGGATATAAACTTATAGCTGTAAGATGAATATGTTCTCAAGATCTAATATACAGCATGCTAATTGTAATTTGCAATGCTGTATTATGTATTAATAGAGTAGACCTTAAATGTTATCACACGCAGGTGATACACACACAGGTAATTGTGTGAGGGGATGGGAGGGTTAATTAACCTTTTTATAGTTAATCATTTTAAATTATATACCTGTATCAAATCATCACATGTGCACCTTAAATTTACATTTGTTACATCTCAGTATTTCAACAAAGCTGGAAAATAAATGGAAGGAGAGATAAAGTGACTTCCTGTAGGTCATAGTGTTTTAAAAGGTGAAATATTAACATTAATATTTAAATGAATTACCAGGTGAATTGGTTCTGGCGGGTCTTAGGTCATTTGGTGTTTGTCAAGTGGATAAGCATTTTAAAACTAAAGACACCAAATTTTTGACACAATGGTTGTAAACATTGCAAACTGTGCCATTTTCCCAGTAGACAAGATAAAATTGGAACAGTTTCAAGTAATGATTTTTGTGTTTCTGAGGGAATAAGTACATGTACTGAGAGAAATTTAAGTTGACAGTAAAAATGTTGACGGTTAACCCATGCCCCAATATAAGAGCAGATGGAAGTGTCTTGCATGAGTTCCAATTCATTAAGCAAATGTGACAGTTTATGTTCTGGACATTTTAAGTTCGGGGAACTGAAGTGATGAAATAGTAATATAAATGAAGCCTCTTCTCACTATGCTGAAAGTAAAGTATAATAAAATGCTATTGGTTTTTAAGGTTTCCTTGGTATAGCTTTCTGATATCTGAAAAATTTGATTTTACAATTTGTTGCCACATTGGCATCGCTGAAAGTTAATTATAAGACAGTATAAGCATCATATTCTAAGTTCATGGTGAGGTAGGTAGCCAGGCTTTATTATTTAAAAGTGTATCCTGTGTCATTCCTAACATTCATGACTTAATAAGCTTACTTATTTAAATTTTGATATTAACTATATAGTATATGAGAATTATTGTTTTGAAAACAGATAGCCTTGTCTTCCAGGCTTTTTAATGAAAAGGGTTATTAATAAGTAATCCCTACATTTTGGATTATTTTAAATTTGTCATTATTCAAAGTAGAAGTTCAATTTAAATTTGTTCCAAGAGATTTTAATTCACAGTGAATGTTTTTACCCATTTTAAAACTTAAAATTTATTATTCATCTGTTTATACTTAATTCCAGCAGCATATCTTTTCTGTAAAATTTGATGTGATATCAACATTGCCATTTAGCTTTAGCAACTTTGAACTAAGGAACTTTGGATTTATAGTGATTCATATCTTTGATATGAATTCCTGCATCCGATTCATTATAGTTTGTTAATTTCTCTTCAAGTACAGCTTCTAAATATTGTTGTTAATACAGTTCACTTCATAATGATAACAGTGGTATCTCTAATAATCCAAAAGATCATATTGACAAATTAGATTTTGGGTTTGTTAAGGAGATTATATATAACTTGTATCAATCTAAAAAAACAAAAAACACACAAGGTTATTATTGTCCCCATAGGTGACTTAATGAGATGTGAAACAACAAAAATGTTAGAGAACAGTCTGACCCTCATCTCTGTGAACTCCTTCAAACAGGAGTTTGAAGTTCACAAACAGTTCAGTTGTGATTATCGGTCTCTAATCCTGCTACACTGGCCATGAGAAATTGTAGTTTTGATTTGTTATCTAGTATTCTGAATTATCCCCATATTGGCTTATTTCCTAATGTAGTATTACTATAGTAGAAAGTATTATTAAATCTGTCATCTTTTTCTCTGCAACAGGGTGATTTTAGAGGAGACAATTTAACATGTGAAAAGTAAAGAGAATTATCATTACAGTTTCACGTTACATGGTCTGCTACTGTGAGGCTCACATAAATGTCTCAGGCTTAACCTTCTGCTCTACACGCCCTGGGATCTCCAGTGACTCAGTCTTTGGGTTGCTGTTATGTGCCAGTTAGGCTGTATTATATGTATTCGTTTTTGGTATAAAATAGTGAGTATACTAATTGATATTAAAGGGCAATTTTTTGAAAACCATGTGTCAATAGTAAAGTTTCCTTCAAATTTGGATAGGTATAAACAGGTGACCAGTCCTAGAGTGGATTCTTGGTTTCCTTTTTATTGCCTTTTAACACTGGTTCATTTCATTGTCCCTTTTCAAATAAAGGCCATTATCAGTGTATGCAGTTTGAAGGATAGAATCACTTGTTTTTGTTTTGTTTTATTTTTTTTTTAAAGATTTTATTTATTTACTTGAGAGAAGGAGGGGTAGGGGAAAGGGACAAGCAGACTCGCCACCGAGCAGAGAGCCCAAAGTAGGATGATCCCAGGACTCTGAGATTATGACCTGAGCCAAAGGCAGATGTTTAACCAACTAAGCCACGTAGGCACCCCAGAATCACTTGTTTTTTACATCATTTGACACACTCAAAAAAAAAACCTTTGTATTTTGTACACTTCACTACAATATTTTGACAGACTGCTCTCATTTGAGTTTTAAATAACTGCTTAATGTCACAACTTATGTGAAGCTAAATGAAATGAAATATTACTCTTGAAGTACTAGTGTCTACAGTGAATTACATATCATTCTGGGATATTTTAAACACTTTTTGCTTGATCTGTATAAAGGTTGCCAATCATAATTCTTTTTCAATGACACATTTGTAATTTATATAATCTATGTAACTTTTTTTTTTTTTTAATTTATCTTATAGATGCTTGTGACCACCCCAGAAAAATGGGATGTAGTGACAAGAAAGAGTGTCGGAGATGTAGCTCTTTCCCAAATTGTAAAGCTCCTTATTCTTGATGAAGTTCATTTGCTGCATGAAGATAGAGGACCAGTATTAGAAAGCATAGTGGCACGTACTTTACGACAGGTAAGAGGAAGTTATTTTTAAGCTTATTTTGGAGAGATATTTTTAAGCTTAAATATAGCATTCAAAAATATTAATATGTATTATTCATAGGAATAAAGATAATTTTAGTATGGAGAAACCTTTAGATATTTTCATATTGAAAGTACTCTTTCTTTCTTCTTTACAAGTCTTATTTTACTGAAATCTCTAAATATTAACCAAAGTAAATAGAAGAAAACTTTTAAACCATTGGTGTAAAGCCAAGTCTAATATTGTCTAAGCAGTATTAAGATATAATAGAACATAGGCAAATATTAGTGATTTCCTCCACTTCTCTCCCTGCCATCTACCCTCTGAAAAAATCTGAACATGATTTATAAATTTTCTGATACACTAGATAAAATAAAATATAAACCACCTCGTGTGCATAATCTTTTTTTTTTTTTAAAGATTTTATTTCTTTATTTCACAGAGAGAGAGAGATCACAAGCAGGCAGAGTGGCAGGCAGAGTGGGGGGGGGGAAGCAGGCTCCCTGCTGAGCAGAGAGCCCGATGGGGGCCTGATCCCAGGACCCTGAGATCATGACCTGAGCAGAAGGCAGAGACTTTAACCCACTGAGCCACCCAGGCGCCCCTCGTGTGCATAATCTTAATAATTATTTTTTTAAAAAAAGTCATAAAGCTGTCTCTAGCTTTGGAGCTTTATGGCTATTCATAAATAGTCCAAACAAAGATTAGTAAATTTACCAATGTATCATGATTATTTTCTGCCAGCTCCTCTTTTCATTAAGTAAAAAGATAAAGTATCTTAGAATACCCATGAGTGTTAAAAATGACATTTGTTGTTAGATTGTACATGTATAGAAAATAAATGAAAACTAGTTGTATCATTTCTTTTATACTTCATATGCTAAACAGCTCTGATCCAGGTCTAGGTGTGGGAATTTAATATAAAAAAAAAAATGGAGTGCAAAATTTTAGGAAGTCAATATTGCATTTTAAAAAGCTTTAAAATAGTGTGTTTTCATCTGATTAATCCACCACAAAATTCTAGATGGCTAATAATTTAGATATATCAGGGATGCCTGGGTGGCTCAGTTGGTTAAGTGTCTGCCTTTGGATCTAGTCATGTTCCCAGGGTCCTGGGATAGAATCTGGAATGGGGCTCCCTCCCTGCTCAGTGGGGAGCCTGCTTCTCTCTCTGCCTCTGCCCCTCCCTCAGCTCATGAGCTCTTTCTCTGTCTCTTTCTCTCTCAAATAAATAAACAAATCATTTTAAAAAATTATAATTTAGCTCTATCAAACAAAACTCTCTTAGTACATTAAAGAAGACATAAGAGAATTTTTTAATAACCTTGAGGTAGAGAAGCTCTAAGCAAAATGGAAAATTCTGAAGGTTATAAAAGAAACATGTGGTACATTTGGATACCTAAAAGTCGGTTAAGTGTCTGTCTTTGGCTTAGGCCATGATCCCAGGATTCTGGGATGCAATGTCCCGCATTGGGCTCTCTGCTCAGCGGAGAGCCTGCTTCTCCCTTTCCCTGCTGCTCTTCCTACTTGTGCTATCTCTCTTTCAAATAAATATATAAAATCTTTTAAAAAATAAAATAAAATCAACCCTGTGTTTTTACTTCTGGGGATCTAATGTATGGAAATAATAGGACAGGCACATAGATATAATAACACCAGTGTTCACTGTAGCTTTCTTGTTAATGCAGAATATGTTAGAAGCAACCCAGATGTCCAACAAAAGATGAAGTGGTTTAATAAATTATATTCATATCATAAAATGTTACATTGCAGCCTTTAAAAAGAATGAGGTAAAACTGTATGAACTGGGCTTAAAAGATAGGTTATATTCTCATTGAAATAGAAAGCTGTCCTCTATAGCACAATCCCATTTATGTAAAGAAAAAATATGCAATATATTTATATTCTCATTCATTCAATTAGTGAACATATGCCAACCTTATAGTTCTAGGTGATATGGATATAGTTAACAGAGTCCTTGCTTACATTTAGATTTTAGGTTTGGGTAGAGTAGGATGCATATTCACAGAAGGATGTGCTACAAATTATAAAGGTGCTTTGATAACAGAGATGGAATTCAACGGCTTTCTGTGACATGTTTTTATATTACCATATGAATTTACAATACATGCACGCATATACACATAAACACATGCATAAAACAGAAAAAGTTGAAATATTCAAAATGACAAAAATCAGAGATTTTAGCTAATATCTAACAAGAATTTCAAGGATACAGGTAGTTGTGAGACACAGGTGATACATGGAGAAGTCTGGAACTGCTGTCACTGCTTTCCAGGTTCTTTCTTGCCATTTTGGATTGGCTGTAGCCCAGATTTTATATAGGAGGTTTCAAAAAGAAGAATGCAGGGCATCATCTGCAGAAAATAGAGCTATTTTAATCATAAAATGGTTTTATTTTATGGCATGATACTTATATAGCTTAGTGATGTTTTTCTTAGAGCCATGCCACAGGAATCCATACATTCTAGGATTATTTACATTGAGCCACCTAGAGAGACCACATCCGTCAGCTAAAAACATTTTGAAGATAAGAACTTTCCTGTAACTAGAGAATATTAGAGGCCAAATGAATATGATTAGTACATTTACTAGGAGTTCTGTCATTAGCAAGTTTACAAGGGGATTTGACTAGGACATCTTTCTTTCCCGACTACCTCCAGTTAAGGGAACAAATACATTGCAGGCCTGCTGCTAATACTTCTGTATATATGTACACAGACACATGACATTATGCATTTCATATATATATATGCAATATAAATGTATAAATATTTTGTTAATTATTTATAAAGGTATAATTTTTCATTTATAATATATATTATAAACTATGTAAAGTTAAATGTATATAAACTAAATATATAAAATGTATTATAGGCTTGTTTATTGCATATGTAATGCAGTTATAGAAATGTATAACTTAATATATGATACAGGAATACATATTGTATATAATACATATAATATCTAAATATATAATATATGTTACATTTATCATACACAGTAATATCTCATCATATCATGAAACACCACTTGTATGGTTTAGCACTATTATGCATATAAACTATTGACGGATTGCTGTTTGTTATCTGAAGAAAAATGTTTAAATTCCTTGTCTGGACATGAAAGACTATTGTGAACTATTTGTCTAATTGTAACTTCTACATATTCCTTAGCTGTAATAGGTTCCAGCCACACAGTACTATGCATTCCTTCTTTCCCATTTCCTTTCCAATACCATTGACTCTTTTCCGGAGATGAAATCCATCTCACTGGAGGCAGATGTGTTATTGGTTATGAGATTAAAAGTTATAAATGCAAAATTATGTATCTTTATCACTCCACACATTCATCTGTTGAAAAACCTGATATTCTTTTGAATCTCCCACATATCTCTTCTTCTTTTAAATGTTTCCTAGTTCACTGTTCAAAATGAATTACACCTTTTCTAGATTCCCTCTCTGCTCCTTTGCACATTTTTAGCCCTTACCATTGTCATCCTTATAATTTCACAACTTGCTATAATTAATTCTGTCTTCACTTGTATCCTTTACTAGATTTTAATAACTTTGTTAGAAGGATGTATGTGATTCTTCTTGTTTTCTTAATATGCTATGACAAAGCTCATAACTGTGGTTATTAAAAAGCAAAGTTCCTGTTTTTGTTTCTTTTGATTACCGGATGTTCCCAGTAGATGGCAGTGTTTTATATAGCATATCAACATTTGTAACTGGAAGTACCATTAGAAGCTATTCTAATACCATGTAGATTATGTTCAGGTTCTGAAATTGTGTGATAGTAGTAGGGACCAAATTCACAACACACTTGGCATGATTGACAAGAATTTGGAAAAGAAAAAGAGTAATAAAGGCCAAATCTGTTGTATATAACAACATTCAACTAATACTAGTTGTCTTCTTAACTGTCATAACTTAGATTTTATCTAAGAGCAAACATCATAAAAACTTACTGCATAGTTCTGGGCTAATGATACAAGAAGAAGCTATAAAATGTTAGAAGTTTTATAGTTTTCAACAGCACTTTTTAGGTGGATGTGTGTGTAGTTTATAGAACTTTGAGATTTGGTTTAACATAAAGTTCCAAGTTATTTTCATTTAAAAGAAGGTAATTCACATATAGGCTTATTATATATATTGAGAATAATAGGATTATACTTTCAGATAAAAAATAGAGTAGTCTTAAAATGGATTTTTCACAGAAAAATATCTGTGGTGTTTGCAGAGTATCGTGTATTTGACATGGAAATACCCTAAAAATATGTTCAGTAACTTTTATGTTGTAAATAATTATTTTAAAACTAAAAATTACTTTAATTTCTTTTCAAATCACCACCAGTACTACATAGAACTATTATGTAATTAAAATCTTAATTCTAATCACTGTAAAAGGTTCTCATCACAATATGTAAAGGAGGTTTCTTAAGTAATAGGTATGTTCATTGTTTCCCCTGTAGAGGGTTCTCTTGTTTTTAGTTGGGTTTGGTTCAGGATTTTGTTGATAATCATAAGATTTTTTTAGTGAAAGCAAATTCGTGGTCAGATGTTGTATTGTATTTATACTCTAATTCTCATCCATCTCTGTCATGTTTTAATCCTTCCTCATGTTTCTGCAAACAGTCTCTGTATGTGTAGATCTCCATCTTATTCATTGTGTCCCCATTGCCTAAAGTTTAGGTCCTAAGCCAGTGTGGATCGATGACTAATTCTGAAAATATTCATATGACTCACATTGGAGTACATTGCTTATACCCACTGAGTCTTTTAGACTGAACTGACTTATCAACAGCCTTCTCAGAAACCTGCTATGAAGTTGTTGATAGTAACCTCATAGGATCATAATGATATATTTTAATCACTAAGTGAATAGAAATTTTTGGCCGTTCGTTGGTTTTATCTTTCTAAGTATGTTACACTGCCTATATTTTTTTTTGGTTTTGGAACTTACTGAGTTTTTTGTGACTTAATAAAATATTTAATTGTTATAAGGTTCTTATAGCTATTTAATGTAAATTCCCATGTTTATTTTTCAGTGTTGTGGGTAG
>CM053608.1:51464911-51482648 GCA_028646535.1 Procyon lotor
AATGAAATGGCAAAATCCTCTCTGACCTTACTTAAAATGCTGTCTTTCCTCCTCTGTAGGGAATATTTTTGTTTGTTTACTCCCTTTTCTGACTATCTGTTGTTATATATTTTATTATTGAATCTTTTCTAGTAATAATGAATATCAAACTGGAACATACTTTGTCCCCTTTTTATTTGTGAAAGCTGGTTTATAAAATCCTTGCTAAAAATCAGTGAATGAATGATAATTTAACAAAATATGATTTCCAAGGCTTATTGAGTTGTTTTCTGGTTAATATCACCTACAGATAAAACTTTCTTTCTTTTTTTTTTTTTTTAAAGATTTTATTTATTTATTTGACAGACAGGTCACAAGTAGGCTGAGAGGCAGGCAGAGAGAGAGGGGGAAGCAGGCTCCCTGCTAAGCAGAGAGCCCGATGCGGGGCTCGATCCCAGGACCCTGAGATCATGACCTGAGCCGAAGGCAGAGGCTTTAACCCACTGAGCCACCCAGGCACCCCCAGATAAAACTTTCTGAATTATATTCAAAACCATATTTTGAAATTCTCTTATTTATCTTCTTTATTTTCTATTTTCTTTTTCATTTTCTTCTATAAATTTAGCTAATTTGTACATTTTTAAATAACTTTTACAAATCCATTGATTTGTAACTGTAATGGAATAAATGGAACTATTTCTTTAACCAGTCTGTAACTCTGCCAGACAAATGTTTATGTAGATTTGGTACATGATAAACTCAGTTTAGGACTTTTTGTCAGGGAGGTTGTTTTTATATCCAAACAAATACCTTTAATTTGAAAGGAAAGTTGGTTTACAAGTTGTGGTTCTTATTCTTTTACAGAAATGTTAAGAATCCTCTAAGGAGCTTTATATATCTCAGGTGACGTTTTGTTTAGTCTTCATATAGACCCAGATAACCTCTAACCTCATCTGTAAACTTATAGAAAGAGTTTGAAAGTGACGGGGCCACAATTTCTCTTATAAGAAACATTTGTGTCAGGAAGCATACCCAGGCATTTATATTTTTCCCAACCTGTATGTGCATTGTATTACAGTATCCAATGAGAAATCTGGCATTGGGAATTGCTCACTTAGGTGCAGTAAACTGAGAATACCAGCATAATGCAAGCAGGTTTTGACCAAAGAAGAAACATAGGAAACTGAAGAAATAATTAAAATATTTACCCAAATATCCTTCCATAAGCCCCCTTATTTTACTAATGATAACAAGAAAGTGAGAATGAGATATATTCCTAGATTTTAAAAAAGTCATGTTAAGGTCAAATCTTTTTATATGCATTCTCTTATGGGTTAACTTGCCAAATTCATTCTAAGTCATGTGCACTTTTTAAAATCACATCAGAGGTTTTCAAACTTTTTTTTCAGGTAAGAAACCATTTTCTAAATCAGACTTCTATTTAGAAGGAAAATATACAAAAATATGAAAGCAGAAGAGATATGAGAACACAGACAGAGAGATTATTGTAAGGACCCGGGGCTGCAGAATGCTACCCAGTATTTCTGCAGAACCTCTAGGGGTATAAATGGTCCTTTACCATATCATGGTAATGATATAAATTATTCCCTTTAGGAACATTTTGTATCCTAATTCAAAATGGGAAGTTTGCATGTGATTAAAATGATTCTTTTGGCAAATACTAATATCCTATATTGCTAACGTAGAGAACTTGAATAATGTAATTAATATGGTAAAGTGATCAAACATGTAGAATTGTCTATCCTATGAATAGATAAATCTCAGGTCTCCATGTGACATTTTCTCAAAGCAGAAATTGAACAGATCATAGTCTGTATAAAATACAATAGAAATTTAGAAATAACTTTTATATGATAAAATGATATATACACATCTGTATAGATATATATGCACGTGTTCTTACATACATACATGCATATGTTCTATACTTTTATATCTGCTAAAATGAAGATTGAAAGCTTAACCAACTGGAAGATTAATCTCCTGCCACTTAGAGGTCAGTAAGTGATCATGGGGAGAAAGAAGAGTGGGATAGCACTCTTACATATCTAGAATTATAATTCAGATTAAGAACTATACTCTAAAATGAAACAGGAATGGAGGGACCATAAATAAGTTAATTATTAAATGTCAAATATTAGACAGTTTTAAATAGAATTTTCTAACAAAAACAAATGGAAAAAGTAATAAAGCTGAAAAAATAAAATTAAGTATGAAATAGGAACACAGTAGAATTTTTTTTAAAAAACTAAAATAGTTTAAGTAAAATAAAGAAACCTCACAAGTCCAATCACAAGTAGAAAACCAATGAATCAATAAAATTAGAAATGATAAAGACCTTTTACAGAATGTTTAGAAACTTAAAAAGGTGACAGTGCTATAAACTATCACAAATTAGACCAGAAAACATAATTGAGAAAGAACTGGACATTGCTGAATGCTTACGAGGCAGCTAAATGGACAAACTGCTTGTCGTGTGAGCTCTTTCATGGTCATTTCTGAATTTCTTTCTTTTTTTTTTTTTTTTTTTATGTTCAGTTAGCCACTCTATGGTACATAATTAGTCCTGGTGCAGTGGTCAATGATTCAGTAGTTAAGTATAACACCCAGTGCTCATCACAGCACATGCCCTGCTCAGCACCCATTACCCTGTTACCGCTCCCCCCATTTCTAACCAGATCTTCTGTCACCTCCCTCCTCCAGTTCATACCGCCAGTTCTTTCTAAGTGCAGCACCTTAAACTCGCCATCCTTTCTGGCCGCCCTGCCTGTATGTTGTTCTCTCGGATTAGAACCCTTACCTGCACTCAGCATGTCCTCCCTGACCTACCTGGGTTTAATTAGTGATCTCCCTCCATTATTCTCACAGTTTTTAGAAAGTGCTGCTATTAATAGCATAATGTTTGTTGTCATTATTACACATAGACTCTAAGCTCCTGCTCTGTTGGCACTGTGCCTGTCATTAAGTGCTTAGTAGATAGTTGATGCACAAATTAAATCAGGGTTATCAGCAATGCACAGAAACAAAATGAGAATATTACACTATACCAACGAACACAAAAAATGTGACTCAATACATTTTTTGAGTAGTTTGTAATTTTTTCCCCAAGTTTTGGCTGTTATTCCATGTAAGCAAACTTTCTGTTATGAATATAAAATTATTTTAACATAAGGTGCTTAATGATAATTTGTTAAGCCAATTTGAAAACTTTTCCTCTGTGATGGTAATTAGTTGTGTTTATTTATCAGAAATTCATCTGTTTTACTGATAATGCTCAACTATATGTTGCTATGATATAGCAGAAGGAATACTATATAATAGGTGAAGCATTATGGACTAAGTAAGCAATCTATAATTAGGGAAGGAAAATGCTGATTTTATAAATGAGTCTTCAGGAATTTTTTTAAAAAGTCCATGGAGGGGGCGCCTGGGTGGCTCAGTGGGTTAAAGCCTCTGCCTTCGGCTCAGGTCATGATCTCAGGGTCCTGGGATTGAGCCCCACATTGGGCTCTCTGCTCAGCAGGGAGCCTGCTTCCCCTTCTCTCTCTGCCTGCCTCTCTGCCTACTTGTGATCTCTCTCTCTCTGTGTCAAATAAATAAAATAAAATCTTTAAGAAAAAAAAAAGTCCATGGAGAAGCACCCGAGTGGCTCAGTCAGGCATCTGACTTCTGACTTCTGCTCAAGTTATGATATCCAGATTGTGAGATGGAGCCTCTTGCATCAGGCTCTGTGTTAGGCATGGAGCCTGCTTACAATTCTCTCTCCCTTTGCCTCTGTCCCTCCCCACCTCAAACAAACAAACAAATAAATAATAAATAGTTAAAAATAAAATTTTTAATTGTCTCTGGAAATAATTTTTCATTGGCTGTATTGCAATACATAGTTTCCAGTATTTCTGTCAAGCAATTGTCATGCATTTTAAGTTTAAATTTGTAAAACACTAGAAATATTTCACCTTACTTATTTTAGACTTTTATGTGTTTAGTTTTTAGCACCTGAAATTATAATATGTCATTTACTCTGTTATATTTTTAGAACAAAAAGCCAATTAACTAATAGGATTTTCTAGTTGAGGTAATCTACTAAAATTACATTTTTAATTATATTTTTCCTGATGCAAGATTTAGATGAGGTTTCTTCCATATTATCTCTCTTTTAGACTGTGTGTTGTATTTAGACTGTGTTTAGGCTATGTGTTGGTGGGGAGGAATCCTGTTTTGTTGTAAATGTTTCATACTCTTTATTTATTAAACCTTATTTCAAACTCTGTAAAAATCCAAATTACATCAGATATTAAATAATATAACCCATGTAGGTGGAATCCACACAGAGTATGATAAGGATTCTTGGGCTCTCTGCGACCTTACCCAACTACCTTGATGTTGCTACATTTTTACACGTTAATCCCTGTATTGGACTTTTCTACTTTGATGGACGTTTTCGACCAGTTCCTCTTGGACAGACATTTCTGGGAGTTAAAAGTGCAAATAAGGTAAATATTTTTTTTTTAATAATACACTTTTCTAAAACTGTTTTTGTTGATGTATTGTTTAATGCTTTTTTAGGATTTCTCCAAAAGACCTAATCTGTAGGATTACAAATTGAATATCTTAGACAAAATTAATCACACTTCCTTAACTAGATGTAGTAGAAAACCTCCTTCCCAAAGTTGCTTGTAGTTTGCATTGCTATTATCAATGTACATTTTGTATTCTTAGCTGAGAATACAAGTTTTATATAAGGTTATAAGTTTTAGAAAGTTATTTTGATATGATTGAAGGCTGATATGAAATAATAAAAGGCTCTCATGAAACCAGTAATATACATGTTGATATGATATTCATCTAAAATAAATAATAAGTTTTATGCAATTGAAAAATAATTCCTAGTAGCAACTATTAATGGAGGGGTTCTATTTCACTTGTAATATTTTATAATTACCACATTAACTATATAAATGTGGCATTTCTTAAATTTTTTATAGTGCTTTTAAAAGTTTGTTTATGATATTATTGTGTACCATTTACACTATTAGGGTGCTTATTTTAGACCTGTATAATATTGTGAAAGAATTTTGTACTTTGCTCAAAATTTATGCATTTAATATTATGTTTAATGACACTTTTTTCTGTAGAAGAAATTGGTTTAAGAGAAGATTCATATGCCTTATGACCTCTTCATAAAAGAAAATAAGATGGAATCATGTGTTATTATGTCAGCTTTGGTCTTTAATGTATTGCATCACTTGTCTAAAGAGAATTTTATTAGTAAAGTAGGGTCACTTTACCTTATATTATTACGAATAAAATACTCAGCTAGAAAATACCAGAAGTGACTGTCACTACAACAGTGTCTATGCTCCTTCTACACTGCATCAAAATAAGGTATCTTTATAGTTGTAGGGAGCCATTTCAGACTTATGGACAAAAGGATAGTTCATGATATGATAGGAGTTACACTGTACATATTTTATCATTAATTGTTTCAAGTGCTTCTCATTATCACTTATTTGGTTTTTTTCAGTCACTTAATATATATTTGATTATTTACTATATTTTAATGTACCATTAGGACAGATGTAGAGCTGGTTTTTTATAGCTTTAGATTGTTCTTTCAGCTTTATAATTTAAATGATAGTAGATGGTTTCCACAGAAAGATACTATACAGAGAAGAAAAGTTTTTCAGATGCTTTTCAGCCATTTTAAACTTTTTTTAAAATTCTATCCTACAAAGTGGTAAATCACTTAAAGCCAACTAAATTCAAAGTATTTGCACCATATTTCAAAATTATAATCATAAAAGGAATGGCATCAGGTGATTAAACCATCATAATTATTTTGAAAGTTTGGAAGTTTGACAATATTAGAAAGACACTTTTACATATATTACATACTGTAAATAGTAAATTAATTATATGTATTAATTATAGATACAGATTTTTTATCGTACTAAAATGTATTATTTTCACACTCCGTGTGACATATACAGTTGGTAACCACTAAGCATTTCCCCAGGGTGTTGTTTAATATATTTACTAACCAGATATTAACTTGTCATCTTGTGTAAAAGAAAATCCTTGTAGGTTTCTCAGAGTTTCATTCAGAGACTTATGATATGATTCAGTTATCATGGAAGAACATAGGAAGATGGTGTGCCTGACACCTCTAATCTGAAATAATGGCTTTGGCTGGCACTCAAACTGCACTGGAAGAATTATTGAGAGCAGAAGTTATTTTTGAATCATTAATGGAGAGTAAATTATCTTCTGATTCTCTCATTTTACTTAGTCACCACAAATCTTAAAAGGAACAGAATGATAAAACATTTGCTTTATTAAAGCAAATAATCTAAATCATAGTCATTTCAGATGTGTATGACATTTTCATCCCCTCCACACTCTTAATAAATGTTAAATAGGGAGATACGGACTGGATTACATGCCTGCTCCTTTGGATTAACCATCTTACCTTTTTGGAAGTTTTCCTCATCATTAGTAGGGAAAATGAGACCCTTTTTTAACTCATATATTTGATATTAAATTTTCATTTAATCTGAAAAATGTTTCTGTAGAAAAATATCTACCCCTCTCCCTATATATATTACAGAAATAGTATGTTTCCTTCGATATCAGCTTTACATACCATGGCATTCTACTAGTAGTGTTCTGGTGATTTTGAGAATTCCAGAGGAAAGCTCTGTAGTTTACAGAATGAAATAGAAGAAAAACAGCCTGCAGAGTGGGTTTCCTGGGGAAAGCAGAGAAAAGAACTTTAAAATTATTCTAAAATACCTACAACCAGTATATTATCCCCAAAATTATCTTTAAAAAATTTGGCACACTTAGAAAGTTAGTACTCTGAAAGCATCATATGAGGTATTTTAACTTTTAAACTGTATTGTGTTTATTTCTTATTAGGTTGTTACATTCTACATATTTATATTTCATTTGTTGCTTCTGCATTCTAGTTAATCTGAAAGGAATAAAATGCCTTAAAATCTGCAGTTTTTTTGGTAGTTAGAAAGATTATAACTGATTCATTTTATATTATTTGTGTTTTAAAAAAACTTAAGGTACAGCAGTTGAATAATATGGATGAAGTATGCTATGAAAGTGTTTTGAAGCAAGTAAAGGCTGGACACCAGGTACAGTTACTTTCTTTTATCCCGTTTTTAGAGAAAATGGTTAAAATTATTAATTTTTTTGCTTTTAAAATTTTCCTTAATTCTGAGATGACTGAGTTTTTAGTTTTTAATAATTTTTTTTAGTTTGGTGGTTTGCCATGCATGTCATAAAATATTAATAGATAAGATATCATACCAATATTGATAGGTCATGCTATTTTGTTTGCCATTTTATTCAAAAGATAAGACGGAGAAAGATTTCATCCTTTACACTTCTGGCGTTTTTTTTAATCTTCTTAAAAAGCACGAATCTTCTTGCATACCTCAAAAATTTTAATTTGTATTTTTTACATAATGTAAAACTTTGAAATGGTATATTATTCTTACTGTTTTCATGAAGTAGTATCAACTGGAATATATATAATAAAGTTATATATTGTCTTATTGTGCTAGGAAGTTAAGCAGTTTTACTTTGAACAACTGAGCCACCCAGGTGCCCAGGCAGTTTTACTTTTAAACTCCATTGTTGAAAATGCTACAGTCAAGATTGTTAAAGAAAAAGTAGTGGGGCGCCTGGGTGGCTCAGTGGGTTAAGCCTCTGCCTTCACCTCAGGTCATGATCATAAAACTTAGTCATTGCCCAATTGTATATGGGTCTTTGGATTATTTTTATTTTATTATAGAATTTTTTTTCTATTAACCTTTTATGACACATAAAATTAAATACTTTCTGGTACCTTGGTTTTTAAATTTGTTTTAAGAGCAGTGAAATCCTTTGTTTCCAGACTAAATCTGTTTCAAGCCCCAGTATGTAAACAAATTAAAGATGAATTAAACTTGAAGGCATGGAACACTGCCCACAGAGAATCTTTGATGCGTTTTGCCCCTTTAAGAAATTGTTTTAAAGTCAGCTTTCTAACTAATCTCAGGAAAATGTCCTTAGATTTAAGAGTAACTTTTAGGGAAAAGAAATCATAATTAAATTTTACAGTATTAGTGACTTACCTTTCCTAATGATTAGTAAATGTCTGAAAATGCTAAAGTTATATTTATTTTCACTGAATTCTGTCACCAGCCAATGAGGCAGGTACTATTATCATCATCTGACAGATGAAGAAAATGAGGAGCTGTACAAAATAAAGTAACATGTTTCCACCATTTTACTAGTGCAGTTGTAAATTCAGTCCATGTGAGTGTGGAGTCTCCACTAACCATTTTGTCATTATCACTTTCTGTGCCTTTATCTTATATCAGTGTATTTTTTTGATCCTCATTAGAAAACTGCTTTATAAATTGCATTATTTATTATGTACAAATAAAGAAATGATAAAGGCCAATATTCTTTCTTTAATCAAAAATATTACCAAACACCAACTACTTGTTCTTAATCGGGAGCCGGGACACTTCTTGTAAGGGTTACATAGTAAATAATTTAGGCTTTGCGGGCTTTATATTTTTTGTTATAGTTACTCAGTTGTGCTACTGTAGCATGAAAGCAGCCATGGAGAGCATATAAACAGTTGGGCACAGCTCTGTTTCAATAAAACTTTATTTACAAAAACAAGCAGCAACTGCATGTGGCTTGTTTTTCAACCTTTGTTCTAGGTTGCCTCACAAGATTTATTTGTAGTGAATGTCTGATGGTCCTAAAATGTTATCTAGAGAAATTTTTGACAGCAGTTCAGTGAAAATCCTAAAAGAAAGAAATATCTTGTATAGCCACCAATATTTGTACCTTCTTTGTAAAAGAACAGATAAATTTATACTACAGAAAATTTAAACTGTATTATTAGCTAAGGAATATAGCTGTGGAATCCATAACATCTATTTGTATATACTATATTAAAAATATTAAATAAATATTTAAATGTTTTCTCCATTAATTTTTTTTTAAAAAATAGTTATTCTTTTTTAGAGCAGTTGTGGGTTCACAGCAAAATTGAGTAGAAAGTTGAGAGACTTCTCATACAGTGCCTGCCCCCATATATGCACAGCTTCCCCCAACTGTCAACATTCTGCACAAGAGTGGTACATTTATTTCATTTATTTCAATCAGTGAACCTATGTTGACATATCAATATCACCTATAGTCCATAGTTTACCTTAGGGTTCACTCTTGATGTTCATTCTATAGGTTTGGACAAATGTATAGTGACATACATCCACCATTATAGTGTCATACAGAATAATTTCATTGCCCTAAAAACCATTCAGCCTATTCATCATTCCTTCCCATTTACCCCTGGAAACCATTGATCTTTTAAGTCTTTTTAACCTCTCTGTAGTTTTGCCTTTTCTAGAATGTCATAGAGTTTGTAGCCTTTTTAGATTAGCTTTTCTCACAATATCTATTTGAGGTTTTCCATGTCTTTTCATGACTTCATAGCTCATTCTTTTTAGTACTGAATAATATTCTACTATCTGGATATACTAATGTTTATTTATTTACATACTGAATGATACCTTGTTTGCTGCCAAGTTTTGGCACTTATGAATAAAGCTGCCAAAAATATCTGTGTACAGGTTTTGTGTGGACTTAGGTTTATGCCTTCTTTGGATAAATACCAAGGAGTGTGATTGATGGATCATATGGTGAGAGTATGTTGAGTTTTATAAGAAATTGCCATACTGTCTTCCAAAGTTGTATAGCATTTTGCATCCCCACCATCAATGAATAAGAATTCTTGTTGCTTCATAGCCTCACTAACATTTGGTGATGTCAGTATTTTGGCCATTCTGAGAGGTGTGTAGTAGTATCTTGTTGTTGTAATTTGCATTTCCCTAATGACAAGTGACATTAAACATATTTTTATATGCTTATTTTCCATCTGTCTCTATTCTTTGGTGAAGTGTCTGCTTAGGTCTTTGGCCATTTTAAAATCAGGTTGTTCATTTTCTTATTGTTGAGTTTTAAGAGTTCTTTGTATATGTTAGATAAAAGTAATTTATCAGATGTGTCTTTAGTAAGTATTTTCTTTCATCCTGTGACTTTGCTTCTTAATTTTTCATCCGTGTCTTTTACAGAGCAGTTTTTAACTTTAGTAGTATCCTGCTCATCAGTTATCTCATGGATCATGCCTTTGGTATTGTATCCAAAAAGGTCATCGCTACACCTAAAGTCACCTAGATTTTTGCCTAGGTTATTTTCTAGGAGTTTTATAGCTTCACATTTACATTTAGACCTATGATTGGTTTTTGAGTTAAATTTTGGGAAGACTGTAGCATCCATGTCTAGATTTATTTATTTTTGCATGTGGACGTTCAGTTGTTCCAGCACCATTTGTTGAAAAGACTGTCTTTGCTCCATTTTATCACCTTTGCTCATTTCTCAAAGATTAGCTGGTTGTGTTTATGGCTTATTTCAGGGTTCCCTATTCTTTTCCATTTGTTTGGCTATTCTTTAACCTATACTAGAGTGTTTTGATTACTGTATCCATATAGTGACGTCAGGTAGTATTAGTCCTCCAACTTTGTTCTTCAACATTGTGTTGGCTGTTGGGTCTCCATTTAAGTATGAACTATGAGCAAACATTTTTTTTCCACAATTTTTAATTGTGACAGGAAATCTTCTGTCACAGAATTTTTTCTAATTTATGATAAATTTCATTATAAATGCAAATAAAATCTTTAAAGATTTTTATCTCTTTTAAGATAATGGAAATTAAATTTTAAGTACTTTGCTATGTATGGAACATTTAAATAGATAAATTATATTTGACTCTAGTCAGGAAAACACTTACTACTCCTTTTGTAATTGAATAGCCTTGAAAATGTTATAAAAATATTTAAAACACCACTGGTGGGAATGTTAGTGTTGCTTCTAGAATTTAAAAAAAAATTACAACAGTCATTTTTTCTTCCAGTTGCAGTTAGCACTTAATGACCAGACAAGTCATTACTTTGGAATACAAGATTGCTTCTAATAGAAGTAAATCACTTTTTTTCGAATGAAAGAGGTGTTTTTATGAATTCTTTCTGGGTGAGACTGATAAATACATCCATGTATAAGCATATACATAAATGTACATATTGTAAATTCTAATAAAAATAAATGGCTTAGTAATGTCATTATTGCCAGTACTGTACTATTTTGGGGCCTTAGGAACTACAGGTCCCTCATCTTTGTAACATTATTTGCTTTTATCATGCTGTTTATAATTGTTCTTTAAGTATATGTGTTATATTACTCCTACCTTTTTTATTACAAAACCTTACATTATAAAATATTTCTTTAAAAAATATAATACACCCTTATTCCTAAATGTTGGAAAGAGTAATAATGTATCTTCCATTGTAAGTAAAAACCCAAATAAATGTTGTAACTTAAAGAGTCCTAGGACGATTATTTCCTCCTCCTCTTCTAGCATAGCTCTTTCACTGTTACAGAGGCTAACATGTCCCCATCGGAATCACGGTTCATAAAGTGTACTGAATGGGGTGGTTTGGTCAGTAGAGACGAGAACTTATGGCCATTCCTTACATTCTTAGTGTGAAGTTGTTTAGTACATCACTTTTCGAAAAGAAAGCTGCCAGAGGGCAGGCACTTGCAGCTATGAATTCTAAAAGACCAAGTCGGGATAGAGGGCTACGTTCACAGCACTGGCTTTCTGTTCAGAAAGGACAGACTTGGACGGGATACCCCAGAGGAGGCTTCGTGCTGCTCTAGGGCATGAGGGCATGAGGAACCTGGGAATAGAGAGTGAGCAAAGCTGAGGCAAAAGTTGGGCACAAGCATGACCTCCCCAACTTTTGTGTACGTGTCATGGCATCCACAATTGCCAGCCTTTTAAGGACATGACCTCCAACCTCTCTTTCCCTGCACTCATGTCCGGCTAAAAATGCACTGTGGGTGATTGTGTAGAGTATGATTGCAATTTGAGAGCCCATGGGAACACTTGGGCATCAAGGATTGTGTCCAGATCTGTGCCTTTTTCCAGATAAGAATTAGAGCAGGATAATTATGGCCCTCCTCAAGCTGTTCAGGCTCCTTTTGAAGTCAGACTTAGGCTGCAGGTCTCATAATTTCTGTTTTTGAAAACAGAATGATTTTTCTGAATGATAAGTCATGATGTTTATTTTCTATAATAAACATAATAGTAGAACTTTCTTAAGTTCTGTAGAAATACCCATGCATCTCTTTTACTTTTTTTAATTATAAAAATAAAATAACAACACTTAAGGAAAATTTTAAGTGAAAATAAAATTTCCACTGTTATTTTATCAATTTAACATTATTGTAATTTTTAGGTACTTCCCACTACTCATTTCTTATCGAATTGCACATGTAGCTCTCAGTTTTACTCACTAAAACTTGATTATTAGTCATAATCCATTACAAAATTATACTGTATATACAGTTTTATATTCACTGTTTTCTTTAATGAATACTGAACGTTTTTCATTGTTTCTGCATGGTTCTAACAACTTTAATGTCTGGAAAGAGACAAAGGGAGTTTTGATTCAGTTGGTAAGTTTCAGACACCATGTGAGTCTCTTTGGACTTTTAATCTTCCCAAACATTCTGACATAAGCATTGTGATCTCCTTTTGTTTTAAGAGAAACTGAAACTACAACATTTTAAGCAGCTTCCCTAGCTACTACATACAGCTAGTAAAGGTTTGTACTAGGACTGAAACACAAGTTTCTGTGTTGATAAAGCCCACAGCATCTTCAGAACTTTACACTGCTCCTTTGCTATGAAGCTGACATTAGCTGTTCCTCTATTATGGTTATTTCTACATTAGTGAATGTTTTCAGTGTTTGCAATTTCTGTTATTAAAGATAGTGCTACTGTAGTGACCATCTTTCTGCCTCTTATTTTTTCTATTTGAAACATTTACTCAGGATAAATTTCCTAAAATGGAATTATGGCACAAATGGCCACATTTTGTGGTCTTGCCACATGATCCTATAATACATTCTGAATGGGTTATAACATTCTGTGGTCTTAGCAGACCTATGTAGGATTTTATTTATTTTTTTATTCTTTTTTTCTATGTAGGATTTTAGAAACTTAATGCTATGTTTTTCTGAAAAGTTTATTAGTGTAATGTGATGTAAGATTATGATCTGATGTGTTTGATATTTTGAATTTGTTTTAGCATCTTAAGGCATATAAGAAAGTAGTATCATTCCAGTGAACTTTTTTCTTTATTAGCAGCTATTAACTTTTAAATCATGATTACAAAAACAATTTTGCATACCATATTGTTCATGCTTTGCTTTGGGTATACACCCACCTTCAGTTAGAAAAACATGTTCTTCCCTGTGTTTTTGCTTCATGACTGTGACCATGTGGTCTTTAACCTCCATAATTGCATTTTTTTTTAAGAGAGGTAGAGATAGAAGTGAAGGGAAGGGTAGAGGAAGAAGGAGAAAGAGAATCCTAAGCAGACTCCCTGCCCAGTGCAGAGCCCAATGTGGGGCTCAATCTCACAACTCTGAGATCTTGACCTGAACTGAAATCAAGAGTTGGGTGCTTAACTGACTGAGCTACCCAGGCACCCCTATAATTGCTTTTTTTTTTTTTTTTAAGATTTTATTTACTTATTTGACAGAGAGAGATCACAAGTAGGCAGAAGGGCAGGCAGAGAGAGAGGAGGAAGCAGGCTCCCTACTGAGCAGAGAGCCCAATGCGGGGCTCGATCCCAGGACCCTGAGATCATGACCTGGGCTGAAGGCAGAGGCTTTAACCCACTGAGCCACCCAGGCGCCCCTATAATTGCTTTTTCTAAACATAGTTTAAATATAATTAATATAAAAGAGATTGAGGGAAATTGAGAATTTGAACAAATTTAACCTTTTGACATACCAAAAAGCAAAAACTAAAGGGAATAAATCACTACTACTTCTACCATCCAGAGTTTTTGTTTGTGTGTGTCCTTTCATTTTTTTAAAATACATTTTATTCCTTTAAGTTCCTTTTTTCTCTGTTACTTCTATCATTTCTCTATTATATTTTGTCTATCCAAAAATATGACAAACCTTAAATAGAAATAATAACATTAAAGTATAAATAAACACTTACATCAAAGGTGTCCTATTTAAAAATTTAACTAGTGTGTTCTACATAGTATTGTACCTTCAGGTTTTGTGCTCCAGTAGGACAGGTCCTACCAAATAAGATTGGGTTACAAGAACATATTATTAGTTAAGTTCCTAGTGTAGTGTGTCTTATGTATGGGGTCTCTGTGGTGCAATTTGATTGTGACAAACTGATTACAATTTGATTGTGATAAAGTGCCTCATCTTCAAAGATTTAACATCTTTAGTGAGATAGGGATGATGGGAAATATGAAATGCATCAAGACTATGACTTACTGGTTGATATTTGCTTCTAATTTCGCTAGTATTAACAAATGCATAGGCCAGTGCCTTCAGATTTTAAGTATCGAGTTCTCAAGGCGGCCTTACATTAATGTAATCATCTCAAGAGCTCTTTTGCAACATTTGGAAACAGAGCTCCTTACCTATAGTATGTGTGTAACTTTGGGAAAGTTGTGCAAAACTAAAATCTTTTTCTATTTCAGTCTTTTCAAAGGGATCATTCTAAGTCTTCTAGTTTCAAGTTGTTCTGCCAAGTAGAATTTAGCCTATAAATTCATTTAGCTTAATGTGTGGCAGCTTCTACTGATAGCCTTTGTAATATGTCCAGAACTGAAATTACAAGGAAGATACTTAGAAAGGAAGGCTATTACACATTTTGATTTTGGAAGCTGAGGTAGATAACTATTTCAAAAGGCTAACAATCTTTCATTAATCCATCACACAAGAATTACTACTTCACAGTTCTCCTTGATTACTGAGCCTATGTGGAAGTTTGTTTTCAGGGGCTTAGAACCCCTCGCCCCCTTGCTGGATTGTTTTTTTTCCCCTTTTTCTCTCCTTAAAGCCCTACCTTCACTAAGGTATGGTCCTCTACTTTTATTAGAAGGTTACCAAAGAACATCCCAATAGATGAAAGTTTCTGAGTTGTGTTTTTTCCCCCTCATAATTGAAGTTGACTTAATGTTAACTCAGTTACTGTCTTCATATAAGGTTCCAAGAAATAAATTTCAACAAATGAATTTGTATCCATCTGTCAGAAAATGAAAAATAGATAATTCAACAGTCTTTTCACCTCGTTATCTAAAAAACTGATACCCAAGTTAACTCTTCATTTATACCATTCTGCCTGGTCAGGTGACTGAAAGATCTAACTATATATGGCTCATTCTGAGAGACTTTTCTCTTTAAATGTTTTGTTGTATGACAAATTATATATGTGTTTGTGTGTATATATGTGGAGAGAGAGAGAGAGAGAGAGAGCTTTGCTTACAGAATTTGGTTATAGTTATAACTAACTGTGTTAGTGCTTGCTATTAAGTAGCCAACTACATATATTCACTAAATGTGCTTTTCCTCGTTATTAAGGGAACATAAGTTATTTCTTACAGGGCTGTGTACCTAACAAACTTCAGCTTTATTTTGTTGCCTTTTAAATACAGTAGCTAATATACAGTAGTTAGAAACTGTATGTAAACGTATTCTACTCCAGGAAAATCAATTGAATTTTCCCCACTACCACCTCATGCACCCTCTCCCTGCCAACTGGTTAAAAAACCTTTCCAGTGACTACTCCTTGGTTTTGTTTGTTTTCTTGCCTTGAATTGTTTAGTATATTGGATTTTTTCCCTAATTGTGGTTTCCCTAAATACTTTAGTCAGAGCAACTACTTTTCAATCCATTTTTAATAAGACTGAAGTAAGTGTCCATTTTAAAAATGAAAAATGTAACTCTCAAGCAAGTGAATAGTTCTTATACCAAAAATTAACATTTTCCTCTTAAATACACAAATGAATTTCTTCTGTTTCTCTCCATTTAGATTAAATTAGAATAGAGCAAATTTCATGTTCAGAAGACATGCTGATAGTCTCTGGTCATACTCTTCCATGGGTTTCAGTATACTAATCATCTAAACTTATGTGCTCATGTACTTAATAGATTTTATGTGCAGCTTTGCCTTAAAAGTATTAAAAACAGTAGGAGGCAGTTGTGCTCCACTCAAGCATGTGTGATGACAGATGGAGAAAATCTTTTCATGTTGACTTTTCAACAGTCAGACTCTGCAAGACTTCAAGTCTTCTTGGCTATTGGGAAATTAAAAGTTGGCGATTCAGCCTTTAATTTTGATCCATCTGCTCAAACTAATGAGACGTCTCATTTGTAAGCTTCTCTTTGTGTTACCAAATGCAAGTACAGCTTTATCATTCCTGTTAATAATTCCCCTCCTCCTGTGTAACTTGCAGAATGGGAAAATAATTGATGCCTTAACCCTATTGAGATTTTTCTTGTTATACAAACTTTGTTACAGTGGTAAAAAAAGAAACTAGAAACTGTCTCAGAAATTATGGCATATTTATTGGTGAATTAACTTGTTCTGTTTTTACATCATCAAAAAAGCTTGCATCCTTATTTAATATCTTACTCAAAATCTACTAACAGTTTCAAGAATAAAAAGGCTTTTGCAGTACTAAAGAGGGAAAAAAGTTATCTTCAATCTTGGATGAATACATAATATCAGATCTTCCTTATTCAGATGTGTCCTTGTTTTCTCTTTCTCCATTGTTTATAACTTTTTAATAGATATTTTTGTTTCTAATAAGAAATCACTCTTTAAAGAAAAGAAATCACTCTTAAAATTGACTACTAAAATGCATTAATTTAATTTTTGACTATTTAAGGGGAATTTTTTTCTGTTTCGTATCATTGCTTCTTAGTTTCTATAAAAAATAATTGTGTACAACTGAAACAAATTTTACTATGCTAACTTTAATAGTGGAACTTTCCATTGGCTTTTTACCTAAAAAAGTTTTCTTCCTTCAGATATAAGCATCTCTAAATCTCAGTACCCATGTTCTTTCAAATTTGTTTAACATGACTTTTATTTGTGAATTATTTGAGTGCTGCCTTTGTCATTCCCTCCTCCCAAATTGAGACATCGTCCCAAAGGAATATAAAAGCAAGATTCTTGGGAAGAGGCATTTTAATAACTATGAGCACAAGATATTCCTCCTTCATCTTTATCATTAAAGACAGTACTATTAAGGGAACATTTCAGGAGTTTTTTTTCATATTTTTTAAATGTTTTATTTATTTAGACAGAAAGAGTGTGTGCACAAATTGGGAGGGGGCAGAGGGAGAGAGAGAATCTTAAGCAGACTTCCCGCTGAGCACAGAGCCCCATGCAGGGCTCGATCTCATGACCCTGAGATAATGATCTAAGCCAAAATCAAGAGAAACTTAACTAACTGAGCCACTCAGGTGCCCCCAGTTCAGGATTTTTTTAAATACAAAAAATCTAGGGCGCCAGGGTGGCTCAGTGGGTTAAGCCTCTGCCTTCAGCTCAGGTCATGATCTCAGGGTCCTGGGATTGAGCCCTGCATCAGGCTCTCTGCTCAGCAGTGAACCTGCCTCCCCTCTCTCTCTGTTGCCTCTCTGCCTACTTGTGATCTCTCTCTGTCAAATAAAGAAATAAAAATCTTTAAAAAAAATATTTAAATACAAGTTAATCTTGTATTTACTTGTAAATACAATCTTTAAAAAAATATTTAAATACAAGTAAATCTAAAAGA
>CM053608.1:51483148-51507332 GCA_028646535.1 Procyon lotor
GTCCTGGGATCGAGCCCCGCGTCGGGCTCTCTGCTCAGCAGGGAGCCTGCTTCCCCCTGCCTCTCTGCCTACTTGTAATCTCTCTCCTCTCTGTCAGATAAATAAATAAAATCTTTAAAAAAAAAATTTATTTACCTGGTAACACAGATGTGGTGATATGACCACAGCATGAAAAACTATTTCATGCTTACGAGCTTTTGGGGATACCAGATATCTGAAATACATCTGTAGTGGCACTTCCCATTCAAACTATATAGAACATAGAAAATGATTTGCCTGTGTTCTCCGTCCTCCCAAAAATACCAGAATGTTCTAAATGGGGCACAGGGAAGGTTTGGCTTGATACAGGGCTCTCAAATGTTAACATAACATGTATCAGAATCACCAGGAGGGCTCATTGAACCAGATTGCTGAGCCCCCATCTTCAGAGTCACTGTCTCAGATCTGGTGTTGGACCCTTAGTTTGTAGTTCTCAGCGGATGCTGATGCTCCTGGTCTGGGCACCACACGGTTTTAGAATCACTCTTTGTTTAAGTCATTAGGGCTTAATTCTCTTGAGGAACCTGGGTTAAGAAAATTGGAAAGAATTGAGAGCAAGACACCTAACAGGGCAGTTAGAGTGAAACCATAAACCACTAGGACATGAAACTCCTCACTCTCAGGCCTGTGCAAGAGTGAATACAATATATTAAAGAATGTCATTCCTCAGCAGCATTTTCTGTGGAACATCTATCTGCCATGTTGTCTCTGTTTTTCAGATATTTCCTTTCAGTCTTCCTTCTTAGTGGAAATTTCTAGGGAAGAGTCTTTGACTCAACATTTCACAGTTAATCCTCGCCCTCCTCCCTCCTGTTTTCAGATAATCTCGGGCTTAAGTATTCCTTTAATTTTCTTTTTACTTCTCATTCATCTTGCACAACACCTTTACAAAAGTGGTTAAAGGATAAGTGGCCTTTTAAATTATTTCGTGTGGTGTCAGATATGTACACATTTGAATCAATGGGGAATAAATATATAGGTATAAATTTATAGTAGTCATTTACTGATCTCACAATTTAGTCTTTTGGGCCAAATTCATTTTATTGTTTATTACCCTTACAGTGATGCTGATACCTATCAGTTCTGACAGGTTTTCAGAGTTGCTGTACAAAGAGTGTTAACATTTCCTTGGAACTTGTTAGAAATACAGTCTTAGGCTCCTGGGTGGCTCGGTCAGGCAACAGCCTTCAGCTGGGGTCCTAATCTCAGGGTTCTGGGATCGAGCCCCACATCTGCATCCAGGTTCTCTGCTCAGCAGAGAGCTTGCTTATCCCTCTGTGCCCCCTCCACTCCTGTTCACTTTGTCTCCCTATCTCTCTCTCTCTCCCCCCAAATACATAAATGAATCTTAAAAAAAAAGAAAAGAAATGCAAAGTCTAGGCTTGCCCCACATCTACTTACTCTTAAAAGGTGGTGCAGCAATTGTGTTTTTAGATGATTTTGAAGTGTTCTAAAGTTTGAGAGCTATGACTTTACTAAATGCAGTGTTTTCACTTGTATACTTCAAACTTTATATTAAACCTGTGACTCTAGTACCTATTTGTGGAGTGAGGGAAATAAGAATCAGAGAAATTAGTTGGTTCTAAATTACTCCTCTTTAATAATGTTTCTTTCTTTTTTTTTTTTTTTAGGATTTTACTTGTTTATTTGAGAGAGAAAGAGACAGAGATAGTGAGAGAGAGCATGAGTGAGGAGGAGAAAGAGAAGCAGGCTCCCCACTGAGCAGGGAGCCCAATGTGGGGCTCAATCCAGGACCCTGGGATCATGACCCGAGCTGAAGGCAGACATTTCAGTGACTGAGCCACCCAGATGCCCCTAATAATGTTTCAAAGTAGAATTTTTGGTATTTTTAAATATTATGTCCTTCCCTCTGAATATATTGAAACAATATGAGTTACTTAAGTGTTCTAGTTTTTAGAATGATTATCTCAGCTTTCACTCTTTCATTACTTTTAATCAGTGTCTCATGTAAGATACACTGTCTTTGGCACATCAAATAACAGGACCAAAATGCAAATTCATATACTCCTTCTCATATCCCAGACTGATTTAATTATATATTCTTAAACTAAATGGCTTTCTAAACTAAAAACAAGTATATATATTATTTTAAATGTATTAATCTAACAAACCTCAAGTAAAAATATAAAATTTCATAAAACTATTAAAATTTACCAATGTTGTTGCCTTGAATCTATTGTTATAATCTTATTTTAATGACACATGCCCATTTAACTGCTGTTTAGTTACCAGTAGTGTTTCTAAGATTGATTTGGAGTTATTTATGCCAAATGAAACAGGGCTGTCCCCTCTGTTAGTTATAATTTTTATATGTCTATTTAAATTAATTAACCAAATTAACAAACCATAAAATCAAGTATGTTATAGAGACCCAAAACCTTGTAATGGCTTCTGTTGGAGCCTCTAAACAGAAATTTCTTAATAAGAAAAAGAGTTTATTTTACTGAACAAGAAGTGATGGATCATTTAATAAAAAGAAATTGCTACTTTAAGTTGTAACTAATATTTCTCTTGGCTGCAGTAGAAAATAATTTGCAAAATGATAAGTTGACAAGTCAGACTGAAATAATTAATGAAGATTTAGGGTCATATTTTATTTTCCCTTATGTTCTTCGTACCAACAGGATTTACATAATGTGGCATTTGAATTATGGAGAATGGAAATCTGGTTGCATTATAAAAACCCATCTGGGAAATGATCTTGGGGCTATACCGGTTATAGGAAATGCCTTCATATTCCCTGATATTTCATATATATAGGAAAATAAAAATAGGTTATTAGGGCATTTTTAAAAATTATCTCTTTAGTGGTGGTTTTATTTATGTTTCCTTTTACCTTACTTAGGAGAAGAAAACTAAGTTGGTGGTAATTATTAACTAATTTCACACAGTAGTGCAGTAGTTATCTCAAAAGTGTTAGTAATTCAAAATTTAGATCCCACCCCTGAATATTCTCAGTTGGTTTTAGGGGAGGACCCAGAAGTCTATTTTATTGCCACCAGCACTGACTCCCTTGAAGAGGTCCCTGGGTCTCAGTGTGAGAAACTTTGAAAGAGAATATACTTCTTCAAGCTAACACACTAAAATTATGAAGGATAAATATTTTATTACTTTTTTTATTATGTTCAGTTAGCCACCATATAGTACATCATTAGTTTCTGATGTACTGTTCAGTGATTCCTTAGTTGCGTATAACCCCCAGTGCTCATCACAACATGTGGCCTCCTTTAAATACTACTGTAGACTCCTCCATCCAGCCTGCACTTGCTTCTATAACCAGATAGGGCTGATTACTAGTGATTCTTCCTTGCCAACAGGGGCAGACCCATTTGGAGCCTTGGTCTCTATTTATTGTTGTATCCTGGTGCTTAGTGCCTGGTCTGGTACTCAGTAGGCCCTGTGTAAATACAATGCGATGGATGATTGATGGTGACCCACCAGCTCCATGGTTAGCGTTCCTGTTATCTATGCTCCATGTGTAGTTTTTTTCTCCTTCCTCAAAATTGTACATGTCTTTTATAGAAGGGACCATGTCCTGTGCATTTTCATATTTCGTCTTTCAACAGTATTTTACACATCCATGGCTAGTAAATACTTAGCAAGTGAAAAATATTTTGTGCTTATTTAATACATCATACTAGATTGTCATCTCCTCAAGGGCAGAGATTTTGCCTCTCTCTTTTGCAGAATTCTCAGGGCGTGGTGATGATTCTCAGATTTCTTAGAAACATTTGAAATAATGGATAAATTAATAAAAAAATAACTTCATTTTAATTGAGATTTTCTTAAAATTTAATGTTAGGGTTTAGTGAGCCTTTGTGTGTAATAAAATTTAATTTTACATAAGGGAAAAAAATCTTCCTTAACTTTTTTAAGAAGAAACTCACTGTTGAAATACCCTTACTTTTTATAAGAGATAGGGTGATAGAATGTGAGAAATTCTGAACTGGTGAAGCTCCAATAGGGCATTATTGTTAGCAGAATTTTTCTATCTAACTTCCTATTAAACAGTTTATGTCAATAATGATGAAAATAGGGCACCTGGGTGGCTCATTGGGTTAAAGCCTCTGCCTTCAGCTCAGGTCATGATCTCAGGGTGCTGGGATCAAGCCCCACATCGGGCTCTCTGCTCAGCAGGGAGCCTGCTTTCCCCCTCTCTCTGCCTGCCTCTCTGCCTACTTGTGATCCCTCTCTCTGTCTAATAAATAAATAAAATCTTTAAAAAAAATTGAAAATTAAAAAAATGATGTTGAAAATATTACAACTTAAGTGGTAGACTCTTGACACCCCATGAAATAAAGATAGTTTCCCAGAAAGCTGGAGAGCCTGTTGAAGTCAGATTTGGGGGTTTTTTTGGTTGAAAATAAGGAAAACAGAAGAATTTTCCAAGTAATCATGAAGCTTACCGAAATAAATTTATTTGTATGCTCTTTAGGGATATTCTTAATGATCATATTTCTTTTCAAAACACATTACTATCAGTAAATCAGTTAGAGCTCTAACCAAGTATGAAAGCTTACACTTTATATCCTTGATTGCTGTGATTAACTAATGTTAAATCTCTCTGGAAGACTTGTAATGCTTGTTTTATTGTTGCTAAATGCTTTGGGAGTTTTTCATTGAGGAATTTTGGTCTTTTCCAGATTATCTACTCTCCTTGACTTGTAACACTTTCTAAAATAATATTAGTAATTTAAGCATTCCAGTTTCTTGAATGTTTATACTCTGTAATTTTACTCTCCTCTAAATTATAATTGGCATCCCATACGTGGAACACTTATTTTGACAAGTTTATAGGTGTAAGATTACTGTGGGTATATTATGCAGGGTCCACTCTAGATCTGTGTCACTCCATCTCCTTTCTGGTCAAATCCCAGGCCTCCCTCCCCTTTTCACTTTTGTTCATTTTCAAAATGACCTTCTCTTTTACTTAGGCCAGCTATCAGTGGCTTATTTTTCTAAATGTGTACCATGGAAATAACACCAATGTTTTAGCTTCTGGGAAAACGTAATTAACAGATAAATATGGAGAGAGATTGAGGGAAAGGCAAGAATTAGGACTTTCATGTTGCTGAGGCCTCTGGGGAATACCATGGTAACTCCAGAAAGTTTTAGAGGTCTTGATTTTGTTGGAAACTGGGCTAGAACTTGTCTTTAAGTCACCCACACTGCTGATTATCCTTAGTTTGTTATATATCAGATTTTGATTAAAATGTCAAATTACATAGAGGTGCTTTATTCACATCATATAAAATTGAAAAAGATCAGTTGTCCATATAAAAGAGTAAAATTACTTCATTATAGTGATGGCTCTTTGGGAAGGCTAGGGTTGAGCTGAATGTGGGGAGAATGTGGAAGCCAAAGAAGAAAAGACACAGAGGAGAAGGCAGCACTGATAGGCAGCAGATGTGGAGGACTCCTCACTCTGATTTCATTCTCTTCAGTTGCATTGACATTCTGACTGTCCCTGGAAAATACTTTTTTCCACTTCTCCTTGACAAAGCATCCAGATATGTGACTTCCCCCTGATTCAGATTTCTACAGTCACTTTGTGAGTAATTCCACAGGAAGGTAAAAAAAAAACAACAGCAGAAAATTCCAAATGCCTCTCTAGAAGCATTTTCATCTCCAGCAGTTTCCAAAACTCTATTTTAAATGGTTGTTCTTAGACATGATTTTGTCCAAGGAAGAGTGTTTTTATTGTTTTCAATTTCTTTAAACATCTTTATGATACTGGAAATTTCATTGACAGTGGAGAAATAAGACTCTCGTATATTTTTGTACTCTGTCCCCATAATATATGATTGCACTCATGAATCATGTCTTCAACAGAGAAGAGCACAAATTAAACTCAACATTTTATATAATCCATTAATTTCAGTTCTGACTTCTGCCAATTTATGGGTTAACAGTACATAAAGCCATGTTATTGAATTTTATTTAACTTGCCTTTATCCTGTATACACTTTGTTCTAAAATAAGAAAATGTTGGGGGAATTCATAAACAGGGGGTTGTATTTTGGAAAATTGATGGTTGTATACATATGGTGACTTTCAGACTAGTATTAAGCTTTTAATGAATTTTAGTATTAAATACGCTGCTTTTCTTTCTTTCAGGTGATGGTGTTTGTACATGCTCGAAACGCCACTGTAAGAACAGCTATGTCTCTAATAGAAAGAGCAAAAAATAGTGGTCAGATTTCCTGCTTTTTACCTACACAAGGACCTGAATATGGACATGCAGAAAAACAGGTAGGGAACAAATGATGGCAAGATACAAGAACTAAAGCATGTAATGTGCCAGATAATACAGATATTTTGTATATGACAGATCCATGGTCTCCAGTTTCCAAGGAGTTAATTTTACATATTTATCATGTTATAATCTTTATTTTTTTATTTCATGATCTTCCAAAGAATTCCAGTGCATGATGTGCTCAATTATCACGTCTATCCATATGGTTAGAATTGTGTTTATCCTATTCTTTAAAATATAGTTAAGACATAAAATACAGTTAAATTTCATAAAATATATTAACATCTAATAGGGTTATTAGTCTCTTAAAAAAACTAATGGATTAATATTGTTTAATTTCTCAGTTTTAATTTCAAAGGTTAATATAGACAGATGAAAACTGCATAAATAAAAATTCTTTTCAAGAATGTGTTTAGGGGTGCCTGACTGGCTCTTTCAGTGGAGCATGTGACTCTTGATGTTGGGGTTGTAACTTTGGTTATAGTGATTGCTTAAAAATAAGACCTTTAAAAAAAAAAGAAAGTGAAAGTTTGAGACCCAGGAGTTTGGGAGTTTGATGACCTTGCTACTCAGCGTATGCTCAAAGGACCTTAAAAGCCTGCGTCCCCTTTACAAATACAGAACCAGAGGCCCCATACCAGATTTACCAAATCATAATTTGCATTTTGCCTCAGTCCCCAAGTGATTTATTGCACATTACAGTTTGAGAAGCACTTTCCCAAGTAATTTGAGTATTGATAGTATCCTAAGATTTACAGAAGGTTTTATTTTAATTCCGTGAGCTAATGATTTAGATCAAGAATAGGTAGACTACAGCCTGAAGGCCAAAGGTGGCCACCTGTTTTTGTAATTAAGGTTTTATTAGAAAATAGCCAGACTCCTTGGTCAATGGCTGTTTTTTTGTTTTTGCGCCACGAGGGAAGAATGCACAGTTACTACAAGGACTATATGGCCCACTAACAAGCCTTAAGTACTATATGGCCCTTTACAGAAAATGTTTGCCCTGATTTAAAGCAATGAAAATAAATTTCAAATGAAAAAGTCAGTGGGCATAAAATTATAATAACTTCTAAGTGTTTTATATGCATAAGATTTAACTGATGTTTACTGAACAGCTGCTAGCTGTCAGACATTGTGCTGTACGCTTTCACATTTATTATATTGGCAAAATGTATTTAATTGTTTTGACTCCACATGAATTTTACCATTTTATATTGACATTTTAAATTCTAAATATGATAAATGCTATGTCAGTTGTTTTGAACATCACATTCTTTCAATTTAGAACTATAAAAATTGTTCATTTTCTTCATTTTTCTCCACTTTATAAAATTTCTATTACATAACACTTATTAAACAGCTTTGTAGTCTTCCAGTTATTTATTGATTATGAATTTATGAGGGTCTTTGAAAAGTCAGGTTGGCATTCGTAAGTCTTTCATTTCTTAGGAAATACAAAGCAACTGTGTTGTGTTTAAAAGCCAAGCCTTGAGAGCCACCTTGTGGATTTCTGGTTACTTCATACTTCTCAATTCTGAAAGCTTTTGCTTATTCCAAATGATGCAGGCTTATTTTTTAATTCCTATAATAGTGTTTAACATTTATCAGTTGTTTACTGGTGCCTGGCATTGTTTTCATTGCTTTATACATAACTTATTCAATCCTCACAGTACCTTTGATAGAGGTTTGTACTGTTATTATCCCTTGATATGATATATGTGTAAGTAATTCAAATATAGCATTAAATAAAGCTTATAGAAATAACTTATATAGAGGCATTTTCAAATGTTTATTTAAGGCATTGTCACCAGATTCATAGATCATTATGATAAAAAGAGAGAGAGAGAGAGAGACACCTGGAGAAATGGAACATTTTAATACAGTTAAGTAGACTTGAAAGTCCCAAGTCATTTTTATTACACCTTTTTAAAAATATTTCTTATATTTGATTTTTATATAGTCTGCCCATTGTTATTGGATTTTTTTAAACAAGAAAGACATTCCCAAACATTTATTAATAAGTGCATGTTTTCAAGGAACATTGTCCTGTTCACTATTATATTCCCAGCCTTTCATATAATATTTGGCTGATAATAAGTACTCCCAAATTACTTTCTTTCCCCTTTGTTCCTCTGAGGCAAACATTATGAGATGGCCTCACTTTAATTTTCTCATTTGATCTGCACCACTGTTCTGCTCCTTAGAGATTCTTATCCCCATTTTATAGATAAGGAAACTGAAACTGAGAGAATAATTTTCTCGGAGAAGGCCACGTAACAAATAGTAGACCCATGAGTTGAATCAGTCTGACTCCAAAGCCTGCCCCATTTACCATGCTCTATCCTAAATGTTCAAAACCAAATCTGATCTGGACTTTCTAAAGCTTTCAGGTCTTTGAGCCTTTTTGTTTCTTTTTGGGTTTTGTTTCTAATAAAATGGAAAAACATTTCTTAAGCCTAACCATGTCCCTCATTTCTGCTAAAGAGAGATTCAAAAAGCTTGTTCCCTCCATGGTAGATATGATTTTTGTACCAAAAGATAAGGTAATCTTTCTGAATGCTTTATCAAAACTCCAAAATTGTAGATTGTTCTCCTAGTGCTAGTTGTATGCTTCTTATTTCTTTAAGTTCCTTTTGAACTTGAATGGTATTAACATTCTAGCAATTCTGAGTAGCTGTTATCATGATGGTAGGAGATGTTCCTCACCATGTTTTTGAAAAATGGGAAATTAAGTACTTGAAACATTAAAATAAAATTAGAAGGTAAATTTGCTATGGTAGTACATAGAAATTTAGCCTCATGACTCCCGTTAATGGAAATACAGCTAAATCCCTACCGTGCCACACTAGCACTTTACCCCTAAGTGTGTAATGTAACTATCTCAATTCCTGATTCACCAACCATGGTTCTTAAAAGCATTTCTTCACAGTTTTATTCAACACTATATTTGTATAAATAATAAGCAAAACTCCGTTGAGGAAATTGTGTGTGTGTGTGTGTGTGTGTGTGAGAGAGAGAGAGAGAGAGAGAGAGAGAGAGAGAGATAAGGCTATTTCTGTGCCTTAGCCACAGCCAAAAATGAGTCTTTTCTTCCCAGTAAGAAACAATATATTAGGACTCCTCATATCATTCCCATTTTTCCATTTTTTAATATAAAATTTATTCCCATATAAAAAGCTAGCTATATTTCCAAATTGTCCACTGAAATAAGAAAATAGGGGAAAATGAAGAAAAAAAAAAGAAAAAAGAAAATGAAGTACCTCAAGAGTAGCTTAAGCTACAGAGATGAATCTTGCACTTCTCTGTGGGGAAGGGAGTGTCTCAGGAATTCCAAATGAGGCCCAAAGCAAGAGGGCACATTAACAAAAAGCTCTGGTTATGACTTCACCTCTAGAAGCCCTGTCGCCTTAAGCACCTAAATATTTCTGAAACTTAATTTCTGTTTTATCAAATGGAATAATAGAGTAAATAACACCTATCCTAGTAGTTAACTTTGAGAAACAAATAGAATAATATATGAAATTATTGCAGAAAATGAATAATGATAAAACATTACATATCATATTTTATAGCAATCTACTTATGGTGAAAGGATAATGAACTATATGAATAACTTTCCCTAATTTACCCTGCATATATTTTGCTCTCCTGCACAAAGGTATTTTCTTAAGAAACCACTATTTTCTGTAAGGTAAAGCATACCTTAAAGGAATAGTAGTAGCAGCTTACATTTATAGAAGTATGTCATTAGGGATGCAGATATTTTCATTATTAAGCTATTAGTTTCAATTATGATTTAATTTCAAGTTGAATTAATATTTCAATTAGGCTCTTCAGATTCTGTTTCGCTTGGAATCTTAGTCAAATAAATTCTTTCCTTTAGGGACAAGTCTTTAACAGACTTTAAATATTCTAGTAATGGGATGGGTATTCCCACTCACTCCTGTACAGTATTTCTCTGATTTATTGGTACTGATATGTGGTTTGATTTTCTTACAATTAGTGATATTAAAATTTTTTTCTTTTAAGTAGAAATGGTCTGTCATGCAATAAGCCTCATGAATGTAGTTATTGGAAATACCTATTAAAACAGAACTCTATGAAAAATCCAATAATATGTTCCCTCAAGCTACCTTAAAGAATCATTTTTTGACATTTTTATTATTATCTAGATCTACCAACTATTTCCTTGGTTTTTTTCATAGATCAGCTTTAGCCTTTGTCTAAATTAAGGAATGTGATTTAAGTTATCAGATACTTAATATTAATAGATTTATTTATTTATGCTCTAACAGTTTAATAGTCAGTATAGCCAAATAAAATTAGAATTTTCCCTTCCTGGTATAGATGATATCTATTAGCCAAAAATAGTAGAAGGTGCCAAATAGCCCCCTTTCTTTTATTCTTTATTTTAAATATATGCAAAATGTTTTCTCAGTTTATTCTTTCCTTAGCCATGTCAAACTTCTTTCTTTTTGGAGGTTAATAAAGTAATTCTACTCTCATACATTTGTTATAAACACATAGAAAGAATGTGGAAAGTGAATTAATATTTTAAATAAAACTAAATAAAATTGATAAAAAATAGAACTGAATGTTTAATTGGATTTTTGGAAGCATGACTTTTCTGTTTTCAAAGAGAAGTAGCCCCCTGTAGAATAAAGGCTTTGGATCCAGGCAAACCTGGATATTTATCTGGACTCAGGCATGGTAACATAACCTTTTTTAATTTCCTTGAACCAGTTTCATCATAAATGAGGTGGCAATGATACCTATATCTTAAGATTTTTTGTAATAAGTAAGGTAACATATCTTGGCCTGATACGCAGTAGACACTCTATAAATGGTTATATATGTACTTTGAAGGGAAAGAAGATGACAAATTTAACGAATGACAAATGTAACAATATATAAATTTGAAGCTTTTCATCAACAAAAAATAACATTGAATTGTAAAAGGCAATAACAGGTTGGGGGAATATTGTTAACTACAGCTTTATATGTATTAGTATCTACATTTTTATATGTGTATCTACATCTTTGTGTACTTATTAAGTTTAATAACTAAAACATGAAGTTTTCAGTAAGTAAATGAGCAAAGAAGAAAAAAATAGTAAACTGGAATAAAAAATGATTGAGTAAAATTGTACAAATTAACAGACTATATACTCTTAAACCTAATAAATCTTTAAAAACTACAAATGATAATGTCCATTTCTAAAGATGATTTGAGGATTTGGTACATTCCTAGGTTTCCTACGGCAATGAATGGTTCAATCCTTTGAAAAAGTATTTTTTTTTTTTTTATAATATATGTTAAGTGCTACATATTCTTCCAGATCCTTTAGCCATGAAATTCTAAATCTGGGAATCTTTCCAAGGACAGATGAGAAAGAAAAGTAATATATACCAAGAGTTTTATTCCAACACATTGTAATGGTAAAAAATGCAGCATAAATATCCAACAGTAGGGGAATTTTAAAGTATGAACAGTAATTCAATTAAATATTATATACCTATTGAGAACAATTATTTTAGAGTATATCATTAGATGTCCAGTTCTAAATTAACTGTCAATTTTAATTTCAATTGATCAAATTTCTTGTGCTATAGAAAATAAGTAGCAAAACAAAGTGGAGTTTCTCTACCTTTAAGACACAGACAGTCTCGCAGAGGATTTTGAAATACATATGTAAGGAAAGCAAAATGTAAATAACATAAAGGAAGAATAAACGGTTCACAAAAGAGAAGTAGATTAACTCAAACCAGTGATCTTGTACCTCAATAAGCAGCAACAAAGGTAAAGGGCATTCCAAGGAAAGAAGAAAAGGAACATGAAAAAAGGAAACCACAGGATATATTTGGACAATGAGTGTTCCCTTTTCACTGGGATGTTTGGTGCATGAAGGGCTTGGCATATAGATTTTGGTCAGAATGTGGAGGACCTTAAATCACATGCTTCAGCACTTGGACTTTATGTGTAGTGACGAGCTATTGAAGATTGTGGAAGAGACAAGTTATATGACCAGAATTCAGGTGCTGAAAAGTAGGACTCATTTTTCTCCAGAGAGGGAAAACCCTTGTGCCAAGTCTTCATTTCAGTGCAGTTTAATGTATGGCCGACTTTGAAAATAAAGGAGACGCTTCTTAAGAGACTTAGAAAATGACATTGGAGGGGCGCCTGGGTGGCCCAGTGGGTTAAAGCCTCTGCCTTTGGCTCAGGTCATGATCTCAGGGTCCTGGGTCGGGCTCTCTGCTCAGGGGGAGCTTGCTTCCCCCTCTCTCTGCCTGCCTTTCTGCCTACTTATGATCTCTCTCTCTCTTTGTCAAATAAATAAATAAAATCTAAAAAAAAAAAAAAATGACATTGGAATCTAATTCTTATTTCTCTCATTATCACCTTTAAGTAAATTTTGTTTGCAGCAATTTTTGTTCTTATGCTTAAAGATGTATTTTAGAAGCATAGAGTAAAATTTTTACAACAAATATATGTATCTTTTTAAGGAACCATGCTGTTTTGGAAACTATGTTAATTAGAATACTGTTGTTCTCTCATATGAAAATACTTTAGTAGGGGAAGCACTCTAAAGATATACAGATTAAATAAGTTAGGTTATTAAATCCCAAGAGATACAGAGATTTATACTGATAAAATTAAAGATCAAAACCATATTTCACAGTGTGATTTTTTTTTTAACGTTATTTCAGCTTTTATGGCCAAAGGATATAGTGGATATAAAGAATGCAATTTTAGATGAGATTTCTCTTTTGCTAATTAATGTGCTGTCTCTAGAATAGTAAATTATTTCTCCATAATTGGGTTGTAGTAATCTCAGGGTAACCTATGTGGAAACCAAGTCCATCTTTTGAGGGGTATAACATAGACAGAGCACCTGGTACTTCCTTTCTCCTAAGTTAAAGTGAATAATTAGCACAGCCAGAATGACATATGAAAATTGGTTAAGGAGAATTAGGTTAGTCTGTGTTATTGTGAATTGATTATATACCCATAAGCCTCAAACCATTTTTAGTGATGGTCACTCAGTGAATATTTACTGAATATAAGCTAGTTACCAGTCAATATGGTCATCACTAGATACCAAGCTAAGGAAACTCTGCTGTCAGCCTATTTAGAGTGGATTGAAGAAGACATATGTTGTATCAGTCAAGATACAGTAAAGGAAACAAACCCCTCTAGGTACATTTTAAGTAGAAAAGAATCTTGTACAAGAAATTAGGTATTCATTAATGGTAAGATTGAAGAAGTAGAAGTTAGGGGGCTACCACTAGCCCCTAAAAACTGTTGAATTTAAGACCCAGCTACTTTGATGGTGATCCAGCAGTTGAGAAACCACAGCTACAACTATACATGCCTTTCCAACACTCCTGAACACATTGGAAAACTAAATTTTGAATGTATGATGCATCTGTTACAATTTCAACCCTCATTTCTCCAAGATCTTATTTACCAGCAAAAGACTGGTAAATAGCAGGAAGAAGGTTTCCTCTTAACTTCCACCATCCAGAACTTACACAAGTGTATCTAGTTAGCAGAATTGATATTTGCATCCAGTACCCTGCCTACAAGAAATCTTGGAAATACAATTTTTACTTTCTGACTTATGCAATATAGGAAGGCTCATAGAAGAAGCTGGGAGTTGGGAGTGATTAATACTCTTTGCTTTAATTGAGAATGGAAATATATTGAGGAAGAAAAAGTACCTGCCCCTTTACTCCTATGGAGTTTATGTTCTGGAAGGACAGAATGATTAATCAACTAATTAAATAATTTATTTTAATTGCATTTGTAATAAAGAGGGACAAAGTTGCTAAGGTAAAATAAAATTAGAGGATCTGATCTAGACTGACTGTGTTAAAGAAGGCTTAGCAAAAAAAGTAAAATTGAAGCTGAGATTTGAAGGTTAGGAGGTCACAAAGCAAAGAACAGCAGAAAAATGTTCTAGCTAAAGGCTCTGACACCAGAAAAGCAATAGCACATCGAAGCAAGTGGGTAAAAGTCGAAATGATAGGGGCACCTGGGTGGCTCAGTTGGTTAAGTATCTGACTCTTGATTTCAGCTCAGGTCATGACCTCAGGGTCATGAAATCAGGCTCTGTGCTCAGCGGGGAGTCTGCTTAAGATTCTCTCCCCCTCTCGCTCTCCCCTTACCCCTGCTTGCATATGTTCTCTCTTTCTCAAATAAATAAGTAAATTTTAAAATTAAAATTTTTAAATTTTAAAAAAATAAACATCAAAAATGATGGGGAGTGGCAGATAGCATGTTTGTGGTTCATAAGATGAGTCTAATGTTAAGGCAAAGGCCAGATCATGAGGACTTTTTATGTATCATGTTACAGATTTGGTATTTTTGTCTTAAAAACAATGGTAATTTTGTCTTAAAAACATTGTCTTAAAAACAATGCTCTCTAAGCTGGAGAAAGAGCAAGAGGAAGACTGGGCAGAGGAGTAGAAGCAGGTGCTGCTGAGGAATAGAAGTAGAGGCATTGTGATCTCAAAGTATCATTGATGATAAAAAATGGACTTGACTTGACTTGATGACAAAGCCTAGAAGTAATAGTTGAAATGGCTGAAGTGGAAATAAGCGTGTCAAGGAACTGAAGAGTGAATGTTTTGGGATTTCCACATGGAAAATACTATCACCTAGATGATGACAGGAATTAGGGTGGAAAGACAGATAGGACCCATGGGTATCATGTCTTCATTGGATAAGGTTAAATGACGAGTGATATAGTCAGATGGACTGAACCTTAAAAGAGCAGGAGTTTTTACAAAAAGTAAAGTACATAATTCACTGGAAATGGTGATGAGGAAAAGAGATATCCTCCCTCACCACAGAAGAGGGAATGGATGGGAAACAGGGTCCATACAAGGAGAGTCAAGTTTCAGTTAAGGTGAGGTGATGGAAGAGGTTGATATAGTTTGCTGATCATTGGGTGGCCGTTCCAGAGAAGAAGATCAAAGAATTCCCTACCCTAAAGTGGAGAAGTAATAGAGAAGGTAAGGAAGTGAGTCAAGAGCAAAGAAAACCAAGAATTACAGGGACCTTAGTATAATAGAGAATTGGTTTCCCATTACCTGTTCCTATGCCAGGTATCAGAATCAGAATCTGAAACTAAGGCCCTAAAACTTTTAACATGATCCTCAGAAATTCTGATCATAGTTTTGGTTAGTTGATCTAGTGAACAGATGACTAATGGACCTTATCCTGAGAACAGGGATGGGAGGGATGATGGATTTCCTTCTGACAGCCTCATGGATGACAGAGTATTACATGCCTTGGTATAGATGTCAGAGAACCAATTTTAGATGTCTCAAAGAATAATGTTTCAAGTGGAATAAGAGTTTTGAAAGAGAGAGAAAGGTGAGAGAAAATTGCATATTATATTCCTTTGATTTCTAAACTCTTTTGTCAAAAGAGAAGCCAGGTATTGGTTTATGTTCCTAAGTAAGCAGGTCCACTTCCTCATGCTGATTATCGTATTAACATTGAATGATAAAAATAGCACTTACCCAAGATGAAGATTTTATAATTTTTTTCTAACATTAATCATACTCACTAATGATTGTGAGAAAGAATGGCATCATTTGGAGGAAGATATTTGCCTCCTGGTTAAATTTTAGTTTTTATAATGGCAGTTAAGTTATTCCTTGCTAATGGATTTGATATTATCCACATTAAAGCATATCTTATCAAGATAAATTACCTCAGAAGGCTTACAAAGGTCACTGTAAATTAGTTATGCAATTTCTGTCATGCTTTTTCACTGAGGACTTGCATCTAAACTGAGGTTCTTGTGTTGCTTCAGTGTTTTTTTGGTCTTACTGGAAAAACAAATTTGTTTTCTTTTAATAAATTCAATTGCTTGTGTTAGTGGTTTTTCTTTTAATTATATTTTTAATTCCTGTATTTATGTTAGTTTGGATGTCAACTTTGGGAAGTGGTTACATTTTAACCTTATTTATTTTTATTTGAATTTTGTTATTTTTTTTTTATGTTATGTTAGTCACCCTACAGTACATCATTAATATTACATGGAGTATCACTGTTTATTACACAAACAGTGAATCATGGGACACTATATCAATAATCTTACTCATTTTTAAAAGTACTCACTGATTTTTTCCATCTGATGGGTAGTAAAAAGATATGTAAGGTCATGGAAGGAAGCCTTGCATGTTTTCACTGAGGGAAGAGAATATAGTACCCTCGTGAACAGATTATCTTAGTGTGTGAACAGATTATCTTAGTAGTTGTCCATTCCATTCTAATTTTACTGACTATAAAGCCCTTTATGGGAAGTTCACTTGTGAAAAGTGGAAATAGAAAGTCAGACGAAACCAAGCTTAAACAATTCTTAACCTACACACCTAACTTTCTTTACCTTCTCGCAGCTCATGTTCTTTTATACTGTATTTCCATGTGTACAAACACTTATCCAGTTACTATAGTATTAGATCTCAAATAGCTTCCTTGGAGAATCCAATGCTCCATTCAGAGAATGTGAACAAGATGGATTATACTTCTGCAGCTATTCAGAGGATAGCAAAGCCTGGAGTCTAGGTAGTGCCCACCCTGGGAAACCAGATGGAAAAACAGTGATTATTTTGATACTTCAGAAAGCAGCAGTCACCTTGTAATAAACAAGGTTAGCTCCATAATTCGTGATCTTAATCATCTCTTCTCCATTCATTTCTCTAAAAGAAATTCCCATCTAAAAGCTTTTTTTTCTTTTTAAGGAAAGATTGTATGCAACTACCCATTGTGTATTTGCATGTATGTTTTAGTGTAAACAGATTTGATCATGTTACGCGTGCTTTCATGTCTCTTGTAATAATACATAGTGGAGATGTTTTCAAATCAATACAGAAAGATCTAATTCATTCTTATAACAACTTCATAGTATGCCATAATGTGCACACTATCTTAATTCATTTACCTAGTCCTGTCTTGATGGACACTTTTGTTGTTTCCAATTACGTTGATTGTAAACAGTGCTATAGTAAACATTCTTGCTCATACTCTTGGCAGTTGCAGTGATGTCCATTGGGAAAATCCCTAGCAGTGAAATCTATACATCAACATGGTGCCTGTATTTAAAATTTTGGCGAATGGTCTCAAATCTCCCATTAGGGAGTTTGTTCCAATTTACATTTCCTTGAGCAAGAACTTCCTCCCACATGTCTTTTGCTGAGCAGTATCAAAGTTTTTGAGTTTAAAAAAATTGCACTTCATTATTATTTTGACTGACATATCTTTAATTTTGAGTGAAGCTGAGCATTTGCATATTGGCCACTTGAAATCTTCTTTTGTAATTTGCTTATTCATATCTGTGGTCCATTGAATTGTACTGTACTATAAATTGAATGTACTGTCATATATGTTATAAAGTTAGCTTTCAGGTTTTATTTGTATACAAATATCTTTACCTTGTATAAAGTTTTTATCTATTTATTTATAGTCTTTGGGCTTTGTCATGCTTATAAAGACCATACCTATTCTGTCCATAATTTCCTTCGGCCCTTTTCAAATTTCACTTTTATTATTAAATCTTTGATCTGTCTGGAATTTATTCCAGATAATAATGTACCCATTGTCTTTTCCTGAATATTCCCTGTTTCTTCTGTTGATTTTAAATTTCGTTATAACACAGAATTCTTATCTTTGCTTGAATCAATTTTTGGCCTTTTTTTTCTTTTCATTGGCCTCTGTTTTCTCTATTTCCTCTCTGGTATCAAACTCTTTTCTTACTCTGCTACTATAATATTTTTAATACCTGATTATTCTTCAATTTTAGAATTTTTCCTGAATAAATGTACAGGTTTACTTTTCAGGGTGAACTTGAGTATAACCTCCAATAAATCGTTTTCATGTTTTAGTTGAGTTAGTGCCTTGATTAAGTTAGTGAGAGCTGGCATTTTTACCAAGTCAAGTTTTCCCATCTCAAAATCAAAGCATGTCATTTCATTTCTTGAATATATTCCTATAAATATAAGTATGATGCCATTGAATTTGAGGTTAAATTGTACTTAGTTGTGGGGTATTATTTTAATGCATTGGTGAGTTCTGTTTTCTAAAGTTCTTTGTCATTTGGATTGGTATTCATAAGACAGATTTCTCTGTTATATTCTGTTTTCTGCTTCTTTATCAGCTTTAATATTAGTGCTATTTCACTGCTTCTATAAGATTAATTTTGAGGCTTTCCTTCTATTTCTGTGCTCTAGGGCCATTAATAGAATTAATTTGTCTTTAAAAGTTTGAAAGCCCAGATGTTGGATAGCTTTTAAATTTTCTTCCACTGCTTTTATTATTTTATAATGTCAACACTTCTGGGATAAGTGTTATAACATATTTTCTATAAAGCCATCCATCCAAAACAGTTTTTTAAATGGTATATATTGAATTTTACAAAGTACTCTCTTCTGATTATTTTAAACTGTGATATATTTCTGAACATTTTTTTTTTTTACATTACTAATTTTGAGTCTTTGTGCTTGTGCTGTTGAGCTTGTGTACAGCTATCTATCTCCTTTTACTTAAAGGCTAGACAGCAAATATTTTAAGCCTGTGGGCATATGGTATCTGTCACAATTACTCAACTGTAACTCAAAAGCAGCCATAGACAATATGTAAACAAATTAATATGGCCATGTTCCAATAAAACTTTATGTACAAAACAGTTGGCACATAGTTTGCCAACTCCTGTTCTTGCCAGCAATACCCATTGGTGATTTTTGTTTAATTTTTTCTTTTAAAATAAGAGGTTTTGTATTTACTTATCCATGTCACAAATTTTAAGTTATCAGATTCTATTTTAACTTTATTAGGTATCTACTTTTTCTCTGTTTTTCTTTGGTTTTATTATACTTCCATTCTGGGGTAGCCGGGTGATGGGTATTAAGGAAGGCACGTGCTGTGATGAGCTGTGTTATATGCAACTAGTGAGTCGTTGAACACTACATCAAAAACTAGTGATGTATTATATGCTGGCTAACTGAACATAATAAAAATAAATAACAAAAAACAAAACAGTAACTCTTGAGTTAGATTTTAATTTATTTATTATATTTTTATTTAGTGGAATATTTCAGGTATGATATTTTCTGAGCATGCATTTACTCTGTTCTGTAAGTTTGATGTGTGATGTTTCCATTCGTTTTTAGACTTAAGCAGTTTTAGTTTTTATTTTTCGTTTGTTGTTTAAGAAAGTCAAGATAAGAAGGATATCTTATCTTGATATCCTTATAAAGTTGCAGGTGTGTGTTAGTTTAGAGTGAGTAATTATTTTATTCAGATGTTTTGTACCTGGTTCAGTCTACTGTCATATCTATCTTGGAACACTGTGCTAGAGTAATAAACCTAACTGGTCTCCCCTCTCGCTCTCCCGCTCAGAAACCTTCAGCGCTTTTCTACTTTATTGAAAGTAAAAGCCAAAATCTTTATAATGGGTGTCCTCGAACTCATGTCTCAAACTGAGTCTTCTGTCTACCTTCCAAGGCACAAGCATTGTCTCTCCCGATCCTGTTTTCCCTATCATATAGCTAGTGCATCAAGGCATGCATGGATAAACTAGAAACAGCCCTCTTTTCTTCCCTTCCTACCTCCTTTCCCAGGCAGTCACACAGGCTTCCTTACTGTATAGCGTACTCTCACCTTGACTTTATGTGGTATTTCTGTTTCCTGTCTCCATCTTCTCACAGGGCTCTTGATAGCCCCATACCTGCTCATCCACCTTCTGGTCTTAGCACAACCGTGAAGTTACCTCTCTAAACAACAAATCTGATACTGCTTAAGAACTTTACTTGGCCTCTTTCCACCTGTGCTTGGGTCTAAAGCCTTTCACATCATTAGTCATTAGGAAATGCAGATTAAAACCACAATGGGATACCACTACTTACCTCTTATAATGACTAAAATAAAAAATAATGATGGTCTCAAGTGCAGACAAGCATAGGAGGTAACTGGGATTCTGATATATTGGTGATGAAAATACATATGGTACAGCCACTCTGAAAAGAGTCTGGCAGTTTTCATAAAGTTAAAAATGTATTTACCATATGACCCAGCAATCACACTCCTGGTACCTACTTTAGAAAAATTAAAATATATTCTCTTACACACACACACACACACACACACACATACACAACTTGGATATTGATTGCCAGGGGTGGTGGGTGGGGAGGGTTTAACGATAAAGGAATAACACAAGGGAATTTTTTAGGGTAAAGGAACTGTTCCATATCCTGATTATGGTGGTCATTACACAAATTGAACATATGTTAAAATTCATAGAAACAAACACCAAACATGGAGAAACAATAAAATTTTTTGTATGATTTTTAAAAGAATATTTTTTAAAGTGCATATCTCTGGGCCTGGTTCCTAAGGATTCTAGTTTATTTGTACTATGAACTAGCCTAGAACACAAGTGGCAGACACAAATTCAAAGAAAGTTAAGAATGAGTAACCCAGACTTATTTTAGGATTGTTGTCACTTAAGCAATGAACAGGATTTGGCAAGAATAGAGACAAAAGAGAAATGACCCCTGGGGCCTCTATATTCCTCCCAGAGACCAGAGGCATTACTCACATGGTGGTCCAGAAGCTGGTTGGTCAGAGTGGGAGGTACTATGATGGTATTCCAGTTTCCACCTGCTGCATTACAGGAATATTCTTCCACACAGTTCACAGTACAGAATTTCCTGCATTCAGCTTCATGTCGTGTCATTGGTGCCACAAACCAAGTCCTTCCGCAAATGGAGCTTGACTAAGGAATCAGTAACAAACACATTAAGACATTCTACTACAGAGGTCCACAGACAGCGGATTGACCTGAATCAAATGGCAATCCAAGCAGTATAATTTGTACAGAGTATATCTTCCAATCAATATTTTGTTTTATTCTTTTAGCTCTGAGTGTCTATTCATGAATATGAGAGAAGAAACTGAGTAAGTGAAATGTTTCTCCTCTCCTTACCCTTGGCTCATGAAGGACTCTGTTATATCCTAGCAAATACTCGCCAATGGACTTTATCCCAAGTCATCCCATATTCATAAGAGCTGCTTGTAGAAGATACATAACAACTCTTGTTCGAAAAGATGGAAGTTTAGGCAATATGACTCAAGTATAGTTAATCATAAGGTCTATGCATAAAATGACTTCTAACAGGCTGATCACACTACACAAAAATAAAACAGGAATATACTCCCCATGAAACTTGAAGAAGAAAGCCTTTTTGGTTTATGTGTATTTTGTTCAGGCTCTTAAAGGCTTAAAATATGTAAGTTGTTATTTACTTGGATGGCCACTAGATGGAGCGGTTTGTTAAAGTATTTCAGTTTTGTATATGCAGCGGATTTCATGAAGAACTATTTTCTTAGATCATTTCTTTAATTATTATTAACTTAAAAGTTAAAAATCTTGGGGCACCTGGGTGGCTCAGTGGGTTAAAGCCTCTGCCTTCGGCTCAGGTCATGATCTCAGGGTCCTGGGATCGAGCCCCGCATCAGGCTCTCTGCTCAGGGGGGAGCCTGCTTCCCCCTGTCTCTCTGCCTGCTTGTGATCTCTCTCTCTGTCAAATAAATAAAAATAAAATCTCTAAAAAAAAAATTAAAAAAAAAAAGTTAAAAATCTTAAGTGACTTTAGGGATAGTCAATGTGATAAGGTCTGTTCTAGAACCCCAGACCCCTGAAGCCCCACTCCCTGCCAGTGTAGTGCCCCTTACAAAAAAACTATGGAAAACTCATTCAAAAGAAACTCTTGAAATGTTGGTAATAAAGCAGGCAAACACAGGACATGATGCCCAAACTGGAGCTTTTCTTAAATAGACCTTATAAAGATTTATTTATTTATTTTAGAGAGAGAGGGAGAGTGTGCATGGGGTGAGTAGGGAGCATGGAGAGGAGAAAGAATCTCAAGCAGACTTGATAACACAGAGCCCACTGTGGGGTTCAATGGATCCCACGAACAAGAAATGTTAACCTGAGCTGAAATCAAGAGTGGAATGTTTCACTGACCAAGCCACACAAGTGAGCCAAACAGGAGCTTTGACTACCTAAATACTTCATTATGTTAATCTGAAATCTTCAATTTTGCAGAGAAATTTTCTCCATTATATTAGTGAGTCTCAGTGAATTTTTTAAAGATATTCTGCTGCAGCACTTAATATGGAGTGCAGATAAGTGGATCAAATCCTGCAGCTGAGCTCAGGCTAAGTCAAAGAACAGACCCCAGAAGTAACATTAATATATTCAGGGTATTGTAAAGTTGGAGAACTAAGATAGATCACCAAGAACACACCTCTAGGTGAACACAGTGGGGTTTATTGGGCCACTGCAGTGAGTAAGAGTGCATGCACTGGGAAATCACGAGCATCTCAATAAGAAGGGAGAAGAGTCTTCTAGGAAGTATGTTGTGTATAGAGAATGTAAAGACGTTGGTGGAGTGGATGTGGACTTGTCAGAAAAGGGACTTAGAGAAAAAGTCAACCCTAGTAGCTGACATTGGTTCATGAGGTTAAGGGATGAGAAAATTTCTGTAGATTCTTTTTTTTTTTTTTTTTAAGATTTTATTTATTTGACAGAGAGAAAGACAGTGAGAGAGGGAACCCAAGCAGAGGGAATGGTAGCGGGAGAAGCAGGCTTCCCACTGAGCAGGGAGCCCGATGCGGGGCTCAATCCCAGGACTCCGGGATCATGACCTGAGCCGAAGGCAGCCACTTAACGACTGAGCCACCCAGGCGCCCCTGTAGATTCTTGCATTGTAAGAGCTGTGGCCTTTATTCTGAATGAATTGGGAGCAATTTAGATTTATGCTTTTTTTTTTATTTATGCTTTTTTTAATAGACTATTTTTGGAAGGATAGGAAACAAGTAATAAGGGTTAGTTGAAAGTCTGAGTGAAAGAGATACTTGCTTTTAACTTCATTCCTCTTGAATTTTGTGTCATGTTGGAGATTACCTATGTTTAAGATAGGTAGAATATAATTTTTAATAATTTTATATAGAATATTATATATTAAGACTTAGTAAGACCTTAAAACATGAATAATTTTATGCTTTCTTTGATAAAATCATTGAACAAAAATGCTAAATAACAATTACTTGTAAATGCTAAGTAATACTTTTTTATGTTTTGTTAATATCTACTCTAGGTGCAGAAGTCAAGAAATAAGCAAGTACGAGAATTATTTCCAGATGGTTTTAGTATTCATCATGCAGGAATGCTTCGGCAGGACAGAAATTTGGTTGAAAACCTGTTTTCTAATGGGCATATCAAAGTTCTGGTCTGTACAGCGACGCTAGCCTGGGGTGTCAATCTTCCTGCTCATGCTGTTATTATTAAGGTAATAGCTTACCTTACATGGATTTATGTGTGTCTTAAACCTGGGGATTGGTTTGTTTAGAAAAATACTGCGATTTGGCTGTTTCATTGACCTCTAATGCTATTCATATAAGGTCAGAATTATTTTCTCCAAAAAAATCTAGTTTATATTGTGAAAATTTAACTCTATCACAGATGATGAAAGGATTAGTTAAAGTACACTTTTGAGATCTTGCCATATTTGCCTAATTTCAGTATTCAGTTCATCAGGATTATATTTGTGTGTGTTTATGTAAATTCTTATTAACTTTTCCTCATCTAGGGAACACAAATATATGCTGCAAAAAGAGGCTCCTTTGTTGACCTTGGAATTTTAGATGTCATGCAGATATTTGGTCGAGCTGGAAGACCACAATTTGACAGATTTGGGGAAGGAATCATCATAACAACCCATGACAAACTCAGCCATTACCTCACTTTGCTCACTCAACAAAACCCCATTGAGAGTCAGTTTCTGGAAAGC
>CM053608.1:51507832-51590558 GCA_028646535.1 Procyon lotor
CAGATTTCGTTTCTCTTGATGGCTGCATAGTATTCCATTGTATATATATACCACATCTTCTTTATCCATTCATCTGTTGATAGGCATCTAGGGTCTTTCCATAGTTTGGATCCAAAGCATATTAATTAAGCAGTCTCCTCTGTTAAAGAGCAGATAGTCCAAACGGGTAGCAAAAGCTACAAAAACAGTGTTGGAAAGTGATAATTTCTATAGAAGGAGTCAGTGGAAGAGAGAAAACATTTTTGGTCACAAGCTGTTAGGAAAGGCTTGATTCATGAACATGGCAAACTTGATCTGGGATCAGAAGATTAGAGGTTTAAAAAAAAAGAAGATTAGAGATTAAGAAGATTTGGTTGGAAGTTAGAAGAAGTCATGAAAGATGCTGGTCTCTGGAAGCATAATTACAAGAAAATAAAAATGATTAGGAAATAAATTTTGACTCTAAAAGAAATGTTATTATAGCTCAATTTCAGTCCCCATCACCTGCTATGATTGCATGGTTCAAATAATTGGGTCTTTGGTCTTGGGTCTACAGTACCTCTGGTAGAATAGTCTATTGTACAATGGTGGTAATAGTCATAGTGGACTAAGGACCTTCCAGATGCCCTGCAAGGTAGATATAATTGCCCTGGAGAGGTATGTGACTGACCTAAAGGCCCTTCAGCTACTAATTTTTGGAACTAGTATCTAAATTCAGTTATATTTAACTTCATAGCTAGTATTTATAGCCTAGATTTTGGTTTCTTAATATAGACTGTAGTAAGTTAAAGGTGAATACATTTCTCTATGTTGATACCTACCATTTACCTTCTTCTGAGACCAGGACTAATTTTCCAAAATGGTAGTCATAATTTCTCTGGTTACAATAGAAAGAAGGCCCTCTTTTGTGCAGTTTTTCTAGAAAACTGTATCAAGCAATATTGTCTTCATAAACTTATAATAACTATCCTTGATAACTTTTTATAGATGGTAAAGTAAACTCAAGGTGGTGATGTTATTGTGCAGAAGACACAGGATAAGTATCTTGTCCTCAAGGAAGTCTTTTTTACAGACTATAAAATATTATCAATGAAACTATTTGGTCAAGACCTGAAAAATTAAAAATAAATTATAGTCCTTAGATTTACCTCATATTCATAAAGTACTTATTAAGTAAGTCATTTTCAGAAATACCAACTAACTATAGCCATAACTCCATTTAGTGCCATAAAAGGCATTCAAATAATGAAATATACACATTGAAATTTTTAGCTAATATAGTGAGGTACAGAACATTTGCTAAAACTTTTTTCTCATATTTTGGTCTACTTGGAATACCTCCCAATTAAAGTAAATTTTCTTGTTAAGGAAACAAACCCCCTTAAATTATAGTTGAGTATGAAATTAAATTTCATAATCCGTGGAAATCAAGTGTGAAATTAGTTTATAAAATGAAAGTGTGCTGTGTTCTTAAAGTAATGGAATTCTAAGTCTTTAGACTCTCCAAATCTTTGCAAAACTATTCAGTGGCAGTGAACAACATAAAGGTCATGTTAGATTAGGAATATTGCCTCCGCTAATATCTTTTATAACATGAATTTCTTTCCTGACCATTAGTTTAGAAGAACTGAAGAAAGAATTATATTAAATAATAATTTTAATACAAACATTTTATGAGACACATTTGCTGATTGATACCTAATGGGGATGATTTTCTAATGCTAATGCCAAAAGGTCACAATTCCTAACCCTGTATAAAGCCACTTAATTTTGCACTGAGAGAAACACTGACGCATGTTTGAGGCTTATTAAAATGCCTTCAGCAGACATTACTGGGTACCTACTCTGTGTTAGCCTCCTGTAGTGTACACTTTAAAATATGTTAATCTTTCTGTAACCATACACATATTCTAAATGGAGTTTTTCTTGGCTCTGCAGGACACAGTATAAATACCTTGTCCTTGGGTTTGAGGCTTCCATAGTCTGACCAACCTTCCAATGCTGGTTCTGGTTACTGTCCAACACATGTGATCTGCCTGAGACAGGCTCTCATTCTACTCACTTCACCTATGAAGTCCCAGTTTTCCCACTTACAAAATAGAGACAATCTCACTGGATTGCTGTGAAAATTTAATAAGCACCTGTGCCAAGCTGGTATTGAGTAAATGATTTGTATCATTTACCATTATCTGATAGTCCCTTGATTCTCAGCCCTATTTATACTTACTGCCAGCTTGCAAATCCTAGCTGAATAAATACATGAATTTTTTTTCATATATTTACCATCAGATAACACACACACACATACTCATGATTATTTGGTTTTATATGATTTTAACCAGTTTAAGAAAACACACACACAAGTAAACAATTAAGATAACCTTAAAGATTAAAGTTTAAATAGGTAAATTAGATACAAAGTGATACATTGAGTCTTCTAAAATTACCAAATGTGAGGTTCTTAACAAAACATAAAACTCTTACACTGTATATTTGATGGCACTTTTATAAGTTTCACATGTTAAGTGTTTTTAATTAAAGTCATTTTTGAATATCATATACTAGGCACTGTGGATGGTGATTTCATGTGTGTCATCTTAATGAGTTACATGTGTCTCACCAGCATGACTAGACAACTTCTTAAGATCAGGGATCGCGGTCTAATTATTCCCATATCCATTGTGCTTTACGTAATACTAACTGGTTGCTGACTTACTATATGATTATTGAGATGAGTGGATATATTGCAAAGAGATTTGAAAAATACTTGTTTTTATTATAAAAGGCTCCTGTACTAAGTAGCCACTAGGTGACAGCAGATATTTACAAGTAAATTTTTGGCTTTGTCACTAGGTGGCATTCAAAGATTAATCTAGAAATAGGATGTTCCATCATGAATTTACATCCATTTTTCAGGGTAGTCTATTAGTTTCTTTTGGTGAATATGTAGAAGACTCGAATGACTTGATCCACTCTCTGATACCTGCTTCCTCCTTTCCTTTATCTTATCAGTAGTAGCAATAGGTATTTATTAATGTTAATTTACTGAGTCCAATTTTTAAAATAATAGCAAAAATAATTTCAATATTATTGAAAATAATAGCAAATTATAAAATTTTCTACTCTTCGGAGTCCTATGATAGGATTTTTAAATATCTATAGGTCATAAAAGAATCCACGCAGTTTTCTCTGTCAAATAATAGAATCACAAATGGGAGACACTATCAGATTTTTAGCTATTATCATTAAACTAATTTTCTTTACCTCAAGAAGCTAGAAAATATTTTAACTGTCTCATTTTTAAATATTTGGGGAGTGTGGCACAACTCCCTTATTAGTTATATATTAATATTATTGTCCTTCATTTTGTAGAAAGTTTTAGTTCACATTTAAGAAATGTATGTATTTTCTTATATTGTGGATGACTTAGTCATTTGTAAATACATTAGTATAAATTTATGAATATTTGTAATTATGGAAATCTAATTGACATGACATTGGGCAAGTTTAAGGTTTACAATGCAATGGTTTGATAAGTGTATATAGTTATATAGTAACAATAAAGTTAGTAAACATATTCATTTCACATAATTACCATTTTGTTGTTGTTTTTGTAAGAATTTTAAAGTTCTACTCCCATTGCAACTTTCAAGTATACAAAACAGTATTATTAACTGTAGTTACCATGCTATACAGTAGATACCCATAACTTAATCATCTTTAATTGAAAGTTTATACCTCTGACCAGCATCTCCCCAGTTCCTCTACCCTCAACTCCTGGCAACCACCATTCTACTCTGTTTCTGTGAGTTTGATGTTTTCAGAACCCACGTGTAAGTGAGACCCTATAGTATTTGTCTTTCTCTGATTTATTTTAAGTTCATGTAAATTTAAAGTGAATAGTCAGAATCTGCCTTATCATTTTTTCACTTCGGTGATTTCTCTTTTTTAATAACTAATAGTATGATGTAACAGCATAATGATATTTTGTATATTGCTAGATCTCGTCTTCAACTAGCTAAGCATCCACATTTACTTCACAAAGTTAGTTATATAGAATAAAGATTATAGGAATTATAGGAATAAAGCATATATAGAAGTTTTATTTTCTTGAATATTCAGTGCTAAGTTTATTCTTCCTTTCTTTCTCCTAATATGTATAATGATTTAGGTAGAAAACATCTCTCCTCCTCTTAAAGTATTAAGAGATTTAATTTTTTTTCAGCCAGATGTTCAGGAAAAATTATACAACTATGAAGTTTCACAACTTGTATGAATTTTCAAATTATGGAACACTAAGTAAATGATTACCTATAGATCTAGTAGCTAAGGAAATGTATTTTTAAGGAAACTTGTCATTGTAATTTTGTTTTAATATCATTTTCTAATAATTCCTTTCTCTTTATTACACAGATCTTACATGTTATTATTATGATTTTTAAATTATTAACCTTTCAGTGCTATATAGAATTAAACTCTACTAGGGAAAAATAATCAGATGCCATAATATTGAGTAAATTCCATTTTGGAAGATACCATTTCCAATGTACTGTTCTCAATTAAATGAGGCAGGAATGATTTTTAATTAATTGGAGAAGTGTCATGTCCATCCAGTAGTTATACTTACCTCCTTTTAAATAAAGTATAATGATATATTTTAACTTAACTTTTGACAAAATGGCTTTTGATGTAATGTTTATATTCAACTTTAATGCATTAGTTTAACTTTTGTTTTATTTTTGATTTGCAGATTGCTCTGGGAACAGTTACTAATGTGGAAGAAGCAGTGAAGTGGATAAGTTACACTTATCTTTATGTACGGATGAGAGCAAATCCATTAGTATATGGCATCAGTCACAAGGCTTATCAGGTGGAAAACTCATTTATTAAAAAAATCAAACCTTCTTTTTTGGTTTTGTAATCTTTTTATGATATGAGGATAAATATTTGCTACTTCTGCCTCATCTGAATAGAGTTAGGTACCTGGAAGAAAAACAAAAAGCTGTAGTCTATTTTTAGAAAATATGAAGGAAAATTAAATTTGCCTCCTATAATTATTTCATTCTATTTATAGTTCTTTTCCCACAGATACTAAAAAGTTAATCTTTATATTGTTATCCATTTATTATTCAGATACATCTCCATTTGATATTAATATTTTGCAGTGATTTTTATTTTATTTTTTTTTTAAGATTTTATTTATTAGAGAGAGCATGAGCAGGGAGGAGAGACAGAGGGGGAGGGAGAAGCAGACTCCCCACCCTGAGCAGAGAACTTGATGCAGGACTCGATCCCAGGACCCTGGGATCATGACCTCAGCAGAACGTAGACGCTTAACCGACTGAGCCACCCAAGGTGCCCTTTGCTGTGATTTTTAAAAAACTATAATAAATTAAAGTTTTAGAGTAAACCTGACCAACATGAGGAATATTATAGGCCACTTTTAATAATAGGCTTACGTTTTATTAAATATGTTCCTCTTTTCAAGTCCCTTCTAAGCTCTTATTCCTAAATTAAAAGATAGTGTTAATGAGCAATTAGCAGTTTGGAGGGTTGGATCAGTTCCACTGAGCACACTGACAAAATCGAATGTATATTGTAGCACTTGTTCTTGTGAACTTTCCAGTTATGTGGTCCACATGGCTTACAGATACTGTTAGATCTTGGCTTTTCTTTAGAACTCTGCTTTATACAATGTAAATACTCCCTAATTACAGATAAAATCAATTGTCTAATGAGAACATTATGTCACTGTCATCATGTGGGTATTAAGTAGTGTTAAGTCAAAAGTAGCAAAGTTGAATTGAACTCAGAATTAGTTTTCCTCCACTTGCTGTCAATTTAGCTTTTTTATATATTCCACTGTGTTATCAAAGGAGTTGCCAATCTTTTTTGTCATTTTTCTTTTTCCTGTGCTATAGATTTGACTATGGAGAAATTGAAACTTAAAGGCTTAGGAGAGAAAAAAAAAATTTCTTGTTATAAATATGGGCTTGTGAAAATAGTCAATGGCACTATGAAAGTATTCTGAAAAGGTAGTGGAAGGCAAAGCACAACACATAATTTCATGGGTTAAGCCATTGCAAATCTTGGGTCAAAATAAACACATCAGTTGATTTTAAGTACTGGGTTAATATCAGAAGTCATTTTTGTATAATTTTCTAGCAAAACGAAAGTGATTTTTTTTCCTTCTGAGATACATAGTTTTACTCTCTTCAGAGTCTCTTATCTTTTTAATTTTCTTTTTACTTACATGTTTATATTTTACTACTCAGTAAGAATTTGTAGCCACAAAACCCATGTGAACTAACACAAATCATGTTGTCCAACATATTTAAATGGTTTAGAACATTTAATGAATAAAATGATTTTGTAAGATGAACTTGACACCTACAGTATATCATTTATAGCAAATATTTAAGACTTTTGTATTTGCTAATGGCTTTTGATTCCATCTTCCCTACATTTGACTTTCCTTTGCCTCATTTTTCTGATTTTGAAATTTACTTTAGCTATGTTTAGTGTATGAATAAGCTACCATCAAAATGTAAGTTAGAAGGAATAGTAGGAGTATTAGTTCATTAATTGGTTTCTGAAGAATTTTCATATTCCTCTCTCTTCCCTTTAAAGGTCATATTTATTGGTCCTGCCTAGAGCGTGACCTTCAGGACTTAGTGTGTGTGCCTGTATATATGCATACATACATCCACATATTTAGACACATGCACCTATATCACAATATTTAAGAATTTTTGTTAATATCTTGTGTTAAATGTCCTTTCTGTTTAGAAAGAGGCTATTAGGGATGCCTGGGTGGCTCAACTGGTTAAGCATCTGCCTTTGGCTTAGGTCATGATCCCAGGACCCTGGGATGGAGCTCCATATCAGGTTCCTTGCTCAGCAGGGAGCCTGCTTCTCTCTCTGCCTGCCATTCTCCCTGCTTGTGCTCTCTGTCTCTCTCTCTCTGACAAAGAGATAAATCTTTTTAAAAAAATAAAATAAAGAAGCTATTAAATAACTTCAAAACTATTCAAAAATTTCTTGTCAACTTCATCTTACTCTCTGCTTCTGTTATTATAAGCAAAATGGGTTTTTCTATCAGCAATTATGAAAACTACTAGAACACCAAAGTCATACTCTTGAAATTATGCATTTATTTCTTTATATCTTTAACAGAGGAAATCATCCTCACTATAATAACTGATATATTAATAACTGTAATAACTCCAAATAACTGATGAAGTAGGAATACAGCTTGAGATTTAAAAAACCCTATTTATTTTATTGTGGGAGGGAGAAGACAGATTGTTTTACTAATATCTGATTGCTGATCTTTATAGTCATAAAGATTATAAGACAACCATATAAGAATTTTTGATTCTGAAATATTATTGCCTAAAGATATCATAATAAAGATTGATAATCTTAATGAATTTTTAAGGCTTACATTATTTAATGGATTAAAATATTTTCTATTTATGTCCTAAGTTTATAAAAATGTATTTCTTTAAAAATTGTAAGAAGAAATTTTATTCTAAATATCAGTAAAAAATTTTAACTTCCATAAATAGGTATATATTTGTAAATAATGACTCTCTAAAGAAATATTCAAGTGTTTATATATATATATATATATATATTTTTTTTTTTTTTTTTTTTTTCCCCTCTACAGATTGACCCAACATTAGCAAAGCATCGAGAACAGTTGGTCATTGAAGTTGGTCGAAAACTAGACAAAGCTCGGATGATTCGTTTTGAAGAAAGAACTGGATATTTTTCCTCAACTGACTTGGGTAGAACTGCCAGCCACTACTATATTAAATACAACACCATTGAGGTATTATACTGAGTGTAACATGTTCTTAAATGTAAATACTTTCTAGACTTCAAAATATAGTGTTAATGGAAAATTTAAAAAAGCAACTAATAGAACAAAGTGCATTTAACTTAACATGAATTCAATAACATGCTGAATAAACACAAGAGAAAAATAAGACTTTAAATAATAAGGACCCTTTTGCCGTCCGTTCAGTGAGTGAGTATATCCAAAGCAGTAGGCACACCCAAGCCTAAAACATTGAGCATGTGGGAGAGACCTATGGAATGCCTGAATGAGTTTAAGCAGGAGGTGATAGCTAAATGATTATCAGTGAATAAAAGTTGCAGAATTAATTGCAAATTATTTGGAAACACTGGCTAAAGTAGAGTTAGAAAAACTACTGCAATTATCAGGTCAACCCAGCTGTACTATTTGGGTGATTTAAGAGGTTTCAAGGATAATTTAGACTACAGTGTAGCCTTGCTTGTTGCCTTTTAATGTAATCTTGGGTAAGATAGGATGCCACTATAATATTTACATTTTAAGGAGTATATGCGTGTCTTTATGTGTGTTTACATGCATGTATATATACCTACATATATTAATTCATGGGAAAACATAGCTGGGATTACCTGTGAAAGGTGTCTTAAATTCAGAGACCAAGATGGGTTAAAGCACATTTTTACTCTCCTTTTTATAGAGAAAGAGTTTGAATTTTTTTTTCTTATATTTGTTTTTTGGGAAACCTAAATATGTTTTTAAAATGGAAAAATAATAGAAATCACTAAAGTGAAATTTCTTCAGAAATTGAAATATGAAAACCTAGGCCAATCTGAAATCTAAGTTTTGTACTTATTTAACACATGCCTATGCATTTTACAGGTTTGAGAAAACACCTTTGTGTGCATACTAGCTTTTCCTCATCTTTCCCCAAATAAATCATGCATTTGTATAGCACTTCAGGTTTTTTCTTTTAACATGTATCATCTCACAAGTGTGATCTGATCTTCCTCAACCCAAAACATTGTCCCTAGCTCTCTACTACTTCTATCACTTGCTCACATGCTTACTTGTACTCCTTTTGTCCACTAAGTAACCTTCCTCATTTTCCCGCTGGGTAGTATGTTACTGCCAAACTATATCTATGTCTGTTTGCAGCTCTTTCAAGAACTGTAGCCTTTCTTCAGCTTTGTCTTTATTCTATGTGGTCTTTCATTGATTTTTTTTTCTTCCCAGTTTCCTGAATTTGTATATGCCCTCACTAGTAATATTATGAAGCCTTCACTAGAATTTTCAGGTTGCATAATTTTAGTTATTCCTCTCTGAATTTTATATGATATATGTTCAGCTTGAAGTTGGCAAATGGTACAGATTTCCATATGCCCATACTGAAAATGAACCAAAACTGGACTATTATGCTGAACATTTTTTTTTAGATATCTAATGTAGGTTTTAATAATTGATTTTATTGATCTTTTTTCTTCTAAAGATCTTCTCCAGGTAATGATGTTTTAAGAAATTTTTTAGTCTTTGCTGAATTTGATGATGTTTAAAGCAAGAATAGTATACCACAGACATAATAACTCTGTATTGTTTAGGGCTCAAATATGAAGAATGTGTAATTTTTTTAGTCACTTTTTAATTGAAAATATTTCACTGGATCTTCTATTTTAATCGAATATAACACTTATTTTGGTAGACCTTCAATGAATTCTTCGATGCTCACAAAACAGAAAGTGATATTTTTGCTATAGTCTCCAAAGCTGAAGAATTTGATCAAATCAAGGTAAGATTATTTGAAGCTTGAATCAAATGCATTTGGCTTATATACATTCATTCATTTATAAAAGCTTATAATAATTTGTTATTCCTATTACAATATAAGCTGTATGGCACATCACATTTAGAGTACCAGCAGTGTTCTTCCATTTATCAACAGTGTCCACTATCCTAGATTATGATATTATGTCATTCCTGACATTTATTCTTTGCTCTCTACTGCAAATCAAATATAATTTAAATAGGTTTTGCAATAATGAAACTAGCAGAGAATATAGTATGTAGATTTTGGTTTATTTGCAATATAAGGTTCACTGGAGAAAATATAAAGGACATGCATGATTCAAACTTAGATATGAGTATTTCTGTACCCATATTACAATTTAATCTTATTAACAGCGAAAACTTTAATACTGTGAATCATAGTACTTCACAGCTTTAAGCCGTGAATGTGTTATACCATATAAAAATATATGACTGTAATGAATGCATTTGAAGATAATTCAAGTTTGCCCTAATCCATTTGGGCAGAGGTTTTACTCTGGTCAAATAAAATATGAAATCTCATCAACTGAAGGATGGTGAGGTCAGAAGATTTAATTTTTGTGGCATATCAAATTTTTATATGTCAATGGCAACTTTAATATTGGTGATGAATAATAAAATGTAATTGTATCAGCCTCAAGATAGTTTCTTACTGTATTTTATTAGCTACCTGTGAAAAATTGCTATTTTATTAGTGTACAAAAGAAAAATGTTGAAAAATGGAAGCCTTAAAAAAACATGCAATGTGTTTAGTTTCTATATGAAAAATTTCATAAATCAGCCCAAATAATCTTATAAAAACATTGACTCTTCCAGGTCAGAGAAGAGGAAATAGAGGAGCTAGATGCCTTATTAAACAATTTCTGTGAACTCGCAGCTCCTGGAGGCGTAGAGAACAGTTACGGGAAAATAAACATCCTACTTCAAACTTATATCAGCCGAGGAGAGATGGACAGTTTCTCCCTTATATCAGATTCTGCATATGTTGCACAGGTAAGAATATTACTCCTTTCCTGTTTTCTCTTCCTTGTTTACTTTCAGAGACTCAAGATACTCATTCATGCTCTACTGTGAATGCATTGCATTGTGACATGCTACCAATTACCATTTTATTGCAGAACCGGTTCTGTTTAATTTGCACATCTTTGATGCCCTATGTGCTCTTAGATCAGAAATGTAGGGGCGCCTGGGTGGCTCAGTCGTTAAGCGTCTGCCTTCGGCCCAGGTCAGATCCCAGCGTCCTGGGATCGAGCTCCGCATCGGGCTCCCTGCTCCGCGGGAAGCCTGCTTCTCCCGCTACCATTCCCTCCGCTTGTGTGCCCTCTCTCGCTGTGTTTCTCGCTGTCAAATAAATAAAATCTTTAAAAAAAAAAAAAATAAATAAAATAAATAAATAAATAAATAAATAAATAAATAAATAAAAAAAAAAGAAATGTAGGTGGGATTTGGTGGTTGCGTTGGTTCTTTTTGATGTTGCTGAATAAAGTTCATTTCTTTTACTTACAAAGGGCAATAATACAAGAATATTGCAAGTAGAGTAAAACATTGTGGAACCTTTGTAACTTACCCCAAAAATTAGAAATATAAACAATTTTTTTTACCATTAAATAAGGCTTCATAGCAGTACCTCAAACCATATTTTCAGTCTGATAAGTCTCTGATAAAAAAAACTAATCTTTCTTCCCTACGATGATACTTAAAAATTGAGACCTGAAAGAAAATTATTCCCTAAATTACAGCCCATTAAATATATAAATTTTTTAAATACTGTAGTATAAAAGGTTGTAATATTTATGTTTTTATATCCAAGCCCTCCTGTGATGTAAAGCAGGTTATTCTTTGTAGTATTTGCCTTTCAAATGAGGCTTCCCTTCTAGATATGTTTTTTAAAGAAAATACTTTTTACTTATCAGGAATACCTTTTTCAAGAGAGAGAGGCAAACTGTGAAACAGATTTTTTTTTTAGTTTATTTAAAAAAATTTTTTGTTTTAATTTTATTTATTTATTTGACAGAAAGAAATCACAAGTAGGCAGAGAGGCAGGCAGAGAGAGAAGGAAGCAGGCTCCCTGCTGAGCAGAGAGCCCCATGTGAGGCTGGATCCCAGGCCCCTGAGATCATGACCTGGGCTGCAGAGGCTTTACCCCACTGAGCCACCCAGCCGCCCCCTTTTTTTTTTTTTTGATTTTTTTTTTAATTTAATTTTATTTTTTCAGTGTTCCAAGATTCATTGTTCATGCACCACACCCAGTGCTCCATGCAATATGTGCCGTCCTCAATACCCACCACCAGGCTCACGTAACCCCCCACTCCACTCCCCTCCAAAACCCTCAGTTTGTTCCTCAGAGTCCACAGTCTCTCATGTTTCATCTCCCGCTCTGATTTCCCCCAATTCACCCTTCCTTTCCTTCCAATGTCCTCCATGTTTTTCCTTATGCTTCATACGTAAGTGAAACCATATGATAATTGACTCTCTCTGCTTGACTTATTTCACTCAGCATAATCTCTTCCAGTCCCATCCATGTTGATACAAATGTTGGGTATTCATCCTTTTTGATGGAGGCATAATATTCTATTATATATATGGACTACATCTTCTTTATCCATTTGTCTGTTGAAGGGCATCTTGGCTCTTTTCATAGTTTCGCAATTGTGGCCATTGCTGCTATGAACATTGGGATACATGTAGCCTTTCTTTTCACTACATCTGTATCTTTGGGGTAAATACCCAGTAGTGCAATTGCAGGGTCATAGGGTAGCTCTATTTTTAGTTTCTTGAGGAATCTCCACACTGTTTTCCAAAGTGGCTGCACCAACTTGCATTCCCACCAACAGTGTAAGACGTGAAACAAATTCTTAACTATGGAGAACAAACTGATGGTCACCAGATGGGAGGTGGGTGGGGGGATGGGTGAAATAGATAAAGGGGAATAAGGGATGCATTTGTTGTGATGAGCACTGGCTGATGTATGGAAGTATTGAATCACTATATTATATACCTGAAACTAATATAACACTGTATGTTAACTATACTGTAATTAAAAGAAAAAGGAAAAAGAAAAAAGAATGCTTTCTTCATTTTTCATTGAGTAGTGCCTCCTCTAAGTTAAAGGGAAATAAAAGCTTAATCTTATTTTATTTTTTTAAATATTTTATTTATTTATTTGACAGAGAGAGATCATAAGTAGGCAGAGAGGCAGGCAGAGAGAGAGGGGGAAGCAGGCTTCCCGCTGAGCAGAGAGCCCGATGTGGGGCTCAATCCCAAGACCCTGAGATCATGACCCGAGCTGAAGGCAGAGGCTTAACCACTGAGCCACCCAGGCACCCCAAAGCTTAATCTTATTTTAAATATAGAGACTATTCTGCGATATATCTTATGTTGGTAATTTTGTTCAAAGACTTTATATAGAAAAAGTATGTCTGTGTTAAATAAATTATTATTAACAGCCATGAATACTCAGGAGTGCTTTGAAATAACTGTAAATGTGAAGTATTTGCAAACATGAACCAAGATATATTGGTTAACAATTTGAATGAATTCAGTAATTTAATCAAAGTAACCAAGGAACCCGGTGATGATTTTATTTACTATATAAACCAACTATGGATGTGGTGTGGAAAAAAAAAAACATTTTTTTGCATATCTTAGAATATATGTGTTTCCTGCCATAGAAAATTTGTATGTAATTTATAATCTCTAAACCATGTGACTTGTATAGGAACCATTGTTTCTAACTTACGTGTTTTTCTCAAAAATGATGTTGTCATTTTATATTTTCTAATGATTTTATATTGAAATAGTTAATGGCTTAACTAAAAGTTAAAGCTTTTCTGGGTTCTAGATGAATAATCTGGCCACATTTCTGTTTGATTCAGGATTATGAGGATATTATCAAAGATTGACACACAAATTGCTTTACGTATAAAACTTAGGGTTTCTTTACGATTGGTGCCAAGAAAGTTAGTCTCAGAAAATTAAGGTTATATCTCAAAGCATCCTGGTTTTTCTTAAATAGCTATTGTGAGTCTATCATCCTTGAAATGGATTAGATAAATTATTGTTGAGTTTATACTTTAAACGTAAGCCACCAACAGTTCTACAACACCCTTCTCAGCTCTAAAATAGTCATCCCTTCTATATTTCTAAAACTTGATTGTCTCAGCCCTTGAGATAAATCCTTAACTCAAATATTCTATGATTTTATAAAGCCTATATTTAGCTTCTCTAAACTATATATATTAGAAACTTTGATCATTATTCTCAATTTTTATCATTACAGATTAAAATGCCTGCCTATATCTCACATGGGATTTCTCCTTCCATTTCTTTTAGCTTTTAGGGAACAACTGTAGGTTCTGACATAGAAAAATAACATACTTTCAAACACAGTTGGGAAAATTTGCCTGGCATCTTCTTACAAGAGCAGCTAGGAATGATGTAGGAAGAAGACCTATTGGTAGATACAGTAATCAAAATACTCACTTTATTCATCATTCTCTGGGCCTAATAAGAGTCATCCTGTAATTTTTATTGGGTATCAGTACTGTCATCATACTTCTAAATACCATTTTTGTTCTTAAATTTCTAATACTGTAAAAAAGTAGTCAAATTTGTCAAGAGACAAATACATATTTTATATAAAATGGAAAACCAAAGCTCTTAGCTCTTATGATCATTTTTTACCTTGTAATTTCAAGCCAGATCACCTATTTGCTATTTAAAATCTTCACTTTTTCTTCTCTTTTTTATACTTTTGACCAGATTTTAACATTTTTCATTTTCAAATATAGATATTATTCGAGATGGTAGGCTTACCTCCCAACTTATCTCCCAAAAAAAAGCTTATCTCCCAAAAAAAAATCTTCAGTTAAAATAACCTGTAAAGTTAGTGATAGAGAAGAGGGAAAACAAAAGGAAACTAACTGTAGAGATGTTAAAAGTGCTTCAGTCCTTGTAACTTTCTATGTGTCTATTAATGAAGTTTTCCTGACCACAGAATTTACAACCATGGGGTTACACTGGATTTGTTTAGACCTGGCTTTGAGTAGATACTCTGACACCAACTATCTGTATGATCTTGATCAAATTATTAACCTCACCAAGCTCTGTTATCTTCGTGTATAAAATTATAACAAGCCAATTGAATGCAGTTGCCATAAAGATTAAAGAACAGGGATTAAATGAGATACATAAAGCAGTTAAGGTGTTGCTTGGTTTGTAGGGAGCCATTAATACAGGTAGCTGAACTCATCAAGATTTCCTTTATCACCCACTCACACTATTTTTTCTTTCTGACTGGATCCCAAAGTCCTCTTTATTTCTCTAAGTAAACTTTTAATCATTCCACTATATACCCAAGGATATCCTTGGCTATATCTTATATTCTAGAAGGCCTCTACAGCCTTCTAAGTCTTATGCATAACTTTTATCTCTTCCTCCTCATTCCTGGTTAGGGGACATAGGGTAGAGCCTCCTAGAAACTTGGATATAGACTACCATCTGAGATTTAACAAGATAACATCCACCTATGAAAGATGTGATTATTCTTATGTAGAACTAATAAAGATAATTAGCGTTATATGAGAATAGATGTTGCCCACAATTAAAGGCTGCAACTTGGCATACTTCTTTTAAAACTGTGAATGACAAATTTGACAAATTTAAAAGTACAGTGTACCTAACCACCAACCCCCTTTTTATTCTTCAGAATGCAGCTAGAATTGTCCGTGCTCTTTTTGAAATTGCTCTGAGGAAACGTTGGCCTGCCATGACCTACAGGCTCCTGAATCTTAGTAAAGTCATTGACAAGAGGCTCTGGGGTTGGGCTAGCCCTTTGAGACAGTTTTCAGTCTTACCACCACACATTCTAACAAGATTAGAAGAAAAAAATCTTACTGTGGATAAGCTGAAAGACATGAGGAAAGATGAAATAGGTAAGAAGGAAGCAAAAATGTTTTAATGTATTGTTCTGTACAAATAAAATATTTTATTAAATATAAAAGAAAACTGTGCATTTTCACATTACTCAAGATAAATCTTTTTACCGTTTTAAATCCAGTTGGTATCAGTATGTAAATAGCATTTGTTCTTCTACTTTTATCATAAGATGTTGAAAAACTATTCCTACATTCATTTCTATGTACCTTAACATTTTATTGGATAAACTTCACAGTGAATCGATTAGTTAATATTTCAGATTCTGAGTAGGATAGATATTACACATGAAGGGAGTCAGGCTGAAGAGAAATAAGGAGGATACTGCTGGCAAAGGTCCATTGATGGAAGAGAGACTAAGATAGCTATTTCACTTGTATAGTAAGAATACTTGAAGACAAAGAAAAAAAAAAGAATACTTGAAGACAGAATGGTAGGAGGTATCATAAAAATAGAAAATGAAGCTAATAACTAGAGAAGTTAAGATTACTTACAATGGAGTAACGTATGTAAATATATTATCAAAATAAGGAAAACCACTTTAGTTTCAAATTCTGTTGAACATGGAACATTTTGATTTGTTCATAAACATACTTTAAAAATTATATACAAAGAACCAAGATATGTAAGAAATATTGATACTATTAAATATTATCTATTTCCACTTAATTGCTTGGACCCAAGTAGGAAAATGTTTATAGTTAGTAACAGTCAATCTGTGACCCCGTCCCCACCCTGGCATTCCCATACATACCTACTTCAAAATCTAATAATTTATGAAAATAGGTACAAATGGTTAAGTTTGTGCTACATTGACCATATTTTATATTTTAGCTTTATTTTTTTTCTGGAAATGAGTTTGGATGGGTGCTTTGGATTTGATTACCAAAGCATTTCCCATCATGATTATAGAGTTGAGAAATAGATTTTGAGTAAATCAATGGCTATTTTCACAAAATACTAAATTTTTTAATGTGTCATGAGCTAACTAGGAGAAAAGTGGAACAGTTTATAGTAGTTTAAACACTGACAAGTCTCAGTAATTTTAAGAACCCTATTAATAACTCAAGAAACCTTGATACTGGCTTTCAGAGCTATGAATTGCTAATTCAAGTTAACTATTACAAAATATTCAAACATGCCAGGTCAAGAATGTCAACTATTCTACATAGCAAATCATAAAACAAGCAATAAAACCACCTTCTCTGAAATCCCATTTACAAGTCAGATTATATTGTTTTTTTCCTGTCTGAACACATTTCTTCTGTGTGATGTTTTCCTTACAGGTCACATGTTGCATCATGTGAATATTGGACTCAAGGTCAAACAGTGTGTTCATCAGATTCCTTCTGTTACAATGGAAGCATCCATTCAGCCCATCACACGGACTGTCCTCCGAGTGACACTGAGCATCTGTCCTGATTTTACTTGGAATGATCAGGTAAAAGTGGAAAATACCTCTATCAGTGGTCAGCAAAAATGTCTGTACTGCAGGTTTGACTATACCTCCTTACATCTGTCCTTAAGGCATGTAGAAAACTCTGAAAAGAATACTTGTTGAAGATTCATTTAAAGCATTGTACTTTACTATCACCCTCAAGAAAAACATAATATATTAATACGGCAACCAATGAGACCTCTTCAGAACATCTTAGGTACCCTAGAAGTTCAACACTGAACAATAGTTCAATATATCATATATATGAAATCTTAAATATATATATATTTAATGTATATACACACAACACACACACAAAGTTCTACTCTGGATCCTCTTTATGTACACATTTTTTAAGATCTGTCTTTGCAACAGTTACTGTACAAAGACTTCAGTGGAGTAGTGATTGTAGATACAAAAGCAAGTAAGTCTCAAACCTTTCTTTCAAGAAGCCAGTGGAGGAAGATAAGGAAATCTGTAACTGTAGTAGCAGTGCCTACTTTAACATGGTTATTTTAAGGTTCTGATTATGTATAAGTAAATATCTTCTACATTATCTGACATTATTAGTGTATCTTTAATACAAATTAATTTTATTCATCAACATACTTAAAAATTAACCAACCATAGCCTTAAATCTACCACTGGTCTTAAACTGTCCTAACCAGTAATTCCTTCAATGTTCTCATCTGTAAACATGCATAATAATAATAATGATTATCTTTCTCACAAATTCTGTGAGAGCTAAATGATATAAAATTATATTTAATATTTCTGTAAACATAAAATTTTACATAAAATATAAAATTAGTTAAGCCATATACTCATATTTCATTTTATATTTAATAGAGGGTTTTTGAAGTGCATAAAAGTTTTATTTCCCTTTTTTCACAGTTTTCTTCTGTTAGCATGCATAAAAAAAATCTTCCACAGTTTGATTTAATTCATTAGTAAGACAAAGTACTTAATAGTTTGTGTAGTTAAAGAGTTAACTTTAACTCAGAATGCTATTTGCTGCAAGAACAGAAAACCTGGGGGCGCCTGGGTGGCTCAGTGGGTTAAAGCCTCTGCCTTCAGCTCAGGTCATGATCTCGGGGTCCTGGGATCGAGCCCCGCATTGGGCTCTCTGCTTGGCAGGGAGCCTGCTTCTCGCACCCCCTATCTATGCACTCTGCCTACATGTGATCTCTCTCTCTGTAAAATAAATAAATAAAATCTTTAAAAAAAAAGAATAGAAAACCTGACTTATCTCAAAGTGACTTCTGCAAAAAAATATATTATCTTCCACAATAAAAGGTCCACCAGTAGAATAGGCCCCAAAGGTGATTGAGTCTATTTAATGTTATCATTTAGGGCCCATTTTTTTGCTGTCCTGGCACTCTTGACTACTTTCCAAATGTTTTCTGTGCTTCCTTGTCCCCATTTAACAGGGAAAAGTGAACACACCCCTACTTCATCAACCCAGACCATGAACCATAAGACCTTATCCTCCTTCTGATTGGGCCAGGATTGGCTATCTGCCTATCCCTTACCACAGGCTGTTTATGATAAGGGAAATACTATAAGCTAATTGGCTTGGGCTAACCAAAATCATTCTGAGAGATGAGGTCACCTCCTCCTGAGTCACATAATAGAGAGATGAACACTTAACAAGACTGGGCTTTGTTAGAAAAAAGAGGGAGAATGAGTACACAAAATTGGTGTATCTATCTCTCTAATGGAATATTATTTGTCAGTGAAAAAGAATGAAGTACTGTTACATGATACAACATGAATGAACCTTGAGAACATAGTAAATGAAAGAAGCCCGTCACAAAAGACCACATATTATATGATTCCATTTATATGAAATCTCCACTATAGGCAAATCTTTATTTGCCTATAACCACAATCACAAGTAGATTGTGGTTGTCAAGCTTGGAGATTGGAACAATGAAGGAAGATAAGTAGTGACGGAGATGGGTGCAAGATTTCTTTTGGGAGGTAATTCTAAAATGAGATTATGGAGATGATTGTAAAAGCTTTATAAAAACCATCGAAATGTATACTTTGAGTAAACTTTTTAATGTAAATTGTATATCAATAAAGCTGTTGGAAAGAGAATAGGTGCTGGATTTGCAAACAACAATATCCCTTACTTGAGTTAAAATATACTTAGTATTAGAATATTATTTTTCTTCTAGGTCCATGGCACAGTAGGAGAACCTTGGTGGATTTGGGTAGAAGATCCTACAAATGATCATATTTATCATTCAGAGTATTTTCTAGTTCTGAAAAAACAGGTAAACATGGATCTGTCTATTATGTTGCTATCATAGAAGAAAATATAAACTAAGTAATTTCTGGTTTTACCTATTTCTCTGTAATTTCTTAGTGCCTTTAAAGCTTTATTTTTTTTGTTTCTGTTTGGTTTCAAAAGTAACAGGAATTGCATGTTATTATATTCATATATTCCATGTGATCTTAGGTTGAGAAATTGAATTGTAATCTTTATCATGGTTTAAGACATGACCTGCAGAGAAGTGAAATATGTCAGATGGGTGTGATAAATAATGTAATTGATAAATAAAATTAAGTAAATAAAAATTAATACTTTAGATGTTACAAAAAATACTAGAGTATTGAGTATAGAGTTTTTTTTAATTTTCCATAAATCCCAAAAGAAAGACTCAATTTGATGCTAGCATATCTTTAACTGGGATGCTTCATCCATGATTTCTCTTTTTATCAAAGAGAAAGCAAGCTTTAGGCTGGGAACCCTGGGTAGGCAGCAGTAGAATTTCACAGCAGTATTTTTTTTCACGATTACTTTCTATTTATGCTAAGTTCTGTTTTTCCACTTAAGGTAGTGGTAAAATTTAAAGAAAAATATTAAGTAAATAATTTGGTATAAATCATGAAGTTAAGTAATTTAGTGAATAGAAATTTAGGAAATTCTGATAATGAGTCAAACTGGTAATCTGTTAGTACATAGTGATGTACATATGTAAATAATATAAATTGTATATAAATTTTACTTTCTACAATATCAAGTATCCTCAGAAGGGAACTATGTATAAATTCTGAAGTGCCTGAATATCTCAGCTATTTAGAAACCCAAGATATTTTCTTGTTTAGTACCTGTTGGTGTAGAGAGCGTTATTTTAACACTAGACTAAGTTATAACTATATTATAATAAGATATAATATTCTATAATATCAGAATATTCATATTCACTTGAGACTTTATTTCACATTAGGTCATTGGTAAAGAAGCTCAACTTCTGGTATTTACAATCCCTATTTTTGAGCCTTTGCCTTCCCAATACTACATCCGAGCAGTATCTGATAGATGGTTAGGAGCTGAGGCTGTATGTATTATCAACTTTCAACATCTGATTCTACCAGAGAGACATCCTCCCCATACAGGTAACATACTGAATTGTAACCTGAATCATTGATGATGTTGTTGTTTGTTATTGTTGTTTTTTGTTGTTCTTTTGTTTGTTTTGTTAACATATAATGTATTATTTGTTTCAGGGGTATAGTTCTGTGATTCATCAGTCTTACACAATTTGCAGCAGTCAACATAGCACACATGCTCTCCAGTGTCCATCACCCAGCCACCCTATCCCTCCCACCCCCCTCCCCTAGAGCAACCTTCAGTTTGTTTCCTGAGATTAAGAGTCTCTTATGATTTGTCTCCCTCTCTGGTTTTGTCTTATTTCATTTTTCCCTCCCTTCCCCTTTGATTCTCTGTAGTTTCTCAAATTCCTCAAGTCAGCAAGATCATATGATAATTGTCTTTCTCTGATTGACTTATTTCGCTTAGCATGGTACCCTCTAGTTCCATCCACGTCGTTGCAAATGGCACAATTTCTATTTTTGAAGGCTGCCTAATATTCCATCTCACGCACACACACACACACACACACACACACACACACACCACATCTTCTTTATCCATTCAAATGTTGATGGACATGTAGGCTCTTTCCATAGTTTGGCTGTTGTGGACATTGCTCCTATAAACATTCGGGTGCACATACCCCCACAGATCGCTACATTTATATCTTTGGGGTAAATACCCAGTAGTGCAATTGCTGGGTTATAGGGTAGCTCTGTTTTCAACTTTTTGAGGAACCTCCATACTGTTCTCCAGAGTGGCTATACCAGCTTGCATTCCCACCAACAATGCAGGAGGGTTCCCCTTTCTCCAGATCCTGCCAACATCTGTCGTTTCCTGACTTGTTGATTTTAGCCATTCTGACCTGTGTGAAGTGGAATCTCATTGTGGTTTTGATTTGTATTTCCCTGATGCTGAGTGATGTTGAGCACTTTTTCATATGTCAGTTGGCCATTTGGATGTCTTCTTTGCAGAAATGTCTTCTGTCATTTCTTGATTGGATTATTTGTTCTTTGGGTGTTGAGTTTGAAAAGTTCTTTATAGATTTTGGATACTAGCCCCTTATCTGATATGTCATTTGCGAATATCTTCTCCCATTCTGTCAGTTATCTTTTGGTTTTGTTGACTGTTTCCTTTGCTATGCAAAAGTTTTTTATCTTGAAGTCCCAATAGTTCATTTTTGCCCTTGCTTCCCTTGCCTTTGACAATGTTTCTAGGAAGAAGTTGCTTCAGCTGAGGTGGAAGAGGTTGCTGCCAGTGTTCTCCTCAAGGATTTTTGATGGATTCCTGTCTCACATTTAGGTCTTTCATCCATTTGAGTCTGTTTTTGTGTGTGGTATAAGGAAATGGTCCAGTTTCATTCTTCTGCATGTGGCTGTTCAGTGTTCCCAGCACCATTTGTTGAAGACACTGTATTGTTTCAATTAGACATTCTTTCCTTCTTTGTCAAAGATTAGTTGACCAGAGCATTGAGGGTTCATTTCTGGGTTCCCTATTCTGTTCCACTGATCTATGAGTCTGCTTTTGTGTCAATACCATACTGTCTTGTTGATTACAGCTTTGTAATAGAGCTTGAAATCTGGAATTGTGATGCCCCCAGGTTTTCTTTTTCAACATTCCTCTGGCTATTCGGGGTCTTTTCTGATTACATACAAATTTTAGGATTATTTGTTCCATTTCTTTGAAAAAAGTTGGTGGTATTTTGATAGAGATTTCATTAAATGTGTAGACTCCTCTAGGTACCACAGACATTTTCACAGTATTTGTTCTTCCAATCCATGAGTATGGAATATTTTTCCATTTCTCTGTGTCTTCCTCAATTTCTTTCATGAGTATTCTATAGTTTTCTGAGTACAGATTCTTTGCCTCTTTAGTTAGATTTATTCTTAGGTATCTTATAGTTTTGGTGCAATTGTAAATGGAATCAACTCCTTAATTTCTCTTTTTTCTGTCTTGTTGTGATGTATAGATTTTATACATTGATTTTATATCCTGACACTTTACTGAATTCCTGTATGAGTTCTAGCAGTTTTGGGGTGGGGTCTTCTGGGTTTTCCACATAAAGTATCAGATCATCTGCAGAGAGTGAATTTGACTTCTTTGCTGATTTGGATTCCTTTTATTTCTTTTTGTTGTTTGATTGCTGAGGCTAAGACTTCTAGTTCTTTATGGGATAGCAGTGGTGATAGTGGACATCTCTGTCATGTTCCTGACCTTAGGAGAAAAGCTCTCAGTTTTTCCCCATTGAGAATGATATTCACTGGGTTTTTCATAGATGGATTTTATGATATTGAGGCATGTACCCTCTGCCCCACACTGTGAAGGTCAAGAAAGGATGCTGTACTTTGTCAAACACTTTTTCTGCACCTATTGAGAGTATCATATGGTTCTTGTTCTTTCTTTTATTAATGTATTGTGTCACATTGATTGATTTGCCGACATTGAACCTACCTTGCAGCTCAGGAATAAATCCCACTTGGTCATGGTGAATAATCCTTTTAATGTGCCATTGGATCCTATTGGCTAGTATTTTGGTGAGAATTTTTGTATCCATGCTTATCAGGAATATTGGTCTGTAATTCTCCTTTTTGGTAGGGATCAAGATAATGCTGGCCTCATAGAGTAAGTTTGGAAGTTTTCCTTCCACTTCTATTTTATGGACCAGTTTCAGGAGAATGGGTATTAATTCTTCTTTAAATGTTTAGTACAATTCCCCTGGGAAGCCGTCTGGCCCTGGGCTCTTGTGTTTTTGGGAGTTTTTTGATTTATGGATCTCTTTAGGTTTTCTATTTCTTCTTGGTTCAGTTTTGGTAGTTTGTGTGTCCCTAGGAATGCATCCACTTCTTCCAGATTGTCTAATTTGCTCGCATATAGTTGCTCATAATATGTTCTTATAATTGTTTGTATTTCTGTAATGGTGGTTGTGATGTCTCCTCTTTCATTCATGATTTTACTAATTTGGGTCCTTTCTCTTTTCTTTTTGATAAGGCTGGCCAGGGGTTTATCAGTCTTATTCATTCTTTCTCAGAACCAGTTCCTAGTTTTGTTGTTTTGTTCTACTGTTCTTTTGATTTCTATTTCATTGATTTCTGTTCTGATTTTTATTATTTCTCTTCTCCTGCTAGGTTTAGTCTTTATTTGCTATTCTTTCTCCAGATCCTTTAGGTATAGGGTTAGGTTGTGTATTTGAGACCTTTCTTGTTTCTTGAAAAAGGTTTGTAGTGCTATATACTTTCCTCTTAGGACCACCTTTGCTACATCTCAAAGATTTTGAACAATTGTGTTTTCATTTTCATTTGTTTCCATGATTTTTTTTTAATTCTACTTTAATTTCCTGGTTGACCCATTCATTCTTTAGTGAGATACTCTTTAGCCTCCATGTATTTGTGTTCTTTCCAACTTTCCTCTCATGATTGAGTTCTAGTTTCAAAGCATTGTATTGAAAATATGCAGAGGATGATCCCAATCATCTGCTACAGTTGAGACCTGATTTGTCACCCAGGATGTGATCTGTTGTGTAGAATGTTCCATGTGCACTAGAAAAGAATGTGTATTCTGTTGCTTTGGGATGGAATGTTCTGAATATATCTGTTTAGTCCATCTAGTACAGTGTGTCATTTAAAGCCTTTATTTCCTTGTTGATCTTTTGCTTAGATGATCTGTCCATTTCTTTGAGGGGTTGTTAAAGTCCCCTACTACTATTGTATTATTGTCGATGTGTTTCTTTGATTTTGTTATTAATTGGCTTCTATAATTGCCTGCATCCATGTTAGGGGCATAGATACTAAAAATTATTAGATCTTCTTGTTTGATAGACCCTTTAAGTATGATATAGTGTCCTTCCTCATCTCTTATTATAGTCTTTGGTTTAAAATCTAATTTGTCTGATATAAGCATTGTCACCCCAGCTTTCTTTTGATGTCCATTAGCATAGTAAATGGTTTTCCATTCCCTCACTTTAAATCTGGAGGTGTCTTTGGGTCTAAAATCAGTCCCTTGCAGACAGTATATCAGTGGGTCTTGGGGGTTTTTTTGTTTTGTTTTTTTTAAAAGATTTTTATTTATTTATTTGACACAGAGAGAGAGATCACAAGTAGGCAAAGAGGCAGGCAGAGAGAGAGAGGGAAGCAGGCTCCCTTCTGAGCAGAGAGCCCTATGCGGGGCTTGATCTCAGGACCCCGAGATCATGACCTGAGCCAAAGACAGAGGCTTTTACCCACTAAGCCACCCAGGCGCCCTGATTCTTGTTTTTTTTTTTTTAATCCAATCTGATACCCTGTGTCTTGATTGGGGTATTTATCCCATTTACTTTTGGGGTAACTATTGAAAGATATGAATTTAGTGCTGTTGTATTGCTTGTAAGGTGACTGTTACTCTTTATTGTCTCCGTTCCTTTCTGGTCTATGTTTCTTTAGGCTCTCTCTTTGCTTAGAGGACCCCTTTCAATATTTCCTGTAGAGCTGATTTGGTGTTCGCAAATTCTTTTAGTTTTTGTTTGTCCTGGAAGGTTTTTATCTCTCCCTCTATTTTCAGTGACAGCCTAGCTGAATATAGTATTCTTGGCTGCATATATTTCTCATTTAGTGCTCTGAATATATCATGCCAGTCCTTTCTGGCCTGCCAGGTCTCTGTGGATAGATCTGCTGCCAATCTAATATTTCTACCATTGTAGGTTATAGATCTTGTCCCTAAGCTGCTTTCAGAATTTTCTCTTTGTCTCTGAGACTTGTAAGTTTTACTGTTAGATGATGGAGTGTTGACCTATTTTTATTGATTTTGACGGGGGTTCTTTGTGCCTCCTGGATTTTAATTCCTGTTTCCTTCTCCAAATTAGGGAAATTCTCTGCTAGAATTTGCTCCAATATACCTTCTGCCTTTCTCTTTCTTTTTCTTCTGGGATCCCAATTATTCTAATATTGTTTCGTCTTATGTTATAACTTATCTCTAGAATTCTTCCCTCGTTATCCAGTAGTTGTTTATCTCTTTTTCTCAGCTTCTTTATTCTCAATCATTTAGTCTTCTATATCACTAATTCTCTCTCCTGCCTCATTTATTCTAGTGGTTAGAACCTCCATTTTTTTTTTTATTGCACCTCATTAATAGCCTTTTTGATTTTGACTTGGTTAGATTTTAGTTCTTTTATTTCTCCAGAAAAGGATTCTGTAGTATCTTCTATGCTTTTTTTCAGGCCCAGCTGGTATCTTTATAATCATCATTCTGAACTCTAGTTCTGACATCTTACTAATTTCCATATTGATTAGGTCCCTGGCAGTCAGTACTGCCTCTTGTTCTTTTTCTTTGAGGTGAATTTTTCTGTTTTATCATTTTGTCCAGAAAAGGACAGATGAATGAGACAACAACAAAAATGCTAAAAGGGTAACAACAACCCCAGAAAAATATACACTAAACAAATCAGAAGAGACCTGAAACTGGGTGGGGAGGGGGTGGAGAAAGGGAAAAAAAAGGACATGTTCAGGCTGGTGAATGGGGCAGAGCCACACACTGGATTTTGGGTGTATTTTGGTCCGTTAGAAGAAACTGCCTCCCAAAATTTTAAAGAAAGAAAAACATATATGTATATATATATATATATATATATATATACACACACACACACACACACACACACACACACACACAAATAAGGGTAAATATGATGAAGGGATATAATATGACTGTAAAGATGAAAGTTTAAAAAGATTTTTAAAAAGGAATTGATACGATAAGAAGTGGTTGAAAAAAGAAACGAAAATATTTAAAAAGAAAAAGAATGTGATCAGGTGGGAGACTAGAACAAGGCCATATGCTAGATTTGGGGTATATTTTGGTCTTTTAGAAGAAACTGTATCCCAAAATTTTAAAGAAACAAAAACTTTATATATATATACAAAAAATAAGGTTAAATACAATGAAGGGATAGAATATGACTGTAAAAATGGAAATTAGAAAAGATTTTTAATTAGCAATAATCGCGCCCCGGATAAACCTCATTGGCTACGACACTGCCACTGCGCAAAGCTGGAAATTAGAAAAGATTTTTAAAAAAGAATTTATAAGATAAGATATTTGTTGAAAGAGGAAAGAAAAAAAATTCAAAAAGAATAGAAAAAGAAAAAAAATAAAATTAAAAAAGTTAACTTTGAAAGACTAAAGAAAAGGCCATGAATTCTATGTACTGTATTCCCCTAGTGCTGGAATTTTACCATTCACATTGATTGGTAAACTTGGTCTTAGCTGGATGTTCTTGCTGATCTTCTGGGGAGGGGCCTATTGCAGTGATTCATAAATGACTTTTCCTGAGGTGGAATTGCACCACCCTTTCCAGGGGCAAGCCTTAGTAATCTTCCCAGGTTTGCTCTCGGTAGCTTTTGTTCCCTGAAAGCTTTCCCTACAGCTTTGGAGGACAAGAATGAAAATTGTGGCCTCTCAATCTCTGGCCCCAGAGGAGCCGAGAACTCCAGGCCCCACTCCTCGGTTTGCCCTCAGAGAAAAGCAGTCAATCACTCCTGTCTTCCTGGTCTCCGGCCGCACTCCATGCTTACCCAGCATGTGACCAAGCCTTTCTGTCTCTGGCAAACAACCCCGTTTGGAGTCTCCAAACCCAGTAGATTCCTGCAGTGTGCTCCCGTGCTACTCTTCCCAAGGGAGGAAGGGGAGTCTCACAGAATCTGCCACTTGTTGGGTCCCTGCTCAAAGAGTAGTGGCACATCTTTGCTGTGGATCATGATTTATTGCAACCCCAAGCTGAGAGCCCACTCCTCGGCTCCATCCTTGATCCTTGCAGCCGGCTTCTCCACTCTGATACTTGGGAGCTCTGCCACATTCAGGCATCCCTGGTCTTTCTTTGATCCCAAGGATCCCGAGACCACAATGTCCCAGTGAGGTTTCCACCCCACGCTTAGCCACTGGAGCAACGTCCCTCTGCAGAGCAGACTTCTAAAAGTTCTGATTTTGTGCTCCACTGCTCTGTCACTTGCCAGTAGCCAGCTGACATCCCCGCAGTCTATCTTCCCAAATATCACCTCAGATTCACTTCTCTGCAGGTCCTACCTTCCAGAAAGTGGTCATTTTTTTGTTCACAGAATTGGTGCTATTCTTTTCTTTGATCTGTTGAGTTTTTAGGTGTTCAGAATGGTTTGATAACTATCTAGCTGAATTTCTGGGACCAGATGAAATTTACGTCTCCTACTTCTCCACCATCTTGCTCCTGTTGCAAGTGTCTATGCTTTAAAGTTGTCTAAATCTGAATCAGAATCCAACTCATTTAGTCAATATAGTTTGAAAAAAGACCTTCCAAAATCAAATCTATGTATTTTTGGTAGAGCTAAATGGTGGACCTTAATTTTGTTTGAGTTCCAAAAACATTAAGCCTAGTTCAATTCTCATAGCTCTAATAAGCTGGAGACCCACTACTTCTGTATTATTATACCTTCATCTCTATATTTTTAAAAGATTTTATTTATATATTTATTTGTTTGTTTGTTTGAAAAAGAGAGAGATTGAGAGAATCAGTGGGAGGAGGAGCAGAGGGAGAAGCAGACCTCCTGCAGAGGAGGGAACCCAATGTGGGACTTGATCCCAGGACCCTGGGATCATGACATGAGCCAAAGGCAGATGTTTAACTGACTGAGCCACTTAGGCACCCACCTTCATCTCGTTTTATATACAATCATTACAATGTCTCCATATCTCCTTCCTTCCCATTGCAAGTATTATTTGTCATTTAATCTGTGTTCTTTGGGAAACTTCTGAGGTATCCTTTTTGTTTGTGTTTATTGCTATTTACTTAAACTTATTTCTACTATGTTAAATGAATCAAAGTGAATTGTGCATTCTTTTTCTTCCATATAGTGTGCATCTACACCAAAAGAAAAATAAAGCTAATAATATTAAGGAATCAGGTTTATGATATCACTGCAGAATGGATTCATTATACCTCAAGTCATTCCTCCTACAAATAATATGTACCCTTTATATTAGTTGTTTTCCTCCGAGCTAATATGATAAAAGGGAATATGGTAATCTGCAATATCATGTAACAGTTTTTCATTGTCAAAACTAGCAAAAATCCATTTTACATTTTAGTAACATGAGGAAGTGTCTTTATATTTTGACTTATTAAAAAAGCAGAATTTCATGAATAAATGTTTATATTGGTACTTCTAAGTGCCCTAATTCTATTTTAAATTATCTCTAAATTAAGCTATTTAATTTAGTATATTAAGTGTATATCTTATTGAGAATTCATAACTGATGATTAATGATTTCAAGAGTTCCTTAATTTAGAGAAAAATAAAGATCATTCTTTTCATATAATTCCTCTGAAGACAAACTATTTTCTTTTTTTTTTCTTTTTTTTTTTTACAAACTATTTTCAAAATAAAAATATTATTCCTTACTACTTTTAATGAATACATTTTTTAACAAATATATTTTGTTTGGGAAATGAAAGCAGGCATTAATTTGACTTTAATCTTTGACATTTTTTGTCAGATGTGTACCTTGTTTATTACTTTAAGCATATCTTAAAGAGAAATACTTTAGACTACAGCTTAAAACCACTTTGATACCTTGACAGAACTAAAAAGTTTGTCAACATAGAGAAATAATGAGATTGCAGTATCAACTGATATACTCATTAAAAAAGACCTTTCTGTTTTTCTATCTATATATGATACCTAGAATCTCAAAATATGTAAAAATGTTTGGTGCTTTAATTTTAAAGTATATGCTACCATCATCACTACTAGATTTCTTTGAGTGCAGATTTGATTTTAACATGCATTAACATTGTTTTTTTTTTTTTTTTTTTGGTTAACATTGTATTTTAATGCTCATTTAATCACTTCTCTGTTGAGTGGTCAAGCACATATCACTCTATTTATATAATTAGTTGACTTCTGACTACACTTTAAAAAGCAGTAAATACATCACCATGACATCTCAGTTGATATTAGAAATGCTTGATGTAACCTCAATGATTCCTAGTTCTATTCAGCTGAGGGTGGGAGTGAGTGTGTGTTTATGTGGGTGTGTGTAGGCACCCCGTAGAGCCTAAATCAAACAAGAAAATTCTTCACATTTCATAGAAGTGAATCCTCATAATTTAGTATTTTTAGCATATACCAAAGTGTTCATTTTCTTAGTTTCTATTAAGAATATGTCTGTGATTTGGTTAATGTTGCAAGTTAAGACGTCCTCCCTTCTTGATTTTCAGTGCTACAGAAAACTTAGGAGAGTATAATCTGCTACAGAAGACTTATGCAGTCACCTCTTAATTACCTATGTAATAGAGCAGAGCTGTGGGGCTAAGATAATATTTTAAAAATAGCTTTTTATCTTTAAGTACAATTTTTGAGAATTCTCTACACTTTCCATTTCGAAACTGTACTGTGAACATCTCACACAGATAAAGACCATGTCCTCTTACAGATTTTTTTTCCCTCCGTATTCAAACTTTGGATGGATAGAATCATCCTCTATGAAAAAATTATGAAAGTAAAGTTCCCTTCCAGTTTTCTAACTGATAACTTTTCTGGATTATGGGAAAATACAGTGTCAAGTTCAAGAGTGTATAACTTCATTTCTCTAAATGATTTTTTTTTTAAGATTTTATTTATTTATTTGACAGAGAGAGAGAGAGATCACAAGTACGGAGAGAGGCAGACAGAGAGGGGGAAGCAGGCTCCGCACTGAGCAGAGAGCCCAATGCAGGGCTTGATCCCAGAACCCTGAGATCGTGACCTGCGCTGAAGGCAGAGGCTTTAACCCACTGAGCCATCCAGGAGCCCCTTCATTTCTCTAAATGATTTTAACTGTCTAATCTCCTAGACCTCTAGTTTATATAATGAGATACAACTAAATTTGTTTCTTTCAATGTTGTTTCAGTGCAGTTCTTTTTTACCCATTCATTCTCTGATTTGAAACTCCCACCTAAGTTTCTTCCTGTAATTATTTAAGTTTACTTTAGTTTATATTGACTAAACCAATAGCTTACCCAGGCATTCTGGTTTGGTCAGTTTTCTAACAGATCAGAGGAAATTTATTATTGGTAACCATTCTAGTACTGCAGTTTGCAGTTGGTTTTCCTTTTTCTACAGGTTGGGGTAAATTTAATTTTCTTCTACACCACGCATATTTTCATATACCTGTCATTCAGATTACTTTCCTGATTGTAAAAGAGCCATGTAATGATATTAGAGTTGGTATATGGGGAACTCTCCCAGGAAATTAATATTATAAGATATAATATATCTTATAATATGTATTATATATTATATTACATATTATTATATTATATATTATCATAATAATATATAATTGTATATTTATTATATATAATTATTATATTATTATGATAATATATTATACATTATATATAATTAGTATTATAAATGTACTAACAGAGGAAAAAATCTGTAACTAGTATATAAAAATTTGTGTTAAGCCTTTTTTTTCCCTTACAATAAATTAAGGATTGTTATAATTTATTCCTGAGAGACAGTGTTTAGTATTGTGCATTTTTTCCAGTTATGGCCGTACCTGTTTCATCTTTTCAGAATTACTGGATCTTCAGCCTTTACCGATCACAGCCTTGGGATGTGAAGCATATGAAGCGCTGTACAACTTTAGCCACTTTAACCCTGTGCAGACACAAATATTTCATACACTGTATCACACAGACTGTAATGTCCTACTTGGAGCACCCACTGGATCAGGAAAGACTGTTGCTGCTGAATTAGCCATTTTCAGAGTCTTCAATAAGTACCCTACTTCAAAGGTCTGTTTGAAGGAATCACGTACTTACATTAAATTAGAAAATGCAGTTCATAATCTGTAAACTAGCCAGTTCTCATAGTGAATTTTCTGGGGGGACAGATCAGCATTAGAATAACTGGCCAGAAAAAATTTATCTTAAACTTTGGAGTCCTCTAGTTGGGTTTCTGATGTACATGTCAGTTTCCACATGTTCATTCCTCATTTTAAGATACTTAATTCACAGTCATATTTATAAATAATGACTTATAACCGAATCTTTTTGCTATAAAAGAAACACTAATACTTTAACAAATACAGTTTAGTTATACCCATGAAATACAGAGGCAGTTTTTATTCCACATTTCTGCAAATGGCCATATTATTGATGGAAAATAGCATGGTGAGTCAAATAAACATTGCTTTTATGCTTTCCTGAAATGTGAAGTACATACTCATAGTTTAGAAGTTTTATTTTCCAAGAAAGCTAATTCATACATTGTGATTGGAATTATATGGTATTTTCCTTATCATTTATTATTTTAGAAATGTTTGAACTTCTTTCTCAGTAATTTTCAATTAGTGGCTCTTCTTCCCTGCCTAACTTGAAGTTTTCCTACTTCTCAGTCTATTTTGTGCTTATCAATCCATTATTAAGACATGTTAATACAGCAATAGAGCTATACTCTAAATTTGAAACATTTTATAAAGGAAAGAATTTTTTTTCACCAATCTGTATGTAAGTTTGAATTATTAAAGACCAATTGTTGTTGTTGTTATTGAAAAGGTAGAATACCTAAAATGTGTGACTATCATCTTCCATAAAATCTGCATTAAAATTTAAACAACCATATTTATTTCTCTTTAGAATTTCAAAAGTAATAACTTTTTTCATGGAAGAGTTAAAATTCAGATAATTCTGGATCATAATACCAGGGAAAACTTTTATTTTCATCAGAATATAAAATACCTAAAGAAAATACCTTCAGTGTTTTTTTTTTTAAATATTTAAAATTTTATATGTCTATATTTTTATGATGTATTATATTTCTGTCCTACTTTGGATAAAGGTAGTTTGAGCAAGTTAATGACTTTTCCCATTATTTAAAATTTTAAGCTTTTCAATAATAAAAGATACATTTTTAAACCACATTATCATATGTAGATAGAGTTTACCTTTATTTGAAAATGATGCCACTAGTTTCACGAAGTCTTTTTACCCTCCCCACCCTTTTCAGGCAGTATATATTGCACCCTTAAAAGCCCTGGTACGTGAAAGAATGGATGACTGGAAAGTTAGAATAGAAGAAAAACTTGGCAAAAAGTAAGTTCTTGCTTATTCAAAAGATATGGTTTGAATAATCTAAAAGGACCAACAAATAAAAGCTTTGCATAAACCTGTTGAATGCTTTTACAGTGATTTTCATAGTCTTTTATTTCAAGGTGTTTGTAATTAGCATTAAAATGTTAGCAATATTCCTATTGTTTTAATATTGAAAAATGAAAGTATTTAATAGGAATACTTTTATTTGGCAAGATAATTTTCTCAAAATCTTTAAATTCTAAAACAAAAGTAAATTTTATCTCTTTATTTTTCTTTCATATCATCCAGAGTAACTCCCAGGAACCATGTAAAGGGCATTTTACATGTAAACAATTTATAGGAAAATAGAAATCCATGTAAAGAACCTGACTTTGAAAAAAGTATTTTAATATTGCACAAGTTTATTCATTGTGCTATTATTTTTAATAGCAAGATTGCAGGTAACCTGAGTGCCTAATAGAACATGGCTAAATAAATTATGGTACATTTACACAATGCAAAATATTCCATCATCCTATAAAGAACCAACTTTTTATATACTGAAAGAATGACCTCCAGAGATACTATAGAAAATGTTTTTAAGTACAGCATTCTATCATTTACGTTTTCTAATGGTAAAGATTATGAATATGTGGTTGCCTTAGAACAAGAACCAGGTGATTGGAAGATAGACACGTTACAGAGACTGCTCACCATACATTGACCCATACGAATATATTACATATTCAAAATAATAAAATGTAAAAATAAAAGTGAATAAAAATAAGCAGAAGCTTTGGAAACACTATACTTGGGGGAACTAATCTTGTCCCCTTTTGTTTTTTGAGGATTAAGACAGATGTAAAAATTATTCAGTGGTTACCTGAAATTTAGAGTTGGCCTCTAAACCCTCTTCCTCTCTATAAAACTGGGGTTTTTTTTTTTATTATATTCAGATAGCCACTGTATAGTACATAATTAGTTTTTGATGTAGTGTTCAGTGATTCATTAGTTAAGTATAATATCCCGTGCTCATCACAGCACGTGCCCTTCTCAATACCCATCACCCTGTGCCCCCTCTCCCCATCCTCCCCTCTGAAATCCCCAGATATTTCTCAGGGTCCATAGTCTCTCATGGTTCATCTCCCTATCTGATTTCTCCCTCTTTGAATTTCAAAAAAAGAAACAAACAAACAAAAAAAAACTGGGTTCTTCTTAGAATAAAGTAACGCATATTTGCCTCAGCATATGTTGTTTATGTCCTATTATGTTTGAATTTGCCTGTAATATCTATAGAAAAAAGAAACAAAGCTTATACCTAATTATATTCTTAATGAATACCTCTTTTGTCTTAATAAGTTAACACGTTCCCTTATTAGAAAGGTGTTTATTCTAACATATGGAGAAGGAAGTATGAGTTCAACTTTATAAAAACATATAGGGCAGAGACTTTGTAAACTTAATCACAGCAAAGTTTGACACCTTCACATATCTGCGTAAAAGTTAGATTATCAGTGATTTAAATTTATACATTCTCTTAGAATTCTGAAGAAACATATTTTGGCTTCGACTCACAGAAACTTTCAGAAATCAAAGAGAAATAAAGCATTATACAATTTTATTTTGAAAGGTATTTTTGCCTTTCCAAGGTCATGTGTTATCTGAGAAAGAAATCGTTTTTCTTCCTTTCCAGAGTTATTGAACTAACCGGGGATGTGACTCCTGATATGAAATCCATTGCTAAGGCTGACCTTATCGTCACTACGCCAGAGAAGTGGGATGGAGTCAGTAGAAGCTGGCAGAATAGGAACTATGTGAAGCAAGTCACTATTCTCATCATCGATGAGATCCATCTGCTTGGTGGGTACCATACTATCTGACACCAGTTATACATTTTGATTCTCACACGTGCAGCAGCCGGCATCAGGACCTGTTAAATGATTAAAATGTATTATTCATATTTCCTAGGGGAGGAAAGAGGCCCTGTTCTAGAAGTCATTGTATCGCGAACAAATTTCATCTCCTCGCACACAGAAAAGCCTGTTAGAATCGTTGGACTCTCTACCGCGTTAGCTAATGCCAGAGACCTTGCTGATTGGCTCAATATTCACCAGGTATATGGATTGATAAGTAAGCCTTTAATACTGTGGCATAGTTGGCTGTATTAAGGAGGCATTCTAACATTAAAAACTTAAATATAAAAACAGAAAATGGTTTCTTTCTGGTTTTCACTCTAGATGGGCTTGTTCAACTTCCGACCATCAGTACGTCCAGTTCCACTGGAAGTTCATATTCAAGGCTTCCCAGGTCAACATTACTGTCCTCGTATGGCTAGTATGAATAAGCCTACATTTCAAGGTAAGCTTCAGACCCTTGGAATGAAATAGCAGCCATTTCGTATGGTAACCTTTAAATGCATTCCAGATAATTTGGGTTTCTTTGAATGGGTGATACTGCTCCAGCTTCTACAAATGTAGGTCATGCCTCAGCTGGTAAGGCATAAAAATGTATGTTGAATTAAATATTGAAAATTGGAGGGATTTCATAGATGAGATTATCTTGGAAGTAGAGAAAAAAATGTATGGATTTTTTAAAGGAATTAAATCATTCTTTATTAAGTTATTTTCTTATAGTAGTAGCTTGAACAAATGATAAATAGGAGCTATAAGTGTAAAAAATATCAGATAATCTTTACCAGAGACCATAAAACTTAAAAATTTTAGTACTTTTTTTAAACAATGCTTCTGTTTTTATGTTTTGTTTTATTTTTTGGTTTTCCCTTTCTAACAATTTAGGCAAGCAAGAAAGATTTAAGAATAACACTCCTATTTTATTGAAACATGTTTTGTTTAGGCTGCATAAGGAATATTTATTATATCAATTAAAAATAACCTCCAAAATAAATTCTCTAATGTGAACTGCTGTTGATTGTGAGGTGACAGTTGTGAGGTGACTTTTTAGCTGCTGTAATTAGCCTTATGACAGAAGCAAAGTATTGATTGTGAACAAGAGACCAATCTTGGCAGTTCAGATTATTTACACCTCCACAGAAGCATTGTATAAAATCACTAATGAACAATAAATCTGCCATGAGCTGTTCAGCCACACCTGTTCTTGCAGCAGCAAAAATCCATTAAATGTTGAGGTTTAAAAAAGAGACAGATTCATTCATGATTATGTGTACAAATGATACCAATATTGTACTAATATGTGTATTTTAAACATTGCATTTCTAATATGATTTATCAAAGCATTACCAGTTATATTCCGTAAGATTCGGATAAACTTTGAGTGAGAAATAACATAAATGAATTTGTTTTTCATGGTATGTATTGTTGTGATTGATTATATTTATTTAAGGAATGGCCAGTTGCATACCAGTGATTGAAATGAAGCATTTTGTGTTCTATAAATCAGTAGTAAATAATTGAAAGACTTACACTTCTCTAGACGTATCAGTACAGTAGCTGTCCTTATAAACTATTTATTATACTTGTAGTATATCACTATATTTCTTTGAGTTTAGAAATATAATTTTATGATAGCTTCATTTCTCACTCTTAGGGCATATATATAGTCAAGGTCATGTCAACATTTTTGTTATAAACCTTGTTTCTTAAGGCATAAGAAGAAATTCTGTAGCTCACGTTTCAAACAAGAAATTATAAGAAGGTTGAACTTTTTGTGTAAAACTTTTAAATATCTCTCTTTAAAGAGAGCTATGTACACATAAGGATAAATTTTTCTTGTGTCATCTTATGAGCATTTTGGAGCCAATGTATGGTAAAGAAATCTTGTTTCAGTTAGGTCACATGATTTATGTGGCTCTCAAGGTAATTTTTTTCTTTCAGTCTTATTACTCAGGTTTCAAACCCTTCATTTCCTCTTCTGTGTGTCTACCATCCATGTGCCATCAGTCACAAATAGATTCAGGCGTGGTATTCTCTGCAGCTCTTTTCCACATTCTTCCACTTGAAACCTTATATATATATGTTTTGGGAAGACAGAAGGCCTTCGTTTGACATATATCTGACTAGTTTACTGATACAAACTCTCAATTATTCCATTGACTGGTAATGACAACAAAGAAAGGAATTTCTTTGTGGCTTTCATTACAGAGTTTCCATCACCTTGCAGGACTTGACTCTCTCCCCTAGAGGCCAGGACCAATAAACTCTGTAACATCATTGATTAGGCAAGCAGAAACACAACCCTGAAAACCCAGCCTTAGGTTGAGTATTCGTATACAGCTGTCACTAGAAGGTAGCAGCTTTTATAAGTGTCACCTTCCTCAGCAGCTCAGAATAGAACTGAGACCTTACACAGTTAAATTTCCCCTGTCCAGGCAGTGTACTCCCCTCGGTGGGTTCAGCTACCTTCCCTTTCCTACCATCTCTCTAATATGCTGTCAGGTCCAACTAGTACCACAAACAATGCTGAATTTGATAACCAAATTAAGAATTCACTTAAATCAATTACATTTAGTTTCATGCCTCCATTTGATATCCTAATGACATGCATATTCTGGTATAAATAGCTTATTACCCTTTTATTTTCCACAACTTTTCAATAGCAATTAGAAGCCATTCTCCAGCTAAACCTGTTTTGATATTTGTCTCATCAAGACGTCAAACTCGTCTTACTGCTTTGGAATTGATAGCCTTTCTGGCTACTGAAGAAGATCCAAAGCAGTGGTTGAATATGGATGAAAGAGAGGTAAGCAATCCATTTTATTTCTATTTCTTATACATGTCAAATTAGTTTATATTATAATATAATGGAAATTACATATTTAATGATGTTTAGTTTTAAGCTATACTAAAAATTCAGTATAACATTACAGAAATTTAGGGAAAAAGTAGGAAATGCATAATACTGCCACCTTAACACTATTAATATTTTGATATATTTTCTTCTAATATGTTCCTGGTGAATATTTATTTTTATATCCATATTTATTTCCATATATCATCTCTTTAACATCATCACCTATGTATATTGTAATATTCGTATTTGTTTTTCTATCACAGTGTTCACTGCCCTCATGGAACTTAGAATCAATTTTGCAAAATTAACTTTCTATAAAATATATAATAACATGACCATTTTCAAAAATTTAGAAAACACTAAATGTAAAAATTAAAAACCTGTTGTTATCCTTTAACCAAGTAGTGACCATCATTAAAATTGGAAGCAACTATAATTTTTTATGTCTACACAATTATAGTCTATTATGTGGCTACCCCATTAAATAAATAACCATGCATCTTTATTATTATAGGTTTTTCTTTATTTAAACTTATTTCCTCAGCATAAATTTAAAATTAATGGGTCAAATAATATGGATATTTTTATAGCTTTTCATATACACTTCTAATTATTTTCTAAAAGGATTGTACCAGTTGACGTTCTCCCATTGATACATGTATCATCAGCAGTATATGAGAGTAAAATGACAGTTTTACTACATCCACATTTGTTGTGACTTACCGATATATTATAGGTAAAATAGTCATTATTATTTTAATGTACATCTTGATTTTTGTGTGTTTGAAATTTTTTTTCATATATTTGTTTACTATTGATTGTCTTTTTTTTCCTTTTTTGTCTCTTCATTTCTTTGGACTTCTATATTTTGCGGTACAGCATTTTTCTTACAGATTTGTGTGAGAACAGTCCCCTGAAATTTCATATGCTATCACTTTTTTCCGTATATATTTATTACTATATATATATAATATATACATTAATCTCTCATCTGCTTTTATTAGTTAATTTTGCTAATCTTTGGATTTTTTTTGTCTTGGTAGCTTTTTACAAATAGAGTTTTTGCATTTTGGGGTGACTTGGTAGCACAGTCAGTTAAGCATCTGACTCTTGGCTTCAGCTCAGGTTGTGATCTCAAGGTCATGAGATTTGAGTCCCACACCAGGCTCTGCACTCAGCTCAGAGTATACTTGAGTGTCTCTCTCTCCCTCTGCTCTCCTTCCCAACACTTACTCTCTTTCTCTCTCTCTCTCTCATTCACCCTCTAAAATAAATAAATAAATCCTTAAAAAAAAAAAAAAGAAGATTTTGCATTTTGGGATTTTGAGGCACCTGGGTGGCTCAGTCAGTTGAGTGTCCAAGTCCTCAGCTCAGGGCATGATCTCAGGGCTGTGAGATCAAGCCCTGTATCAGGCGCCCTGCTCAGCGCCGAATCTGCTTGAGATTTCTTCTCTCCCTCTGTCCTCCCTTCCCTGCTCACACTCTCTCTTAAAAAAAAAAAAAAAGGAGAAGTGTTTGCATTTTATGTGATATAGTCAGTTAATATCATTCTTTTTGATTCTTTCTACTACTAAAGGTAGATATTCCTCTTTGCCTCCATAGATTTATAGTTATTGATTTTCCTTTCTTGTGCTTGTCTCATTTTTTAGAAATATTTTTGTCATGGGAATTATGATAACAAGTAGATGAAATCAGTAATAAAATTGTTGCATTGTTTCTTCTCTCTCCGTATCTTCCCTTTCTCATCTCATGCAGCCTAAAGAATAGTCAAAACAATGTTTCTAACCCACCAGTGTCCAGGCTCAGTAGTTGACATATTTTCCCCTTCCACTTCTCATGAGTCCTTTAGGATTATTAGATCTGTTTGACGATACTGTATATATTACAGTTGTGTGTTAACTAATATTAGTTAACAAATAATTTGAAATGTTCTTGTATAGGCCTGTAGGTGACCTTATTCACTGATAAGTAGCAGACCCCAATATTAGCTTCCTATAAAAGGTGTCACATGACTCCTTTGAGTGACCACTATCATGTTACCTTTCAAGTTTTGTCACTACTTCCTTAATGTTGTTTGTGTATAGTAAATATTTATTTAAGATAATCATTTAAGATCAAAATAATTTTCTTGAAAGTTTTCTTGTCCTTTTATTCAGTTATTCAGTTAATATGTTCAAAAGAGTCACCCTGTTGTGTCTAACAGTATCTTGAACTTAGGAAACAAATGGTGAAAAATAGATGTATGGAATATTGACACTTTATACACAGCATCTGTCTAGGCTTAATATATTTTCTCTTGTGTCTTATCCCTAAAAATGTTCCAAATGAACCCTTTTCTTTGAAGTCAAGGTACAGAGTACAAACCTATTGAATACATTTTGAGATGTGTGTTCAAAATGTGTGTGTGTGGGGGGGGGTGGCTGTTCATTTTGCATGTATGTGACTCATATTAACCTCAAAAGTGACCCTCATGTCCTCTTCCAGGTATAGTACACTTTTTATTTTATTTTTTTTATTGTAATATATGAGACCTAAGAAACTGGTCAGCTCAGCCATTGTGTAGAATTACTTCTCTGTTTTTTTTTTTTTTTTTTCTCAGCTCAAAAATTTATCACCAAGGCTCATTGTAAGCCATAGAATTTACTTACATGGTTTCTGCTGTTTTGTAGATTTTTCACTGCTAAAATAAGACAGCTAGAAATTATGTCATTTCCGGACATTGTGTTTCACCAAGTCCATTGCAATAATAAGACAATCCAGGCTTTGTTTTAGTCTTTCCTTTAAAAGTTAACACCTTTAAAATCAAAATGTCAGAGGTTTTGCACCTGATTGCTATGCAAATTCAATCTGACTATACCAAAAATCTATAAAGCGGATGTTTCAGGTGTTGATTTCCCCTAATTACCTTAAAATAGGAGGACTTTTTTTAACACTTTAATCTTTATGAGAGTTACTTTCTATCATATTGTAGACTAGAGGTTTAGTGACAATTCCTATTGCTGCTTCTTGCACAGTTTCAGATTGGTGTTCTGTGGCAGGACCAGATAGGTTCGGTGGGTTAGCAAAGGCCAAAAAATTAAAACAAAGGTGTCCACCTATCTTCTTAATCCAGTAAATCTTCAAAGTACTAGGAAGCAGGACCACCCCTTCAAGTGTATCATTGATGTGAAATCATACTGTAGCATGGGGAAACCCCAAAAGTAATAAATGCCCTTCCATATTTCTCATCAGGAAGTGATTTCAAAGGTTTGTGGGCATATGGTGCTGTGTCACTTGGATTCTCAGTTTGATAACCGCTACTTCTGCCATTAACCTCAAACTGTTGTTGGGTTTTTACATTACTCTCTCAACCTTCAAATCCAAGTCAGAAACATTAGAATGCCTGAGCTTCACCGTCAAGCATGCAGCAGGAATAGGGAATATCTTCCCCCTCTTTGACCTCTGCAAGAGGAGGTATTCAGTTGCCGGCTGTCTGTAGGTCGTCTTTCACAGTCCTTTAGCTGGTTATATGCAGTCATTCTGGTTCTTTTGCAATCCCATTTCAATATTCTCTAGCCAGTGGGCTAAGTTATAGTTACCCACAACCAACACATGCTATATGCAGAAGAGGAGGACAGGAGAGAAGACAGAGAAATGAAATTAGTTAAAATATATAAAATTTGTCATGCTTAGGACATATATGAGATAGCAAAGGTAGAGGTCACAGTATTTTTTTCTGCAACACAGGACAAACTGTACTTGGTCAGGGAGCCAGACATTTGTGATTCATTTTCTCTACCATCCATCATCACCAGCACACTTCTTCAATCAGCACCTAAGCTAATTAAGATTCTTTATCCATTGGAATAACCAAAACCCACATTCTTGGGACAGAAATTCGATTTTTATATATCCTTACTATATAAGGCTTTAGAAGTTTTGATTAGTGTTTCAAATGGGTACAATAGTGCGAGGTTTCTCTAGGATCTATCCAAATTTTTCCATCCCCTTATTGTGTAGCAGTGACCCAATTTCTTTATCAGGATTAGTTACCCAAACTACACTATGACCACATTTTGCTTGTTCACCCCATACAGTGAGAGATGTGGCTATTTCAGCTTCTAAGAAAATTGTTACATCCCTTGGATGTTAAGTCTCCAGACTAGCACAGCTAGAATTATAGGGAAGGGAAACAAAAATTTTCCAAGCGGTTTATTAGCTGTGACTATAAAAGCATTTGCATGTATTGACTACATGCAATTGATTCCTGGAACTGTATATTCTGGAAATGAGAGAAATAGTATCATTTAATGATTACTACTTCAGAGCATACACCTCACTTTACAAGAGAGTACCTCAGCCTTGCCAAAGCAATGTCTTCCAGCTGCCACTCTGAGTGATTCATCTATAAAGCCAGCTCTTTCTGGGCAATGAGGGAGGCAGTAAGCTACCAGTGGATCCTGTGGCATCCACTGTCTTAATTTTCTCTATAAAGTGAGTTCTTCAGTCAGAAGCATTATCATAGGAGATATTAGAAGATGTATACAGTGTTCAGTAATCCTACTGTTGAGGCTACTAAGAGCACTCAATAGGCAGGAGAAAGAATCAAAATCCAAAGTGTCCATTCTAGACATCATCCCAAATAGATGTCCCCTCTGTGATAGCAAGGATCCAGTATAATCTCCTTACTACCTGATAGCTGTCTGGTCCCCTGGGCAAGGTACTTTATAATGGGCCTAGGGATGTTTGCACTGGTGGCATATTAGGCACAGAGCAGTGGCAGTAACTGGGTCTGCCTGCGGAAATGGAAGTCCATGTTTAGCCTGTGCGTAGTTTTCATCTTTTCCACCATGGCACCACTTAGTACATGAAGCCACTACACAAAACACTGGGATCTGGTGGGGAGACTGCCTGACAGCCTTAAAACTGATCGTTTTGTTCACTTGACTATTAATAGCATTGTCCACATTGCTGTTAACTTTTTGATAAACACCTTCAGGGGATATAGATAGTCTATTCTGGAACCATTCTAAAATTTCATCCACATAAAACTTGTGTCTTTCTCTTGCCACCTGCACTCCAGTAGCACTCTTTTCAAGCTCCTGACCCTTGGACTAATCCAATAACTACAGAGCAAAGTGTGGATCATCCATTCACATCATCTCATCCTTGCAGTAAAGTGACAGGGAAATACTTGACACTTAGCTCTTTCGAGAGTCATCCCCGAAAGGAGCTGTAACGCCACATCAGTGTACTTCATGTGGGGCTGCTATCTTATGCAAAGCCATTTGTAATTTGTCATCTTTTTCTCCATCAATTTGACATAAGAAATAGCCTGTGGGGCCTCAGTGGGTTGAATGAGGGATAGCATGGAAAGAAAAGGCACACACATGGATTGTACATGAATTACCTTTCATGATAGTCTTCCATCTGGTCCTTTAATTTCTCCTAATGATGAGCTGCTGCCAGGCACACCCACATGGATAGCTGGAGAGATCGGATAGCAGTAGTTCATGATCAGGAGCATCAGTTCCAGAATTACCTGGTATCACATAGTTAGGCATTCTTTCTCTCCCACATCAAAAATACCCATAAAGAGTAATCCTCTAACATAAGTCATTAGACCGCTTTTACCAGAATTTGTAAAGTGTTCATTTATATAACATATGTATTGAATATCTTTACTACAACTTTATCTACAACTTTACTAAGCACTATGTTAGCCAACTGATCCCAATTCTCAAGGAGCTCGACTAGATATTTTAAAATATGATGAAGTATGAATGAAATATGAAATATAAATGAAAATGAAATATGAATGAAAAATGAAATATGAATATTTAAAATATGAATCAAATATTATTAATATTATAAAAATTGCTATAAAAATGGGAAATTAAATATGATAAAGGGATGTGGGCCTTCTTTAAATAGAAGGGTCAGAGAAGACTTCTTTAAGGAGGTAACGTTTAAGCTGAGAACCAAAGCATAAGAACAAGTTAACTATACCATGAGAGAAGATAATAGCATTTCAGGTAAAGGGAGCAGGATGTTAAAGGAACTGAGATCAGCTCAGCTGGAACAGAATAAGCTAGGAGGAAAATGGTAAAAGTTAAGTTTCAGAGTAGGCATAAGCCAGCTCATGTAAGGCCTTTGACCCATGGTTACAGAGCTTGGATTTTGATTCTAAGCACTATGGGAAGACAGTCATTTTATTTATTTATTAAATAAACATCTGTTGAGCTCCTTCTGTGTATTAGGTAAAGTTCCTACCCTGAAAATTAACATTCTTGTGGAGATGATTAGATAAAAAGCAAATATATCAAATCGTGATAATATCTATGGAAAAATAAATAAGCAGGGTAAGGAGAAAAGGGGGTGCTGAGTAGTAAAATGTTATACATTGAGAGCAGTACAGAATGCCCCTCTGATAAGGGTAGCTTTGAATAGAGAACCGAAGGAAGCAAGGAATCAAACCAAACAGATAACTAAGGGAGGGGCCTTTAATTCTCTCCAGGGAATTAAAAGGTTTTAAGCTAGGCAAATTACACACTCAATTTGCGTTTTAAGATCACCTTTGCTGCTTAGTGGAAAATGGAATGAAGTGGAGGTTAAGCATGGAATTAATGATGGTGGTGACTTAGGGGCCACCTAGAGCGGTGACATTGGGAATGGAAAGACGTTTTGGCCTAGATTCAGTAGGCCTTTCTGGTAGGTGAGAAATGAAGGTTGAGAAGATGAAAAGAATCAAGAATGATTCTCCAGTTATTAACTCTAAACGTCTGAGTAAATAAGGGTGTCATTTATTAAAATGGGGAGAGCCGAAAGTATAGGTAGGATGCAAAGAATGGAAAAGACAGATTTGAGCCAAGGAGGGAAGAAAACGGAAAAAGTTATATTTTGGATGTTACTTTGTATTTCCAAGACTTTCAGGGCAATTAGATATAAGAAGGCTGTATAATCCATAGGAGATATGAAATGAGCATATGAACTTGGGAGCCTCAGCATAGAAACAACCTTTACACCCAGGTAAGCACATGGGACCCCAAGACAGTGTGTGGAGAACAAGAGGGCCAGGTCTTGAGGGACTCAAGGTAGACCTTGGGTAAAAAATGAGGAGCTGGCAAAGGGCACTGAAAAGGTGATGTCAGTAAGGAGTCTTAAAACATTGTAGATGAGAGGGTTTTGTGATAGAAGAAGGGTTTAACTACTTCAAATGTTAATGAGAGCTGAGTGAGTTGAGCAGGGAAACAGCAATGGAATTTAGCACTCAGACATCCTGGATGAATATGGCAAGCAGCAATGCTGGCAACTCAAAATCACCACAAGTTCAAATTTCATAGTGTCTATTAATAACGGTTTCTTTTCTTTTACACAGAGAGAGAGAGAGCACAAGCAGGGGGAGCGGGAGAGGGAGAAGCAGGTTCCCTACTGAACAGGAAGCCTGATGCAGGGCAAGATCCCAGGACCCTAGGATCATGACCTGAGCCAGAGGCAGATGCTTAACCAACTGAGCCACCCAAGTGTCCCTAATAACGAGTTTTTTATCATTCTTTTGATTCATTTGTTTTTTTTATTCAACATATATATTACCCTTTTCCTTATAGGTAAATAGTACCAGGCTTTGAGGATCGACTTTGAAATTGTTGAAAATCAGAAATTAAGTTGAATTTAATATAGGGTAACCACATTTTCTACTCAAAAATCTGTTTTATTATCAAACCAAAATAGATTTAGCTTGTAATACAAAAATCCCACCCCAAGTACTTTCTATTTTAATCAGGCCTCAAACCTCTTAGTGACTGACAAGTAAAGAAATTACTAGGCTAAGAATATCAAAAATAGTATCAAATGCTAAGTACTAAAACAGGCATTATCTGCAGATTTGCTGAGCATTGGACATTTGAACTTAGTTGGTCCTCATGGAATAGTTGTGTACTTCAGAGCAGCTACAAAACATGAGGCTATTTTGCCATAGTTAATATCATTCATGTCTTAATGAAGAAAGAGGCAAAGGTCTTATACTTAGTAATAATTGACTTATTTATAGACTACTTTCTAATCCATTAAAGGCTTATGTCATTTTATCATGAAATTTGGGAGGGTTGTTCTTATTATCCCAGTTTTATAGATACAAAAATTGAAACTTGAAAGAAGTAAGTAATTTGCCCAATAGCGTGAAATAAGTGGAGCTCAGAAACTCAAAACCAGGACAGCTGACCCAGTTTTTTCACTCTGCCATACAGTAACTGAAATCTTTGACAACACATTGACTAGAGAAGATGGAAAAGCCACAGTGCCCATATGCATTTTGATAGGGATGGAAATATACAGTAAAGACAGAAAAGTCAATAGCTACAGTATCAAAGACAGGCAGCCAATAAGAGCTGTGCCATTCTCAGTCATGTGTGGTGATATTTTCATTTATAAAAGAAGATACTTTTAGATATTCTTAATTTTTAGGCATAGGAGTGAAAATACTCAAATACTGAAAAATAAATAGGTTTGCTAATCATCTACATAATTCCCCAGTTGTGTGAATGTAGACAATTCATTATTTCAAATCTTACCTATTTTTTGCCCATTGTCTAAAACAGTGAGGCCCAGACTTAAGCCAAATGAATGATTTCATTATTTTAAGTATATCACGTCCCTGTGGTAATTAGAAGGTGGCATTGTGGTTGAGAACGTGGACTGGAGCCAGGCCTCTTAGGTTCAATACCAACTGCCCATTACAAGTTACATGACCTTTGTGGGGTGTTCAGCCTCTGAGCCTTACCCCTTTATCTATAAAAGAATAATAATAATCCTATCCTTACAGGATTGTTTTAAGTATTAAATGCATTAAGTTATGTAATGTACTTAGAACAAGCCTAGAACAGAGGTAAATGTTCATTAAGTGTTTTGGGGGTTTTTTTTTATTTTTTTTTTTTTTTAATTTTTTTTTCCCCTAAATACTTTTATTTTATTTTTTCAGTGTTACAAGATTAATTGTTCATGCACCACACCCAGTGCACCATGTAATACGTGCCCTCCTGAAAAACCACCACCAGGCTCGCCCAACCCCCACATTCTCCCCTCAAAAACCCTCAGTTTGTTGCTCAGAGTCCACAGTCTCATGGTTCATCTCCCCCTCCAGTTTCCCCCATTCACCCTTCCATTCCTTCTCACAATGCCCTCCATGTTTTTCCTTATGCTCCACACATGAGTGAGACGATAAGATAATTGGCTTTCTCCGCTTGACTTAATTCACTCGTCATAATCTCTTCCAGTCCCATCTATGTTGATACAAAAGTTGGGTATTCATCCTTTCTGCTGGAGGCATAATATTCCATTGTATATATGGACCATATCTTCTTTATCCACTCATCTGTTGAAGGGCATTTTGGCTCTTTCCACAGTTTGGCGATTGTGGCCATTGCTGCTATGAACATTAGGGTATATGTGGCCCTTCTTTGTACTACATCTGCTTCTTTGGGGTAAATACCCAGTAGTGCAATTACAGGGTCATAGGATAGCTCTATTTTTAATTTCTTGAAGAATCTCCACACTGTTTTCCAAAGTGGTTACATCAGCTTGCATTCCCACCAACAGTGGAAGAGAGTTGGGGAGGTTTTTTTTTAAGATTTTATTTATTTATTTGAGAGAGAGAAAGTGAGAGAGATCATGAGACAGGAGAGGATCAGAGGGAGAAGCAGAGACCCCACTGAGCAGAGAGCCGGATGGAGGACTCAATCCCAGGACTCTGGGATCATGACCTGAGCCAAAGGCAGTTGCTTAACCAAGTGAGCCACCCAGGCACCCCTAAATGTTTAATAAGTGTTATTATTATTACTGTTACAGTACAGCAACATTGAATACCTTATAAATGGATAAGTCCTTTTTGATGAAATCTCTGTGGTTAAATTTACTATTATTTTTATAATATTTTGCTTATGTTCCTCTACAAATTTAATTCATATTAATATAGTATTTGTTCATTTAAAATTATGCTACCTTAGCAAAGTAATTTTATAACATCCTTTTCCTCAGCTTTATCTGCATTTTAAAAGCTTTTCAAGATACAGAAATGCTCTCCAAACATGTGTTAGAATCTGAACTCTCCAAAAATGGAAATAAGCGTAAAATGTATATTCCAGAAAAAGTATGATTTGGATTTCTTACCAATAGCATAGTGAATCAAATTAGAAATATTAATAAGGAAAAATCTTTAATATTCCACCCTACAAACCAGTTTTGATATTGTTATCATTAAGAATTAGGACAAGCTGGGGCGCCTGGGTGGCTCAGTCGTTAGGCAGCCTTTGGCTTAGGGCATGATCCCACGGTCCTGGGATCGGGCCCCACATTGGGCTCCCTGCTCGGTGGGAGGCCTGCTTCTCCCCCTCCCACCCCTTCTGCTTCTGTTCCCTCTCTCGCTGTGTCTCTCTCTGTCAAATAAATAAAATCTTTAAAAAAAAAAAAAAAGAATTAGGGCAAGCTAAGAAGGAATCACTGAAAACAATATTGTGTTTGTTTGGCAGACATAGCAAAGATTTACATGTTATTGTTTAGATTTTATTTATATATTTAATTTATATGTAATCATATATTTAATTATATATAAATATATATATTAGTAGTATGGTAAATCATTTTGAGGAGTCATTGTTTGGGGCTTCAGAGAGAACAGCAAGGAATATATTATAAGGAGTATTGGCAAAGATTGGAGACTTACTTTCTTTAATTAATTAATATTATTTTTAAATTTCCCTTAGTAGATAGGATGTTCTAGAGTGTTTCTTTCATTTTAAATTTTTCCCCTTCAGTCTATGGGGTTTATCATACAGAAGTGTATTTTAAGAAATTAACACTTAGTAATTATAAGGAAATGTTTAACTTTAACATCTGTACCAGATGTAGTATATTTAATTATCCTTGTTTTTAAAAAGTTTCATAACTTTCATCATTCTTCAGTACGCTGCATCTTTTATTGAGCATTTTAGACAATTGATTAGCATTATTCAGTGGCATATGGTCCGAGTCTGACGTGCTTTGAAAAGAGTACAGAGTTTTCTGATAATGAGGATTCTGTGAAAATGGGAAAACCAGCACAACAGATATGCTTTGAGAAAGTATGGGTTTTTAGCATCTTGAAACAATATATCACACTCAAAGGGACAGAATTGGGCTGTACAATCTGTTAGCTCATTCTTGTCCAATCTGGTCTCCTCCTTTCTTTTGGAGCCAGCATTGTCATCAACTCACTGAATTATATTCTGACTGGAATGTATTTCAGGCACAGAGTAATGTATCTACTTAAATGGAATCCTATATTTCTACAAAAGCTTTTTGAGTGTAATAAATTTAAAATATAAAAAAATTCTATTAAGTTAAAGTAATTGGTTCAACAGTTTACATATGTGCCTCCTCCCCCATCACCCTAAAAAAAAAAAAGGCTACTATTTAGAGGAATATAGATCTGTTTTTGTTTTATTTATAATATTCAATAATTTTTTTGGTTTAACTATCAGGTAGTCAGTCAAACATTTCCAAGATTGTTGGAAAGATACCTATACATTACAACAAATGTTGGTTGAATAGAAATGAACTGTGGAATTAAAACTTCCTCTGTCAATGTTTTAATTATCATAATTATTCTAATTAAAATTCTATAGCAGCCTTTCTTAACAAGAATTAAGCCTTAATGTCTTAAGACATCCATTGCATGTAGTAAATGAACTTTTCTCCTAACCATCTAGAATGGTACTATCTTTGGAAAAATTAAAAATAATGTAATTCAAATATTTTTTGTGAGATTTAATTCTCATGGAGCTAGGGTTGAAAGAGTCTACTCTGTAGTATGCAAGATCACTGGGTCTTTTAATTTGAAATATACTGGATGGTGTAAATGAATGTTACATTAGAGCTATACTTTTATGTAAAGGATTAAATGTGATAATCTTTGTAAAGTGTTAAGCCCAATGCCTGACACATAATAAGTACTCAACAAATAATATGTATTACGATGTTTTAAGCTTTCATTATTCTAAGTTTCTCAAAAATTTTGCATATATCATGATGAAGATGAAACATTTTAAGTATATAATTTAATCAAAGGTGTATAGAATTTAATCAACAATTTATATTTTCAAACTTAAATAGGCTGTCCTGGTAGTATCTTATGTTTAATGACTAACATTAATATAAATTTTGCTTTTTTATGGTGTTCAAATAACTCAGAATTCATCCACAGTAACTATGTAATAAATGAAGTTGTTTTCGTAATTGTCCTCATGAGGATTTTAGGTCTTTGCCAGTTCAAATAGGCAAATAGTTCTTTTTAATGCATTGATTTATGTGAAAGTGGGGGTAGGGGGAATGAAAAACAGCCTTCTCTGATGTGAAAGGAGAGGATATTAATGCTTCACCAAACCTCCTGCCAAAGGATTCTTTAGCTTTCCTATAGTAAATGGTATATTTTGGGGGGTATGATTGACATCGCCATGGAGCAGTATAAATTATACAAGCTATAAAATTATACTGTTATTAAGTTATGAAACTGAAAGATAATCCCTGAAATTAATTGTCACAGCAAGAATATCAGTGAATTAATTCTTGATCGTGTAAATTGAAGATATTTATGAACAAAAAAAAGGTGGATAATAGGATGTCACTCGAGAATGGCTAACATAATTTATGAGACAAGACAAGCACCTTTCTTATAGCATACATTATAGCATACAGCTTGCTTATCCTTTGCTGATTTTAAAGGTAAAGTGGATTTATGTTACTACATTTCCATATCCTTGCTTCATAGTTTATAAAATGAATATTCAGGAATATCAGGTGACCATACTGTGTGAAACAGAATGAATTGTTTATATATTGCATTCAATTCGGGGAAAGTTGATAAATAACATGATGTATATATGATTAAAATATTAATTTGTTTCTATGAATGTTTCTTACACATTGAGAACTATTACAAAGCCAAATTTCATCTTCCTGTTTTTTGAATTAGTGTACAAGCAACTTATTCCCACATAAAATATTTGGAAAATTTTTCTGCCCATTGAAAATAAGATGAGTTAGAATGAAAGCAATTGGAGTGCTTCATATATGAATATATTGTCTTATGCATATTTGCTGAACTGCGGCAGCCAGCTAAACTTTTCTGAGATCTTTGTGAGCTGCTCACTGGTTTCTTCCCAACCAGGAGAGTGAATGTATTCCTAGTATGTTCGTGTATATTAGGGGAAAAAGAGAAATGCAATCTGAAGACAGTGTCAGTTATTTATACTATCTTAGGCTTTAGGCATAGTACGTGCACCCATTTCCAAGTTTATCCTCCACTGTTATTCACTGTTGGAATATAGTGGTGAAGTTTTATAGATATAACTAAAATATGTCATTCTTTTAACTGTTCATACATTCTCAAACCACTTGATCTCTTCATTACTCCCCTCATGGAGTTGTCCAAAAAGATCCCCATGCTGCATCTTGTATCATCCTCCGCTTTAAGGACCAGTAAAGGTCTATCATTAAACAGAAAGAGACTGGGCTTTCTATTTCGTTCCTTACAGAGAGTAAGTTTTATAAGAAAATAAGATTTGTTTCTGTTGCCATAAAATTTGTATTGCATTAAGTATTTTCCAAGTAGAATGGAAAGTTATAGAATACTCAGAGATGATATATGGTATAAGTTTCAGAAACTAGACACATGAAGACTTAGTGAGCTAAACTGAGGCTGGAAATGATATAACTTTACTACATATACAGCTTAATAATAGTTCTAATCAATAAAGAGCCATTACAAACCAGTAAGGGAAAAAAAGCTATCGTATCCACTTAAAAAATGAAAAGATAAGTTACAAAAAGAACTAGTAAATATGAAAAGTACTTAACTGCACTGTTAATCAAAGAAATGAGAAGTACACAAAAATATACCCATTTGATTTTTTAAATAAAGAAGCTGAGGCTCAGAGAGGTTGTATGACTTGCCCTGGGTCAGTAAGTTCATTGAGAAAACTTAAATTTGAATGATTCCTGACTATACAGTGAGATTATGACTGATTTTTTGCATTAATTTTTTTTGTCCATATTTTCTAAATTTTTAGCACTGAGCCAAAAAGATGGAAGGTTTTTCTATTACAAGACACTGAAACATTTTAGGCAATATTATATCCTTTTTAATAATTGTTACTCATTTAAAGAGTCATTGCATTTATCCACAGATTTTTTTTCCTGGATGCATGAGAATAAAATGGGTAACATAAAACTTTAATTCATTTAAAATATGCATTCTCACTAACTAGATATTTTTTTGAATTAATTTAACTTTAATCATAACTGTAGATGAGGCCTGTATTTTTGTTTATGTAGTATGAGAATCAAAAAACAAAATTAGTCAAATACAAACTTAGTATGAAAATTTTAAAGCTAATGAACCCATGTCCTTTCATTGTGCTTTTATTTGCAGATGGAGAACATCATTGGAACACTAAGAGATTCCAACCTGAAGCTGACACTTGCTTTCGGAATAGGAATGCATCACGCTGGACTACATGAGAGGGACCGCAAAACAGTAGAGGAACTGTTTGTAAACTGTAAAGTTCAGGTATTTTATTTTTCATAAACAGATATTTAAATGTAACTTAAAAGTTATGTTTTAGTTAAATATATTTTATTTTCTAGGTTCTGATTGCTACAAGTACATTAGCTTGGGGTGTAAACTTTCCAGCTCATTTAGTAATTATTAAGGGAACAGAATATTATGATGGAAAAACAAGACGTTATGTGGATTTTCCCATTACAGGTAATTTTTTTTTTCATTTCCAGATCTGTAAGCTTCTCTTTTAGCCTTAATAATCTGAATTTGCGTGAATTGAATTGTAGAGAGTTGATCACATTTGAACATTTGATGAGCAAATTGTAAATTTTTGTTTTCCACTGCAAATACTGTTCAAAGTATTGAGCCGTTTTATTTACTTTTATGCACCTAATTTGTTAATAGATATCAAAAGCATAACTAATGGTTTCAAATTCACAAATAGATAAAAAGTACTGATTAGAAGCTATTAGTGACTTAATAAATTACAATTAAACATTATACTGTTTAATTTTAAATCTGTTTCACTAAAAATTCTTCCATGGCACTTCTAGAACCAAAAGGTATGTTGCTTTGATGTGTCCATTAACATTCTATTAACATATTTTTTTAAAGATTTTATTTATTTATTTGACAGAGAGAGAGATCACAAGTAGGCAGAGAGGCAGGCAGAGAGAGTTGGAAGCAGGCTCCCTGCTGAGCAGAGAGCCCTATGTGGGGCTCGATCCCAGGAACCTGAGATCATGACTGAGCCGAAGGCAGAGGCTTTAACCCACTGAGCCACCCAGGCGCCCCTTTATTAACATATTTTAAAACTTGATAAAAGCATTGTCAGTTCTGAAGAGGAAGATTACTGTGTATATCTCCACAGAATGATTACATGTAAAAACTATATTTCTAAATCATTTTTTTGCCTCAGAGATTCCTGCAGTATAAAAGAAAGAATATTTATATCATAAGTAGGAGGAGGATGAGGCCCAAATGGACTCATAGGGTCCATTCCTGGGGAAAATAATCAAATTAATCTGCTGAAGAGATTTACCCTTATATGTCTTACTTTTTCTTGTTTAATTAATTAAAATAGTTATAACTTTTTTTAAGATTTTATTTATTTGAGAGAGAGAGCATGTGCAAGCAGGGGAAGGGGCAAGGGAAAAGGGAAAGAATCTCAAGCAGACTCCGTGCTGAGCATGGAACCCAACATGGGCCTCAATCCCACCACCCTGAGATCATGACCTGAACCAAAACCAAGAGCCAGACACTTTACCAACTGAGCCACCCAGGGGACCCTAGTAATAAGTCTTAAACAGCATTTAACTAAAGGAGACTTATTCTTACTTTTACAAATAGTAGGAGAGACCCTTTTTGGGTTTTCAATTTCCTGCCATAATGAATTGATTATTTAATTATTAAGGAACTCAACAGTAGGCATCAGAGATAATAGGCATACTCTTAAAATATTCTGTATCCTTTGTTGTTTTGTTGTGTTGTCAAAACATACTATAATCGCTAAATATTCCTTGTGCTATCTGCCATGTTGCGGAATACCTCTTGTTCTCTTTTTTATAGATGTACTCCAGATGATGGGGCGTGCTGGGAGGCCTCAATTTGATGACCAAGGCAAAGCTGTAATTCTGGTTCATGACATAAAGAAAGACTTTTACAAAAAATTTCTTTATGAACCTTTCCCAGTAGAGTCAAGGTAAATTTTGCTATAAAGTAATTTAAAAGGATTCATGTCATAGCAAGTTAATATTTATCTCATGATATTTTATTAGATAAAAAAATAAAAATTTTATTAGATAAAAGTTCTAGTTCAAAAAAATTATTTGAAAGGAAACTAAATTATCACTATAAGACAGAATTCAGTTATAATTTCATTTTTAAAAAACTTTTAAATAGTTTGAATCACATGAACTCTGGAGACAGATAACCCAGGTTCATATCTGAGCTTCACTATTTACTTCCTTGATCTTCAGCAAGTTATTTGATTCCTCAGTACCTTCGTGCACCTATCTGTAAAATGGAGATAATAGCAATACTAGCCATCTCATAGGTTACTCGTAATGGTCAAATGTATAGTGCCTATAATGGTGTCTATTACATAGTAAGCACTTAATAAAGTTTTAGTTTGATGTGTGTTTTTGTTCTATAGTTAATAAATCTCCAAAATAAAGGGACTTGTAATGAATAATATAGGTATTGCCTTATGTCAGAATTATCACATACTTCTCATGGCCCAGTGAACTACCCCTTTGACAAAGCCCTCCCTCATTTTCTGAGCAAAAAATAGCCTTTCTCCCTCAGATTTGTATATTTTTTATTTATAACATTTATCACTTGCTATCTTTTGTTGTCTTTTTTAATATACTGTACTCTAACTGCCAAATACAACATGTTTCAAATTGATAGTATAAATAGTTACTGGGGTTTTTATTATAAGTGCTAATGTTCAATTTTTTTAATTTAGAAAATATAAAAACATGGATTCACTTAACACTGTGCTGAGAGAAAATTTATGATCCTATATATAATATATATTATTTATTATATATATTTATAATTATAATATAATTATAATATAATTTATAATTATAATATAATTATCATATCATAATTATATGATCCTATATATAATATATTATTTATTATATATTTATAATTATATATACTTACATATATTTATATAAAATATATATATGCTTTAAAAGAAAGCATGAATAATGATCTAAATATCCATCTCAAAAATTTCGGAAAAAATTAACAAATTGAACTCAAAGAAAGGAGAGGAAAGATAAGAGCAAGAATCAGAGATTTTAAACCAAATCTACATTAGAAAAACATCAAGAAGTCAAAGTTGATTCTTTAAAAAGAAGAATGAAATAGATAAACCTATAAGTCTGATCAAAAATATAGAAAGAAAGAATGAACAAAATAATATTAGTAATGAATAGATGACAGGCATTAAAAAGATAGTAAGTAAAGCATGCAGATAATTTTAAAATTTAGATCAAATGGTAAAATTCATTAAAAAAAAACTTATCAAACTGACATAGAAGAAATAGAAAATCTAAATGATCTCTTGTTTATCAAAGTAACTGAATCTAAAATTTAAAATTTTGCCGTAAAGAAATCTTCTGACTCAGATGCTTTACTAGTGAATTCTTCAATAACATTAAGGATGAAATAACATCAGTCAGTCTTAAATGAATTTTTCCTAATTGTAGAGAAGATAAGACCGTTTGCCAGCTTATAAGATCAGAGTAGCCATGATACCAAAACCTGGTAAGAGATTTACCAAAAAGTAACATTAACAAACCTATAACTTTTATGAGTATAAATATAGGAATCTTAAAACATTAGGAAATCGAATTATGTATAATTTATTTTATAAATGTGAAGTAGGTTTGTTATTTGAAAATAAATTACTGTAACTTACTACATTAGCAGGGAAAAATTGAGAAAATTATATGATTATTTCATAGATTAAAAGAAAAAAGTATTTGAAAAAAATCCACACTAATTCATAATAAAAAACTCTTAACAGGAATATAAGGAAATAAATGTTCTTAATCTGATAAAGAGTAAATCTATAAACGTCATAACTAATAATGAAATATTGAAAATTTTCCCTTTGATAGGGAATGATATAGAAATATTGTTCTCCCCACTTTCAGTAAGCATTGGAATAAGGTAAGAAACAGAAATAAGTCAGAATATTCTTTTGAACAAGGGTAGTGACTAAACAGTACCAAAAGAGGGCTTCTGGGGAACTGGTGATAATTGATCTTAGTGTTGATTACACAGGTGTATTAACATTGTGAAAATTACTTGAGTTGTACATGTATGGTTTACGTAATTTTCTGTATGTGTATTTGAGTGGTTAACTTGAAATTTTAATTTTGTACCTTAATATGACTATTCATACTTACCTATCATGGAGTATTCCATAGTTTATATATTAACTTCTCTATTAATGGACTTTCAAGAGTTTCTTTTTTTTTTTTTCTTAGTGTAATGTTGCAGTGAAGTAATTTGCCTCCCTACCCTCATCTATAAATGTTTCTCTGGCAGGTGATAGTGAAAGTGAAATTGCTGGGTCGTAGTGATCATTCCAATAGATATTGCCAAGCGGCCCTCCCAACTGAGTGTACAGATTTATACTCTGCTGCTGTTGAATTGAGAGTAATATAGAAACTTTTGTTGTTTTTTTTAATCATATAATTTGTAACCATTTTTTATGTTCGTAAAACATCCTTTGCAAATCTATTTTTAATACCTGCATATTGTCCCACATATAATTTATTTAGCCTTTTCTTTTGTGAGACACTGCTTCCCCCTTTTTTTGCATTTTGCATAAGAAACTAAAATGAACTTTATGTTATGCTAGTCTTTCAACACATCTGATCTTCTCTGAATACTCTACAACACGTAGCACAATTATGTTTCATATGATTAGGAACTTAACACTCTGGATAAATGAAAGGAATATATATCTTTGCTCTCTCATAAGTGTCATCCCTTTCCTGCCAACTCTCCTTTCCTTCATCAGCCTCTATATTATTCCATACTTATTCCAATACCCCATAAGTATACTCTTCCCTACTCTCTAAGTTACATCTTCTGTTGCCGACTCTTACTTTCTCCTTTTGGCTTTCATCTTCTGAAAGTTTCTAGCCCCATTCCATTAGCCTGCTATGTGAGATAAAGTGTATTTCATTTAATGTTCATGTATGTTTCCCATGTCTTGTTTACTGTGTAGCTTATTGGGAGTGCTCTCTGACCATTTAAATGCAGAGATTGCTGGTGGTACAATTACATCTAAGCAAGATGCAATGGATTATATCACCTGGACCTACTTTTTCAGACGTCTTATTATGAACCCCAGGTAAGTGCAGGGCAACTATTGTTCTGTTTCACACTGAAAGAAATTATGTTTGAATGTAATAATCCCTAAATTTCAGTACGTAACAAAAAGTCAGAACTTTGGGCATTCTAGATATATGAATTTTCCCAGAGAATCACATGATATCTCTGATATCACAATATATTATGATATATTTGAAAATGAATAATGGTATGCATTTATGGCTTAGCTTATTTTAGTTAATTTAGGATGTCCTTGAGGAGTTTCTCTGTAGTAAGGGAGACGGACACCTGAACTCATTATGAAATGTGCTAAACCAGATATGAGGCTTGTGTAGTTATAGAGGGAAGACTTTGTGAGGCATCTGTAAATAGTTAATAAGAACCCTGCAGGAGGAAGTAAAATGAGGGGGGCTGAGGTGGAGTGTCTTATTTTCAAGCAGTGTAGGTGGATCTTCTTCACTGAGCACCTATTTGTCAAATATTATGTAGATATTGAGGGAAAAATTAGTGTACATTATCCCCTGTTTTCAAAGGCTGATCTTTTAATGTGGGAAAAAGACATATAAATGATTATCATGTAAGTCATAATAGAATAATACAGCTCTAATAGAACTGTATTAAGCCTGTAAGAGTAAAATCTTCACACAGAGGTGATACTTCAACCAATTTTGAATCTGGAACAGGAGTAGAAAAGGTAAGAGACACAAAAATACAATATGGACATAGGCCCTTGTGGCTTGAAAGGGCATTTGTAGTGTCAAGAAGTTTGATCTAGCCAGAGCTTAAGAGTATGAAGACCAAAAGATTGTCTTGACCAGAAAGTAGGCCACTCACCAGAGTGTAAATAACTTACGTGTTATGCTAAGGAGCTTACATCTGATCCTATTTGGCAGGGGTGAGTGTTTAAACATGATTTAACATCCCTGAATTAAGTTTGGTTTTGTTTCAGTCCTAATGACACTATGACACCATGGTAGGGAATGAGCTGGAATGGGAGACATTTAAAGCAGGAAGACCAGTTAGGAAAGTGTTTAATAAGAGAGGTGAATAGGACCTTAACAGCTTCAGAAGGAATAGAAGGAAGCCGAGAGATGGAGGACATCTCTCGGGAGATATATTGGGAAATATCAAGGCATTATAAGGTCTTGAATGGAGAGATCATGATGAAAATGTCATTACCAAATCTTGCCTCTTGTTACCTTAAGAAATTTGTTTCTTGTTTCCAAGCCAATATTTCCACTCACACAGATCAGAGTTTAAAAATATGGTGACAGTTTTCTGTTTCCTCAGCTCTTCGGGCCTCTGGATTAGATACAAAATATCATTTGGGAACATGACTATGGGATTGGTGAGGAAGTCATCCAGCACTGCAACTTTGCTATAGCAACTAGATTGCAGGATTAGAATTGTGGAAAGTATACTGGGATAGACTTTACATGCACACTGGTCCAACCTCCTTGTTTGATACTGAAGAGAGGGAGGTTAGAAACTTGAAGTGACTTGCTCTGGATCCCAGAACTACTTTGACATAAAGCCAAAACTTAACGCCATAAGTTTTCTGACTCAACTCTTATTTTAGAGGAACAAGTGGCTTGGTGTAACTGTAGATGTATTTCTCTTTCTTATGTCATAAAAGATTGAGGTGATTAATATTGTGGAAAGAGATTTGAGCATGGAATCGGAGCACTAATTCCTGGTTTAGCACTACCCTTTACTGTTTGACCTTGAGTCACTTCACCTCTCAGCTTCCCTTTCTTCATCTGGAAAACGAGTAATAGCATCTCTACCTCACAGGATCATGTTGAGAATCAAATACATGCATTAAAGTCTTCCTAAGTCTTGTATTAATTATGAAGAATATAATTAATGTTGATTAGTGAGCTGTTATTCCTGTACTGCCTTTCAATTGCTTTACTGCTCCATATCATCCTAAAGATTCTAGTTTAGAGACTAAAAACCTAATCATTTGTCAGTTTCTCTGATCAGCAAACAAGGGAATAATTCTCTGAGTTCTTTAAACTGGTTCAAATTGCGTTCAAATTTAAATTGAGTTCTTCAGCATATTGGAGTTCTTTACTGAATCCACAGATACACTGAACTTTGCGTGTGCATCTACTTTTCTTAAACTTAAAAAAAAAACAAATTTTAACTTTCAATTATAAACAATTTGTGACTTTAAAAAACTACAAAAAATAGTACGGAGAGTGTATAGCCCGCACCCACCTTCCTCAAATTTTAACATCTTACATGACCGTAGCACAATTATCCGAACCAAGAAATTAACATTTATGTCATACTATTAACTAATCTATAAACTTTATTCAGATTTTGTCAGTTGTCCCACTCATGTCCCTTTCTGTCCAGGATCCAGTTTGGTATCCTGCATTGCATTCAGTTCTGTCTCTGTAATTCACTCTAATGTGTGACCTTTTTTCAATATTTGTCTGCTCTAACCGTGACATGCTGGAATAATACTGGCCAGTTATTTTGTAGAATGTCCTCCAGTTTAGGTCCTACCAAGAGGGACCTGGAACAGACATCACTCCCTGTGGTTCTGGTTGCAAACTACCTTCTATTAATATTAATGGGTGAGAAAAATCCAACATGCAACTATAATAAACAGTATCAATTAATTAAGGACAGAATAAGATTATGTTTGGGAAAGGTTAGTACAGTGGATAAAGATGAAATCTTGAGGGGATGTACTTGGCTTACAACTTAAAGAAATTCTATTGAGCCTCTGAGCTTGGGGACTTCTTGGGTATTGACAGTTTAGGGTATCTCCTGCTCATATGATTATAGTGCATGTAAACAGTGAGTATCCTGTAGTTCACATTGCCTCACCTGCTTTTACCTGAGAGCCATCTTTGCTAGGGGGAAATTCTAGCACTGGGAGTCAAAGAATGCATTAGCTTAGGACACTTAGCAGTTGTGGCAACTGCTTTTCCTGACCTCTTTCTGCCCCAAATAAAAGCTAGGTATCCCCTACTACCACCACAAATACCACCAAAGGAAACATTAACCCATACCACCCTTCCTTTTACCTTCATGGTTTTACTGTCACTCTTCTACCTTCCTGCAGTGCCCTCTCCAGCCCCTATAGCCATCCAAGTTCTAACAGTCTTAAAAGTCCAGTCATATATTGATATATGCACTTAAATCGATTTTCAGGAGGTGATGGTCTATACAGTCTGAACTATTCTCATCAAAGTTGCTAATTCCTTTAGGGTAGGCACCTGAACATATTTTGAGATACCTAGGTTAAGACTAAGACTATCATTATTACCCTGGAGTAGAAACCTGTGCCCAAGCTATTGCCATGTGAATTAATCAGTCCAGAATAGGTATAGCAATAAATTGTTTTTTTGAAGGGCTATGATGACATTTTTCACAGAAAGAGAACAAGCAATCCTAAAACTTGTATGGAACCACAGAACACCTCAAATAGCCACAGCCAACCTGCGAAAGAAGAACAGAGCTAGAGGCATCACAATCCCTAAAGTCAAATTATATTACAGAGCTATAGTAATCAAAACAGTATGGTGTTGGCATAAAAACAGACACATAGATCAATGGAATAGAACAGAGAGCCCAATAATAAGCCCACACATATATGGTCAATTAATTTACTCAAAAGAGCCAAGAATATATGATGGAGAAAGTACAGTCTCTTTAATAAATGGTATTGAGAAAACTGGATGGATATTCACATGCAAAAGAATGAAACTAGACCCATATATTTCACCATGGACAAAAGTCAACTCGAAATGGATTAAAGACTTGAAGGTAAGACCTGAAACCATAAAACTGCTAGAAGACATAGAAGGTAATGTCCTTGACATTGCTCTTAGTGATGATTTTTTAGATTTTACACCAAAAGCAAAGGCAGTAAAAGCAAAACTAAACAAGTGGGACCACATCAAACTAAAATGCTTCTATGCAGTAAAGGAAACTAGCAAAATGAAAAGGCAACCTACCAAATGAGAGAAAATATTTGCAAATCATGTATCTGATTAGAGGTTAATATCCAAAATATATAAGGAATTCATACAACTAAATAGATAACAATCTGATTAAAAAATGAACTAAGGATCTGAATAGACATTTTTCTAAAGAAAACATACATTTGGTCAATAGGTACAGGAAAAGGTGCTCAACATTACTAATCACGAGGGAAATGCGAATCAAAAACCTTAAAATAATCAAAAAAAAGCTTAAGATATCATCTCACACCTGTTTAAAATGGCTATTACCAAAAAGATAAGAAATAAGTGTTTGTGAGTATGTGGAGAAAAGGGAACACTTATGCACTGTTGATCAGAATGAAAATTGGTGCAGCCACTGTAGAAAACAGTATGGAATTTCCTCAAAAAATGAAAAATAGAACTACCACATGACCCAGCAATTTCACTGCTGGGCATTTATCCAAAGAATATGAAATCACTGTCTTAAAAAGGTATCTGCACTCTCATGTTCATTGCAGTATTATTTACTTTCGCAAACACCTAGAAACAACCTGTGTCCATCAGTGGATGAGCAGATAAAGACATGATACACACACTGAAATATTTATTATTTACCAAAAAAAAAAAAAAGAAGCAGCAGCAGAAGGAAATCCTGCCATTTGCACCAATGTGGATAGACCTGGAGGGCATTATGCTAAGTTAAATAAGTCAAGCAAAGAAAGACAAATACTGTATGTTGTCACTTGTATGTGGACTCTACCAACAACAGCAAAAAAAAAAAAAAAAAAAAAACCTCATAGGTAGAGAACAGATCATGGATGGAGGAGCAAAATAGGCGAAGGAGGTCAAAAGGTACAAACATACAATTATAAGATAAATAATCCTGGGAATCTAATGTACAGAATGATTATAGTTAATACTGTATTATATATTTGAAAGTTAATGAGAGAATAGATCTTAAAAGTTCTCATCACAAGAAAAAAGTCTATAACTATGTAAGGCGATTGTCATTAACTAGACAAATCGTGGTAATCATTTCACAAAACAAACATATCAAATCATATTGTATAAAACTAATACATTGTTGCATGTCAGTTATATCTCAATAAGGAAAAAAGCTATGATTAGCAACTGTATTAGGTTCTGTTGGGAGGTAGGAGCAACATAAATAATGATCTCTAGTCTCAAAAATCATATACTTGCCTTAAAATGGTAAGGTAGAAGCATTTAAAAAATTAAATCTATATTCTTTAATTCAGTAAACATTTATTGAGTGCCTACTGTGTATTAGGTACTATTCTAGGCATTTTGAAGATGTAAATAAAAAACTTTGTGCTTTCATGGCACTCTTATTCTTTTAGCAGAGACAATGAGTTTGAAAGTTATGCTGATAGAAATCCAAACTCCAATGAGATATCACCTCACACCTGTCAAAGTGGCTAAAGTTAACAATACAGGTAATAACAGATTTTGGTGAGGATGTGGAGAAAGGGGAACCCTGCTGTACTGTTGGTGGGAATGCAAATTCATGCAGTCACTCTGGAAAACAGTATGGAGGTTCCCCAAAAAAGTTAAAAATAGAACTAGCCAACAATCCAGCAATTGTACTGCAATGTTACAACATATTTACCCAAAGGAAACAAAAATAACTGATTTGAAGGGATTCGTGCACCTTGATATTTATAGCAGCATTATCAACAGTAGCCAAATTATGAAAAGAACCCAAATGTCCATCAACCGATGAATGGATAAAGAAGTGGTATGTGTACACACACACACACACACACACACACACACACACACGAATATTAGCCATCAAAAAATGAAATTTTGCCATTTTCAATGACATGAATGGAGCTAGATGTACTATGCTAAACAAAATAAGTCAGAAAAGAACAAATATTATATGATTTCACTCAGGTGGAATTTAAGAAATAAAACAGATGAACATGGGGGGGAAGGAAAAAAGAGGGGCAAACCGTAAAACAGCCTCTTAACCATAGAGAACAAACTGAGGGTTACTGAAGGGGAGGTGGGGAAGGGATGGTTTAAATGGATAAAGGGTATTAAGGAGGGCACTTGTTGTAATGAGCACTAGATGTCATATATAAATGATGACTCACTGAATTCTATACCTGAAATTAATATTACACTGTATGTTAACTAACTGGAATTAAATAAAAACTTGAAAAGGAAAAAAAAATGTTAGGTTAGAAGGTGCTTTGAAAAAAAGAAGATGGTACTGAAGACCAGGCGGCCAAGTGGGCAGGGGGGAAGATTATAGTATTAAATATGGAGACAGAGTGGGCCTAATTAAAGGTGCTAAAGAGGGAAATGGGGAATGTCAAAAGATACAAAATGGGAAATGTCAAAAGATACAAACTTCCAGTTATAAGATAAATGCTGTAATCTACAGCATGGTGACTTAATAATACTGTATTTTTTTTTTAAGTATTGACTTTTGAATAAAGACTTAAAAAGGATGAAAACTTTGACTACATGAATATCTAGGGAAAATATTTCAGACCAGGAGAACAGGAGAGGTTCTAAGGCATGCGTGTCTGGTGTATTTAAGGCATGGAAAAGAGAAGTTGTAGCTGATGCAGAATGAATGAAGGGTAAACAGTAGCAGAAGATGAGAGTAGGGATTTGGGAAATTAGTTGTCGTGCCAATCATGTGAAACCTGAGAGACCATGGGAAGGACTTTGACTTTCATTATCCGTGATAAAAGAACTATTGTGGGGTTTTGAGTAGAGGACTGACAAGATCTATTTGTTACATAAGTCTGGTCAATTATAATCATAAATGTTAAAAATAATTTAAGATAAACTGTTGAAAGACATTTTCTCAGATTCAATTATTTTAAATCCAGCTAAATATGATTTGTAAGAAACATCAAATCAAAGTGATATTGAAAAGTTGGAAGTTAGGGATTGAAAGAAGATACGAAGGACAATAACAAAGAGAAAGCAACAGTTGCAGAATTAAAATCAAAGAAAATGAAATTCAAGGCAAAGAAAAACTAAAAAAGGGCAAAGAAGAATGTTTCATATTGATAGCAAGCACAATCACTAAATAGGTATAGTAGTTTACAAACTTTTAGGTAACAAAAAACATAGCATCAAAATACAGAAAGCAAAAACTGATAGAAATTCAAGATATTAACTAAATTATAATCATGTGGAGAGACTTGAACACATCTCTTTTGAAAATCAGCATGCCAAAGAGATATAAAATTGTACTTTATAAAACAGGATTTGAATAACAGTGTCTTTGAATGTGTGTATATATCTTTATAATTCTCCTCCTGCAAAGAATAAGCCTTCTTGTAAACACTCATCAAAATTTATTTATAAAAATATAACATGTACTAGACCACAAAGAACAACTCAGTGTATTTCAAAACATAGAGATCATAAGGCTACATTCCCAGTATATAATGCAATAATACGAGAAATAAACAAGAAAAAGGATGGCAAAGGCAATCTACCTGCTTGGGATTTAACTATTCTTATTCTAGTGGAAGGTGAAAATTTAATTTAAAGGTACAGACTAGAGCTATAGGAAAATACAAGTAATATATATAACAAAGTCAGTGAATTTCAGACACAGCACAATTCCAAGGACTATTCATATCTTTAGGCTATCTACAAGATAGCATGAATGCTTGAAAACAAAATAAGCATTCATCTCTAGGAACCAGATGAATATTAGGAAAACACAAATATGAAAAAGGAATTTATAAAAGTAAAAATTGAAATTAGTAACGTGAGAAACAAAAACATACAGTAACATTACTTATTATCTATTATACCTGAGTTGTTGTTTTAAGAGCCTAACTCATTTAGTATTATTATGATCTCCATTTATAGATGAAGGGACTAAAGCACAGGGAGGTTGAGCAACTTGCCCATCAGCACATAGCTCCTGAGTAGCAGAGACAGCACTGGAATTTTTCAGGCATTCTAGCTTCATGGGCCACAATCTCCATCCCCAAGCTCATTATCAGGTCCAGAACCCAAATAGCCACACTCACTCTCCACTTCTTCCACTGCTGTGCTGGAAAATGTGTTCTTTATGGAAACCATACCATACAGACTTTGAATGTGTAACACTTTTGTTCATTTGATGCAAAAAAAATCATTTTTAATATCTATACCTTTACATCTGGATAAAAATGAGAACATGTGCCTAAATCAATTTTAATGATTTATATATTTTACTTAAAACATCTGTTATAGTGAAGCTCTACAAGTTTCTTTCTGATTGGCCCATGATTTTTATCTTCTTACTGTCTGTGTTAAAATCACCTGTTCCATAATCTGAAAGCAAAGAAAGGCACAAGAGTTCAGGAAATTGGTAAATTTTTCCTACTTATTTTTAGATCTATTAGAAGTTTCAAGAAAGCTAAAATCATTGTCTCAAATGAAGGGCTTATATCATGTGTAGTTTTAATTTATCCTTAATACTCTGTATGACTCAGTGTCACCAATTGAAATTTGACTTTTGGTTGGGTAGGAGAGGCCTATATATATGCATGTGTGTGTGTTAAGGAGAAATTGAGGTTTATTTGAAATAGAAAAGATAAAGACCACTTTGAAAATACAGTCACATATAGATAGTAAATATGACCAAATTCTCCAGCCCCCTTCATTTAATCATACTACTGGACAGTAACCCCAGCACACCACCACCAAAAATACAACTTATGTTGACAAAGATTCTGCCATTGTTCCTAGATTGTTCTCTGTGTGTCTGTTTATATTCTCCTGTGTGTGTGATATGCACATACATGCAAATATATGCACATGCCTATAAAGATATGTATTTATATACATAAATATATATGTAGACACACATTACATTAGTGTGTTCAAATGTATATAACACATGTACTGGTGCATCATGAAATATAATATATTCGAAATTGAGTTCTGGATTCAATTTGTATGTTCAATTTTACTCTCTGTTTTCCCCTGAGAAAGCTTTTAAACATTTCTGGGACAAAAAATGTTGTGGTAGTTTCAGCTGTCCCTGCAACCACTTTCATTATTTGTGTCATTATTACTGCTGCATAATCTGAACATAAAAAAACATGGTGCTGTAACAAATGACTTCCCAGTACTGACAGTTATAGCTGCAGCATTTCAAGACTGATGAAAAATTTCCCAGCAAGATCTCTGGCCAGGTTTACAATAACGAAACAGGAAATGGCTGCCACTATTCACATTAAATCCAGACTGTTTGGTGTAACTTTATCTATGTTTTCTATTACAATAAAATCTCTTTCATTTCCAACCAGCAAAATTTCATCCTTATTAACTAACGGTTGCCAAAAGATAACTTGAGGTTTCATGTGTGATATTCCTGTTTATCCTTTGAAAAGATATTTTAAAGATAATTTTTTTAAAGTTGTTTTACCTCTTGGATTGTTTAAATTTAATGAACTTTGTAAATTTTTACGAGAGGGAGAGGTTTGTTATGACTTTCTCCCAATGGACTGCTAATAGAAGTTAGCTTGTCTAGCCCATGTGCTAGATGCTGTCGGTATCAAACTGCCTTTGACTTTCACACCTCCCAGGGGACTAGTAATTGTTGTGTTCAAACAGCCTGTAATTGTGATCCCGCTGGCTTTCTCAGTACGCTTCTGGCTATTAGAATCATTAAACAACTCAGCACCTGTTAACAGCATTGTAAATATTCAACCCTGCTTGTGTGCAGGTTGAGTCCAATATAGAGAAATCTTACAGAGCTCAGCCTCATAAATTAGAGCTTCTGACAAGTCAATTATTGTGAAACTGGGTTTCTCTGTGAAATAAATGAAATAGCATGCTGACAAAAAGGTAGGCTGTCTGTTTATGGCAGAGAGAAGATAATGACTTGATGATCCAATGCAGTGAGCATGAAACTGCATTGTATCCTTTATCTGTAATTAAACAGTTGTGTAATATTTCTGCTTTTTAATAACCAGTAAATTGTAAATTTTGTACTGTGGAGAATGCCACATGAAAACAGACCTTTTTACTTAGCTGTTGCTTGCTTTTTCAAGTTAGTAAAGTGATTATTGAAATTAATGCTATATAATGTTTTAAGCTAAACGCTTATAATTATTTAGGCTAGAAATTACCCAGTGACTGAAAAGTTCACGCACTAGAAGCAAAGGCCATATAATGCTAATAAAGATCATGTAAATATAAACTCCATTGTTTATTCACAGAAAACTGTCAGAATATATTATCTCTCAAAATTTTATGTGACCTAGACAGTAATTTCATTTACATTTAGTTTATTTTACAGTGTCTTATAAATTATATATCTAATTAAGATGTAGCAAATCTTTTATAAGGATTTGGAAATAGTAAACTTGGGTCAACTATTAGCAAAGAATAGTGGTATAAATCAGTGAAGTTACATCACAACAAAAATTAAGCATTTTAGTGTTTGTGTTGGGTGTGTAAAAGACAAGTTTTTTAATGATTGAGATTTTCCTATTCCTGAATGTAATATTTTACCTAGCATTTTCTATTTTTAAAAGTTATCACTTTCTAAAAATAAATAAGTTATCATTTACATATGCCAGGATACCTGAAATTAAAAATTTTAGGGTTTCTTTTAAGATTCTAGATTATCCCCAGATTCCATAAGGATAAAAGTATTGATACTGAGTTAATTTAATGTCAATTCAATTACTTAAATTGAATTTTTGCATTTCTTCTCTTAGGCAAGTCAAGTGTGAGAGTGTTAGTGAGTTCATTAGAAAAGAACAACCATATTAAGAGGAAATACCTGGAAGTTTTTAAGTTATTCTGAAAAATGTGTTAATTTTTAGCAAGTTAGAGTATGTGTAATGTAGTCATCAAATAATTTGTTGTAATCTCAGGGACATAATTTTAATTGTTTTTTTTTTTTAGTTTTTGCAATTTATTTTAAATGTTTCAGAAATGTTTACCCTGACTGTACTTTATCTGAATAAAAGCTACAAATTAGTCTTAAAAACTTCTCAATAAACTTAGACAAACATTAGAAAGCATATTAGCTCATCAGAATAGGCCTTGTAAGTACATAAAACAGTGGCTAAAATAAATATTTTAAAAATTTATAATTTTTGAAGAAAAGTTTTTATCGTAGATGGTTTAAATTTTATTTGTAAGCATACTAAATTTGTTAAAGTAAAAAATGGTAAAATTGTCATTTACTATTTTTAATAGGGTAATGGCTTATGGTAATCAGTAGTGACATCCATGAGATTTTTTTTTTTCAAATGGCCTTGTAAATTTTTAGAGAAAATGGTATTTTAACTTTTTGTTTTTCATGGTAAATTATTTTCATAATGTCTTCCTTCTGTAATTTTAATTGCATAAAGAATTATTTGATTCTTGCTCCAGAAATTCTACTACTTACTCAGTTCTTGGGCACATTTTCAGGGTTGTTTTCTTTTTTAATTTAGAAATAATTTTATCAACTATATATTAATCCAAACAACTGAAAATAGTGTTAAAAAATTTATAGATTTAGCAAGCCAAAAGAATGTGATATATAAAGTAAACACTTCTGTTGTTGAAAGTTTGACGGTAAATTCCATTTGTTGGAAAAAATAAAAGACAACAAGTATCACTAATAATTTGGAATGGTTTTAGAGATCTCTTTTATGGGGTATTGAATGTCCAGAATTTTTAGTTTCACCTTTGACAGCAGAATACATTATTCTAACTAATACTTCTTTTACTCATTTTTCAGGATAAAAGAAATATATTCTAATGGTTTCTAATGCTGATTTTCACTTTATATGCCTGGTTAGATAAAAGTTTGTGCATTTTGTTTAAAGTAACAACAGCACTGGTTTCAATACTTACTTATCTATTCATTGATAAATATCGCTTTATTTTGGTCTGTGACAAGAATGTTTCCAGGAACAAAATTTTTCCAGGAAAAAAAACAATAATTTGTATGCAGATTAAAATAAAAAGTATTTCTCTTTTGTGAAAATAAAAATCATGAGTATATAATTATGATTTACACTTATTTTCCCAACAGTCTGTTATTAATCCTTACTCAGTGGAGGCTCTCTATTGATATACCTAGCCATTTGTGTAAACTTCTCTTTCTATTGGAAGTATATCATGCCATCATTTTAGTCCTATTTTAGGTATTTTTAAATAAATTTTTACAGTATATTGACCCCAAATCTTTCCCTTTGAAGAAAGACAAAAAAAAAAATCACTATACTTGGTCAGTTGTGGTTTCCTTTAGGCTTCTCCCATTTGAGATTGTTAACACTTTCTTCCTAGGCAAGACTATCCCCTTTCTAGTCTTGTGCAGAAGTACAACCCTTGTGCTGGGGCTTCAGTGATGAGTCTGTTCTGAGGTCACTTTATACTCGTGTTCCTTGATTTGGATGGAAATAGCACATATAATTCTCTATGCTGACAAAGGTACAGGATTCACCACCAGGAATTAGAGAGCTGCCACGAGATGGGGGTATTCTGTCACCCTTTGAATTGGTTCCCAGACACAGATTCCTAGCAATCTTAGATATTTGGCAAGACACTTTTGGACTTAGAGGGAGGAGCATTCAGGTGAAGTGCATGTCCTTCAGCCTCTTACTTGGGATATATACAGAGCTGAACCTGTGTGGTTTTTATATATAGAAGCTTAGTTCAAATGCTTTACTGTTAGCATGATGATGTCCTTCCAATATTTAGGCTGACATGTACTTATTAAGCATTTGGAGAACAATAAATGACTAAATGTCTTAAAAGAATTCATCTGCTACCCAATAGTTGAGTTTTATAAAGTTACCGAGGATGGGTTTTTGTATATAAAAGGGAATTACATATTTATATCTGTATATAATATGCTTCCATTTCTAAATTTAGTGTGTAAGTTTAGTTTGCTGTAGATGTATAAAGTGAAATCATGCCAGTTTTAACACTGGAAAGTTAGTATCTTTTTAATGTGATGCTGAATTTTTATCTGCTTATCTTACATATTTTAATGTATTATCATTGGCCATTGGTGTCTGCAAGTCTTAGTATGGGAATTTTGATCTGTACAGTGAAACTGGCAGTTAGCAGTTGTTTTACTTCTTTGATTTGCCATAAGTGTAACTGTTCTTTGAAATTCTGTTTGAATTCTATTTGAAAAAAAATAGAATGATAAAAACTTGAAATGCTAATTTTAGTAGAAACTATCTTCAAATAGTTTCTACTAAAATTTTATATATAAAATTTAAGATATAAAAATATAAAAAATAAGAATTGTTTCAAAACAAATAATGCCCTTGCTTGTTTTCTAGCTACTACAATTTGAGTGATGTAAGCCATGATTCTGTGAACAAATTTCTGTCCAGTCTGGTTGAGAAGTCTCTGGTTGAATTGGAACATTCCTACTGTATTGAAATTGGAGAGGTATGACTTAGTTCTATACATTCCAAGGAAAAAGATCGTCCAGCTTTTTAACAGTAGGGCTTTTGTTCTATTGGTAACCAAGAATTTTAACAAAATGGTTGGCAATAGCAACCTGCAGTAAGAACTATTAATTTTATGAATGCGTGTGCTTCTATTGTACTTTTTATTTGTCATTTTATCTTTCTTTTTGAAATAGGATAATCGGAGCATTGAACCTCTGACATATGGCCGAATTGCCTCTTACTACTATTTGAAGCACCAAACAGTTAAAATGTTCAAAGAGCGTTTGAAACCTGAATGTGGTACCGAAGAATTGCTTTCAATTTTGAGTGTAAGTTTCATGATATTATTGCATTGCTTTTTAATATAAAGAGATTATATCTTATATATTTCATACCTTCTCTTTTCATTTGAGTCTTAAATTGCTGCCAGCCAGTGCCTCTAGAAATTTGGCAGAAACTGTTTATAAAGTCTTCTCCTCTGTCAAACAAGATCACTACAGAGCAACTTATTTGGACCAAGTTTCCTACATAATTTGTTATCCAAACTTGAGTACTTCTAAGAATGGTATGGGTCACTACTAATATGTAAGTCAGGATAATAGGTATTATTATCCTGATAATTAATATCTATAAATATTATTATCTAATATATCCTCAGCAGCCAGGTGATCACCCTATCCTTCAATATAATAACTTCTATGAATTATAATTGAAAACTTTCTTACTGCTTCTTTTGAGCCATTCTTCTTGAATCCATGATGTTCCTGAAGTTTCTGTACATAAGGACACACAATTGAGATCTCTTAGAATTAATTAATGCCAAAAAAGCTGCTTAACTCCTGCCCCTTTCCCCCTTCCAAAACAAAAATGCAACCAAATTTATTACAAGGCAAAAACAAAAATCTAAACTGTGTTTAGTTTTGTTTTTTGGCCAAGAAGCTAAGAACTAAATTTTATACTGAAGTTAAAATCACTGTTAGGAGTATTTTCTCCATTTTCCTTTTAGCGTACCAAATATGCATTTTGTCTTTGTTGAATTTAAATATAATTCCTTTTTTTTTTTCCACAAATATAATCCCTACAAAACTTTGTTAGCACATTGTCAATACATGTGTTGTAAATGAATACTGTATGTTATCTTACCCCTCAGGTACATTGGTTATTTTAAAGAGTTAAGAACCATTGGACTGTAAAATGTCTTTAAGGTCCTTCTCTTATACATTCACTGATTCTGAGATAGTTCACTTACTTATTAGCTTATTTCCTACCTCCTTTGCTTATCATTCTCAATTGGCTTCAATATCCCATTCACAGTTTCCAATTTTTCAGTGTTTTTCCTTTGAGAGGCTGGTTTGTAGATTTTGTGTGCAACATAGAGCCAAGTGCATTGTAGTGAGTCAGAAAATAATTTATTAATGAACTGGTGGATGGATCCTGTATTATTCAGATCTCTATTATTTGCTCTATAGAAAAGAGTTGAGATAGAAAATTAAAGTATATGAAGCAACTATCAAAAAATTTTTTTATAAAATTAAAAATTCATTTCTGAAATAAGAGTATAAAAAATAAGAATTGTTTTTAGATCCCTAAGAATGAAGTTTTTATTATTTTCTAGTTGGAGAGCCATAAAAATGGGATTTATCTGGGGATGGAAGACAGTAAAATCATGGTTAATTAATTTGGGCAAGTATTTTAAACTAGTATCTGTTAGATTTAAGAATATAATTTTCCTGGGGCACCTGGGTGGCTCAGTCGTTAAGCGTCTGCCTTCGGCTCAGGTCATGATCCCAGGGTCCTGGGATCGAGCCCCGCATCGGGATCCCTGCTGAGCAGGAAGCCTGCTTCTACACTCTTCCACTCCCCCTGCTTGTGTTCCCTCTCTCACTATGTCTCTCTCCCTGTCAAATAAATAAATAAAATCTTTAAAAAAAAAAAAATATAATTTTCCTTTCATATTTACCTACCTTGATATATTTCTCTAATATTTAAAAGTATATGCCTACTTTGGGAACACACGTAAAAAGAGCTAACACCTTTGAGCACTTTTCATGTGCTAAGCACTATTCTAGAAACTTTACATCAATAAATTCATTTAACCCTAACAATAACCACTCATTTTATATTGATAACATCCCATTATTTTCCCCATTTTACAGGTTAACTAACCTCTCTAAGGTTGTACAGCAAGTCAGTACTTTGCAATCTAGCAGTCCAAATATGGGTTCTTAACCACTGTCCTGTGCTGCCTCTCATCACACACACACACACATACACACACACACTGAGGTGGAAGATATTGAGTTAAGAGGTACATGTTAAGACTGGATGCTGGGGGTGCCTGAGTGGCTCAGTGGGTTAAAGCCTCTGCCTTCGGCTCAAGTCATGATCTCAGAGTCCTGGGATCAAGTCCCGCATCGAGGTCCCTGCTCAGTGGGGAGCCTGCTTCCCCTTCTCTCTCTGCCTGCCTCTCTGCCGACTTGTGATCTCGCTCCCACTGTCAAATAAATAAATAAAATCTTAAAAAAAAAAAAAGACTGGATCCTGGATGCACATTTTGGACACTAGCCTTTTATCAGAATTGTTATTTGCAAATATCTTCCATTCCATAGGTTGCCTTTCAGTTTTGTTGATTTTTTCCTTTGCTGTGCAGAAGTTTTTTATCTTGTTGAAGTCCCAGTAGTTCTTGCTTTTGTTTCCCTTGCCTCTGGAGATGTGTCTAGTAAGAAGTTGCTTTGGCTGATGTCAGAGCGGTTGCTGCCTGTGTTCCCTTCTAGAATTTTGATGGTTTCCTGTGTCACATTTAGGCCTTTCATCCATTTTTAATTTATTTTTGTGTGTGGTCTAAAAAAAATGGTCCAGTTTCATTCTTCAGGATATTGCTATCATCATCCCAACAGCATTTGTTGAATAGACCATCTTTTTTCCATTGGATATTTTTTCCTGATTTGTCTAAGATTAGTTGATCATAGTGTGGGTCCATTTCTAGGTTTTCTGTTCTGTTCCATTGATCTCTGGGTCTGTTTTGTGCCAGTACCATACTGTCTTGATGATTATAGCTTTGTGATAGAGCTTGAAGTCCAGAATTGTGATGGCTCCAGCTTTGCTTTTCTTTTTCAAGATTGCTCTCGCTATTTGGGGTCTTTCATGGTGCCACACAAATTTTAGGATTGTTTGTTTTAGCTCTGTGAAAAATGCTGGTATTATTTTGGTAAGGATTACATTAAGTATGCAGATTGCTTTGGGTAGTATAGACATTTTAGCAATATTTGTCCTTCCGGTCCATGGGGGAAAAAAAAAGACTGGATGCACATTGTGTATAAAGGTTTGTGAAAACCATATGCCCGTTACACTCTGTATCCTTCTACACCCCACTAAAAAAAGACCCAAAAATATATCCAGTACCAAGAGAATTAAACTGTTATCCTCTTCAATCTTCTCTGAAAAGGCATTCATCAGAACAAAAGGTCTGTCCACATCCTTTCAGCAGCCCGTTTCTTTCCACCATTACACTAACTAAAACCAGTTTCACCAATCTCATGGTTTATTTTTATTAAAATAAAGTCAGTTCTTGTGATAACTAAACTAAACAAGTCATCTGCAAATACATGTAAGATAAACTCAAGTATAAATATACTATAAAGTATATTTATAATATATAAATATATTAAAATAATTTATATTTTAAATATAAAATGTACTATAAAGTATATTTATATAGATATTATTTGGGGTACCCCTTAATATTTTTCACAGCAGCAATGATGTCATCTCTTCATCCTTGGTGTTTAGTCCAGGAAACTCACCTTGTGCCAGCTAGCATCTAAGTCAGTAATATCTCAATGACACTGATTTTTGAATGAGGATATTGGGGCATTAGAACTGTAGCACTCATATTGACAAGATGATCTGCAGGTACCACTGTTTTATTAATTTCTTGTGTAGGAATTACTTTCCATTCACTAGAGAACGTATGTGTAACTAACAAAGAAATACTAAATAGTAAAGCAAGATTCATTGTTTATGTTCAATACCCAGTGCTCCATGCAATACATGCCCTCCTTAATACCCACTACCAAGCATTATTTTATGCTAACATAACACACAAAAAAAATATTAAAGCGGGGCGCCTGGGTGGCTCAGTCGTTAAGCGTCTGCCTTCGGCCCAGGTCATGATCCCAGAGTCCTGGGATCGAGCCCCGCATCGGGTTCCCTGCTCGGCAGGAAGCTTGCTTCTCCCGCTACCATTTCCTCTGCTTGTGTTCCCTCTCGCTCTGTGTTTCTCGCTGTCAAATAAATAAAATCTTAAAAAAAAAAGAAAATATTAAAGCAAGATTGGATTTGAGGTAATTACAGTGAAATTTCTAGAATTCATTCTGTTGCTGAAAAGTATTGTTTTTTTAATGTTTTCTGTTACCACACTAAAGATTTCTAAATGATTTGCATAGAATCATTATCTTTACTCTCACCTCCAAAAAATGGGCATTAATCTCCTTGTGGTTTTGAAACAAGGAGAAAAAAGCAGCTAGAAGGAGCTATGGAGAACAGGATGATAAACACAACAGCGCAAAGAAAACCAGTAGGAATGTCATTAGTTTCAAAGGCCTATTTTCATTATTATTGTTTTTGTTGTTATAATGCTTTATAATGTCACATTATACTTCTGAAAAATTCAATATTAGAACTCATTGACTACCAGCATTTCCTTTTATAAAAGATAGTCATTGATGTTTCTAAAGTCATCTTTAAACTTTTTTTACTAATCTATTATGTTTTTTAAAAATATTTAGTATTCCTGAAATCACAACTGAAAAGCTTCTATTCTCTTGAGTATTACTTTGAACTTACTCTGATATTTCCATCAGTTTTATTTTGGCAGTGAATGAAGTTTTCTCATTTCATCTTAGATTACATATTGTAATTTAACTTTTTGTTTTCTTTCCTTTGGTATTAATGATAGTATAGAAAATGTGTTCATTAAGATTTTCTTTGAGGTTCTCTATGTTGCCATGTGATTGATTATACTTGGCATAGAGAAAAAAACCAGAAAGTAACCAATCATAGAAGGAAAAAAGAATATTAAGACATTGATTCATTTTCACCAGGCATTTAAAAATACATAAATGTAATATTTCTCCTCATTTAACATCAAACATAGTTTCAGGTGATGATCTCCTGGTTTTATGTATTCATAAATGATAACTGATAACTGTTTTTAGACCTTTTTCCCTTTAGAGAAGATATGTATTTAGAATCTCATAGTTAGCTCTAGAGTTGTTTTTCCTTTACTTAAATGAATTAGAATTCCTACTGTTTATTTGGTCAATTTGCATATCTGTCAACTTTTCTGAATCTCTTTTTAAGTAAGGATGCAATTTTATTGCCTTTATAAGATTTACCAGACAGTGTATTTTCTTCCAAAAATAGAAGAGAAAGCATTTAATCAGGTCATTTCATGACATGTTTCCTTGTACAGTGTTTTTGGTACTATAGACTTTCCTCTTCTAGTGTTCATAGAAGGTTGGCAGGTTTGATTAAAAAAACCCATACATTAAATTTTTGTATACCCTGTCTTCTGAAATGAATGAATGAATAGAATGGTTGGGGTCAGACTGGTATTTTGCAGAATTGTATTATATTGACATTAATCATTCTTTTGACCAAAGGATGGACAAACAGGAAATTTCTGAGTTTAAAGTTGAAAACTAAACTCTTCCCAATAGTAAGGAGCTAAGCTAAGTGAAATTGTTAAGAAATAAATATCTTAAGAAAAAGAAAGAAATATCTTATGCGGGTGCCTGGGTGGCTCAGTGGGTTAAAGCCTCTGCCTACAGCTCAGGTCATGATCTCAGGGTCCAGGGATTGAGCCTCGCATTGGGCTCTCTGCTCAGCAGGGAGCCTACTTCCTCCTCTCTGCCTACTTGTGACCTCTCTCTGTGTCAAATAAATAAATAAAATCTTAAAAAAAAAAGAAATATCTTATGCATAAAATGAAGTATGCATAATTTATATATTTTATCCTTAATATGTTATACTCTACATTGGTCTATATTAAATTCTATCAGTCATATTTCTACCCACAGACCATATACTGATTCTTGCAAAAAATATTTATTTTGTACCTATAATGTGTGAGGCTCTTTGCAGGGGCAGGAGATAGAATAGTGAACATTACTGACAAACATGTGAGAGAGAGAGTGTGTGTATGTGTGCATATACATGCACGTGCACACACACACACGCCAAATATACAGATTCAGAAAGAATCTTAGAGTTTTTCACTATCATTTAAAGGTAATGATATCTGAAGATATAAGCTAGAAACAGTTCAATTTAGATAATTATTGCAATATTTCTTAGTGAAAATATATATTTTAAGTTTTAAACAGTATGATGCTATTTGGAAAGTTTAGCTATTTTATAATAAATAATGAATTTATTAATGTTAAAACTACTGAGGAACTAAAAGACAAGGTGGAACTGTGTCTGTAAGATTTGGTGGGATAGATGGTGATCATTCCTTTACAGACCCGAGAAGGTGGAGATGAGGATTAGATCTGTGTTGCATTTACATGAGTTTTCTCTTGGTCCACTAGATACGTGGAATTTTTTCATCCCTACAAATAATATGACTTGTGTTTGTTTGTTTAAACGTGGCAGTTGTTAAACTTCCAGGAACTAATTCTTGTTGGTTATTACTCTGTTATATATAAAATTTTATTTCGGTCAACACTGAAAAAGAAAATACACTTCTACTAATTTTACACTTCTACTAATTTTTTTTTCTTAGTAACACCTTTTTTGAGACTTCTGTTTCTACTTATTTGTCTTCTTCCTAAGAAACTGAACTGTTTCTAGCTTATATCTTCAGATGTCATTACCTTTAAATGATAGTGAAAAACTCTAAGGCCAAAGATTGCACTGAGACTATTTCTGTTCACTAATCTTATTCTATAATAGCAACTCATTTGTTTAAATTTTGTCTTTCCAATACATCCATTAAAAACACTACTATCTTTTCTTGAGCACCTACTACATGCCAGGCATTTTATATATATTATTTGTAACATCAAACAGTGCTTCATGGTAAACATTAATATACAGATAATGAAAATGAAATTTAATTAGGTTACATTTTCTAGGTTCATAGAGAGTAGTTCTTTAGAATTCCTTCTCTCTACCTTACTTCCTCTCCGAGACATAGTTTATCCTTATCCAGTGTTTTAATTCCAACTTTAAAGAATTTTTAAAGCATGGAGATACAAGGGTATGTATTTTTAAAAAGTTAATTTAAAAGCAGAATTACTTTTAAAATTTTGGGTGGTCTTGTAACTTAGAATTATAGATCTTAAATGCAGATGTTAATTACTGAGACAAGATAATTATTGCAATATTTCTTAGTGAAAACATATATTTTAAGTTTTAAACAGTATGATGCTATTTGGAAAGTTTAGCTATTTTATAAGAACTCTTGCCAAGTTTTTTTTAACACCATGAATTAATAAGCTTCATAATTAAGGCAGCTGCTTCACACTTCTATTGTTAACCAGTGACATTACATCTGTCTTGCTCCATTGATGCCCTCCTCCTACTTATTGAAGCATTTAGCAGTTTTGGCAACAGGGATTACATGGCATGGAGTAAGTAGTCTAATTAGATATAAGTGAAAATCCTGAGGGAAAAGGACATTTAAAAAGTAATTTAAAGAATCTCTTAATGATGTTGGCACTGAAAGCCCACATCTAGAGTAGAAAGTGCCTGTCGTCATGGCAAACTAGGATCATGATTTGATATGTTCAGTGAACTTTTAGAAGGTAACCTGTTTTAAAACCACAATAGAAATGAAAAGATTTCAAAGTTAGGGAAAATTTATTTGAACGGACTTACGAATATGCTTGCTATCGTATTAATAGCTTTGGAAGAAAGCAAAATATGCCCCAAATGTATTCTGTCTCTAGAATTTTCAATAATTTTTTTAAAAGATATACTCAGTTGTTATGGTTCTTGTGATGACACAGAAACATGAGATTATATATCAAATATCCAATCTGAAAAGTTGTGAAATTCTTATTTTTTCACAAAACCTTGGATATTGACTAAAAGTATGGGTTTCATATGTTAATATAAAATAGAACCATTCCAAATTTAGAAAGTACCAGAGCAATAAGACTTTTATATGTCCATAAATTTCCAGGGTTGGCAGTTCTCTGTACTGCTTTCTTTAAAAGCATACAGATTCTTTGCCCTGCCCATATATAGAACATTTTCAGTAACAAAGCATTTTTAATGCTTGAATTTTGTCCTGTTTGGGCACAACTACAAATCTTTTGGTAGAAAATTACAAATCCATCTTTCTCAAACATGAGATTGGAAGAATAAGCAATATTGTTTTAAAAAGAGGAGTTTAAAACAAAACAAATAAAAAGGACAAGCCATATATGAATAGCATCAGTAGGGGACCCAGCATGCAAAATTAAAGAGTTCATTAAAGGAAGAATGAAGGGAAGGAGAGGTTAACTGAGTAACAGTGAACACCACCAACCTCGTGGCCTTCCATTTCCAAATAACCTCCTGACAATTGCAGGATCCCATCTGCTACTCTTTATCTTCCTGGTGGGGAAACCTAATGGGATATCTTCCAGGGTTTGTGAGAAGAGCTTCCCTAACCCTCAGGCTGGGGAGCTGCCTGGCATCTTTCAGAGAGGCACAGATGGCAAATGTCTTGAAAAAAAGTTATCTTTCTACTTCTCGGTCTCTTTCCCTTGAGACTTTCCCTCTTCTCCATTATTTCTCAGCTTCTTCCTAGCTTTCTGTACATATAAGCTCTCCTCAGCACAGAAAAAGTGAAATGTTTTCCTGGTAAAAGACCTCAGTCCTAGATAATATCTGTTGTGCTTCAATAGATTACTGCAAGATTTTTAAGCTGAGGAGCATAAAAAGTATTTATGATGTTACCTTTTTTTTTTTTTTTTTGGTCCTGTTTTAAATTTTTGATTTTTTTTTTTTTTTGTCTTCTCCCACAGAATGACAACTGGCAATTATTAGGAATCTAATGGTTTATGATTAAGTAGAGTTGTTAATTAAGAAATGATTTTACATATCAAAATATGAATAATTTTGATATTTCTTTCTTTATCACCTAATAAAACTTCCTCATTTTGTTGAGGAACAAAGACCCATTCTTGCCCAAGATGACACAGTGTGGAAAAATAACATAAAAACTCAGTTGTCAATAGGGAAATAGGGCAAAGCTGGAATTAGAATTCATATCTCCCAGCAACCTTTTAAATGCCTTGTTTCTCCCTTTGCCATTTTATGCTTTCCTTTTTCCTCTTCTTCCATCTTATTTTGCCCTTTTATTTAAACTTACAAAGCACAAGGTACATAAAATATACCATTAACCTTCTCAGCCTAGGCTATCTATAAAAAATACTTTTGGCTTGTCAACATTTATTAAGATTTATTAAGATTTGCTAAGTGTTCTATCCAAAACTCAGTGAACTTTGGGGAATACAAAAGAAATAGAAGACCCATATCTTTTAAGGAAATTTGTGCTGGAGCCCAAAGATCCTAATAAAAACAAGGGATAGGCTTGTACTGAATACCTATCTCTTGGCTATTGCTGCTTAACATAGCTTCACCTATGCATGAGAAGTGTTTACTCCTACTTATGGTGTTCAGAGCAGAAGAGTTGCTGACATCGTTCTCCCCAAAAAGTCAGAATTACCAGCCTGGCCTATATGTATGTAAGTCATGGGGGTCATATAAGTATTTGCAAAAGGAGCCTACATTTAGACATTTTTTAAATTACAAATATAATCTCGGATGGTGTCGTATAAATTAGGTTTATAAAACTCCAGAGTAGTTTACATTTCAGGGAACCCTATCACAAAACCTTTGGCAAAGGAAATCATCATTAATTTAGTTTTGAAAATATTTTATCATTGGTATCCCTGCTTAACATAATGATATCATACCTATTTAGATTTGTCAATACAGGGGTGCCTGGGTGGCTCAATCAGTTAAGCATCCAACTCTTGATTTTGGCTCAGGTCATGATATCAGAGTCCTAGCATCGAGCCACCTGCTTGACATTCTCTCTCCCTCTCTCCTCGTGTATGTGCATGAGCGCTCTCTCTCTCTCTCTCTCTCCTAAATAAATAAATAAATAAATAAATAAATAAATCTTTAATTAAAAAAAAAAAGAATTATTGGGATGCCTGGGTAGCTCAATCAGTTAAGCATCTGCCTTTTGCTCAGGTCATGATCAGGTCCTGGGATCAAGTCCTACATTGGGCTCCTTGCTCAGCAGGGAGCCTGCTTCTCCCTCTGCCTGCCACTCTCCCTGCTCATGCTCACTTTCTCTTTCTCTGTCAAATAAATAAATAAAATCTTAAAAAAAAAAAAAAAAAAGAATTATTGACACACATACTATCACTTTAGGGAAATAAATATAACATCAAAGATTATGATATTGCTGGAATAAAATCTCTTCCCTAAATTTAGCCATTTGTCAGTTCACTCTATGAATAAGTAGAGCATTGTTTAAACTTTAAAAATGAATGGAAAATAAATGGAAACTTTAACATTGGATAAAGTATTTTAAAATGTAGTTTTCATATGCCAGAAATTGGTTTCCCCTGAAAATGTTTCTAATATAATCCCAATTAAATTAAGTGCTCTAAAATTGTTAGGATTATATTGGTTCAGCAGGTGGAACAGTTCAGAAATCAGTGCTAGCTTCTTCCTCAATAATGGTAGTCAGAAATTTTCCAAAAGGCTCATGATTCCTGTCCTAAGTATCTTCCAAATACAGATAATGCCAAAACATTGTTTAAGATAAAAATATATCCTGCCTTTTATTCTCACAGAGCTGCCAAGTAGGGAAATAAGCGTGATTATTTCCAATACTTAAAGCCAACTCAATGTATTTCAGTATCACTTCTGTATAACAGAGCAAAAGAAAAACTAAACATCTAATTTCTTTTCCAACCCCCAGTTGGCAAAAGTGGAGTCCACAATGTTACATCATTTTAGAGATAAACCATAAGAGACTCTTAATCTCAGGAAACAAATTGAGGGTTGCTGGGTGGGGGGAAAGTGGGAGGAGGGATGGAGAGCTGGGTGATGGGTCTTGGGGAGGGTATGTGCTATGGTGAGCACTGTGAATTGTGTAAGACTGATGAATCACAGACCTGTATCCCTGAAACCAATATGTTAATTAAAAAAAGAATGATTAAAAAAATAGAAACATGGGAGGTGCCTGGGTGGCTCAGTGGGTTAAAGCCTCTGCCTTCGGCTCAGGTCATGATCTCAGGGTCCTGGGATTGAGCCCCGCATCAGGCTCTCTGCTCAGCAGGAAGCCTGCTTCCCCCTCTCTCTCTCTGCCTGTCTCTCTGCTTACTTGTGATCTCTCTCTCTCTGTCAAATAAATAAATAAAATATTTTTTTAAAAAAATAGAAACATGGAATTTTAAAAAGAAAAAAATGATCATAGACATACTCCTTGGTGCTAAGGGACATAATAGCCTTCTAGATTAACATGCCAGGCTTGTTCTCTATGTAATATTGTAGAAAAATAATAGAATCACTATGAGCTTAAAAATACATATTTTTTAAAAAAACTATATTTAACAGTTTGGGATCAAACTCTTGTGAATTCTCTATTGTAAAGTATATTAAAGTATATCTTAATATGTGTTTAAAAACAAGTCATTATATGTAGCCATCTCCCTGGTTTATTGAATTTTATTGTGCAAATAATACTAATTTACAAGCTTAGGGGGCTTTTAGTGAAAACATTATAATTACCCTTCCTTAATTTGTTATTTGACTATATTTCCTTATACTTGAGAAATAATATTGTTCACCCACTTATTGGTTATCAGACCACCACTAGTCCTTGTACATTTAGCCATTATTTAGTCTATGTAGAGATTTATATCTTCTGATTATTTTGTCACAAAGCAGTTTCTTGTCAGTTATTCCTTCTGAGTAATTCTTTTCATAGTCCTATTTTAAAGGAAACAGCCAATAGAAGTACAGAATGATTCATAAATATGACTTTTGTGATATCACCACTATAAGCATCTCCTAGAGTTACTGGGAAGATTAAATTGGCTAATATAGGTAAAGCAGAGAACAGTCTTTTGCTCATTTATAGTAAACTCAGTAAACAGAAGCTATTATTATATTTAATAATAGTACTTATTACATAGAGACTATGTTTCACACATGGAGAATATAGCAGCAGACTAAGCTGATGAAGTTCCAGTACTCATGAGGGACCTTATATTCACAGTGGGCTGGTAAACAAACAAGTAAATAGGCATGTAATATAACGAAGTAGATATAAATGAGATTTTTTAAAAATCAGGCAAATGTCTACAGATAACTAGAGGAGACTGTTAAAGCTTTTCTGAGGGGCGCCTGGGTGGCTCAGTCGTTAAGCGTCTGCCTTCGGCCCAGGTCAGATCCCAGGATCCTGGGATCGAGCCCTACATCGGGCTCTCTGCTTGGCAGGAAGTCTGCTTCTCCCGCTACCATTCCCTCTGCTTGTGTTCCCTCTCTCGCTGTGTTTCTCTCTGTCAAATAAATAAAATCTTTAAAAAAAAAAAAAAAAAGAAAGAAAGAAAGCTTTTCTGAGGAGATATCTGAATAGAGAACTAAAGGACATGAGAAACCAGCTCATGAGAAAGCCTCGGAGAAGACT
>CM053608.1:51590658-51662250 GCA_028646535.1 Procyon lotor
TGGCTTGGGTAAAATGGTCAGAAGTTGAAATGATGAGTAGTAGTAGTTAGACTCAGGATGTTTTGAAAATAAAACCAACAGGAATTGATGGGTTAATTATAAATAAACAGAGGAAATAAAGACAATGCTAGGTTTTTGGCCTGAGCAACTTGGTAAAGAGAATACCATTTACTGAGGTAGAGAAGACTGGATAAAAAAGGCAGGGTCTGTGTTTACTTGGGGGGACTGGTAACCGGCATATGTCCAGTATTCAAAGTTTCAATCCTAAGGTTGGGTGAGATTGGGTGAAATGAGTATTGAAAAGAAGTCTGTGGAGCTAGAGTATAATGCTAAGCAAAATAAGTCAAGATAAGTCAGAGAAAGACAATATCGTATGATCTCACTCACATGTGAAATTTAAGAAGCAAAACAAAGGGGGGAAAAAAGAGACAAACCAAGAAATAGACTCTTAACTGTGGAGAACAAACTAAAGAGGACAGGTGGGTGGGGGATGGGTAAAATAGGTGATAGGATTAAGGAGTGCTCTTGTAAATGAGCACCAGTGTTGTATGGAAGTATTGAATCACTATATTGTATACCTGAAACTAATATAACATTGTATGTTTACTATACTGAAAAATAAAAAAGCAGTCTGAGGATTGAGCTCTGGAGCATGTCGAGGTTGGAGAGGAAGAGGAGAAGGTGGGTCAACAAAGAAAACTGAGAATGAGGAATGACAAGTGGAAGGAAATCCTCCAGGAGAGTGAATGGTTCTGGAAGCCAGGGGGGAAAACTATCTCAAGAAGGGAATGGTGATTAACTGAGTTAAAGATTGTTGATATGGAGTGGGTAAGAGCTATGATGCTCCTTTGACTAGATAAGATGAAGATCCTAGATGTCTTTAGTGAGTAATTTCAGCAGAGTAATAGGAAACAAAAGCCTTACTTTGTTTGAAAGAATTCAGAGACTGAGTTATAAGAAAGCAGAGACAGTAAATATAGCTAATTCTTACTTGGAGCTGGGGGATGGGATGTAAAATCAACTTCCTTTTTTAATTTAAGATACAGAATATTTGCATGCAGATAAAATGATCCTATATCAAGGTAAAAAATGATGTTATAGGAAAGAGCAAAGTCCTTAAGAAAACAAAAGGAAAATAGGAATCAATGCATAAGTGGAAAAATTGGCCTTAGATAGCAGAGCAAATTAATCCATTGAAATGGGAGGAAAGATGGAGTATTGGGGTATAGGTTAGTAGGTGGTAGGATAATGTGCAAATCCCCTTGTGTTTGCTTTAATTTTTTTTATAAACTAAGAAGCAAGGTCCTCAGCTGAAACTGAGGAAGTGGGGAAAGACCTGTGAATGTGGACAAAGGCCATTTATAAACCAAGGGGCCATAGTGTGGTGGAATGAATATGGCATTTGCATTTAGGAAACATAGGTTCAAATCTTATCAGCATGGCCATTTTAACTTCTTTGTGTAAGTGGCAGGTCATTTAATTTCTTAATCTTGGTTTCCTCATTCATTAAAAAATGTGCAGTTATACCTGCCCTACTTATCATCACAGGTTTAGTATGAAGATCTAATAAGGTAAAAGACACATGTTCAAACATATCTGACCTTGATCAAGGTAGATTTTTTTTTGTTCAGTGCTATGTTTTAGTTTATGTTTCTTATTTGTGTTTTGCTTTTGTTCTGCATTCAAAACTGTCATACTCTAGGTACTTTTACATGTTTAAAGGGTTCAGAACACTTGGTTTCTCTGTCAGAAGGGCTGGCCTTATTGAATTCACTAAGAAACTTCTTATTTCATTATTAATGTTTGGAGGAGTAGAGAAGAATACACGGTCTTATTTCTCTTAGGATCCCAAGTACAGCTTTGCCCTTACCTTACCACGTAGTTAGTGACTTTTTCATTGCTTTTTCAAAAGATCATATGGTAACTTCATTTGTGAGATGTTGGTTTCCTTGATGGCAGTGTCATTTTCTGAGTTTTCTCCTGCCTCTACTCCCCTAATCCCTTGTTCCTTCTTCCTTTCTCTGGTTAATATTTTACTAGAGGCCATGGCTCTGAGTTTTAGTGTACCACAGGAGAGTAACAAAGTCTGTAAAAGTAATGATTCCCCACTGCCACATCATCCTACCTCCAAATAAAAAAGCACGATTCTTTAATGAGACATTACCCTGCCTTCCAGACCAATGTCTGTGTTGCTAAGCGTGCTCATCTATTTATAGTTGTTAAAAGCCACTTAGTAATTAAAAAAAATTCATAAAGTAATTATGACTTGTAATAGTGATTATGGCTGGGTGATTACTCCTTCACTAAGATGCTTTGCAAATGGATTAGCACTTCTTTGAATTAGGAACTTGGGCTTGAAATCTATAAGGAAGCTAATAAGAAAAATATTCTTTCTTTTGGGACCAAGCAGAAAGCTGTAAAACAGCCAGAAAGCCATTCGGATCCTGGCTGAGAGAAAAATCAGGCCAATCAAATTGGTCATATTATTAGGCATATTTTCAACTGGAAAAATTCTCTTCATTCAGTTGCAGTTAAAGCTCTGGTCAATTTAATCTAGTTCATTTGTAATGCCAACTCTAAAATGGGCTGTGATATTTAGTAGTTTCTCTTCCTGAATAAGTAGGCAAATATTACAGTATCTAATCAGTTATTTGAGGAAGGAGAACCATATTTAGAGTCCAGGTATTTCTAAAATACAGGTTTTTTAAAATTATAATTTGTGATATAGAAAAAGACAAAGCCCTACCTCATTTTATTTTCTAGGGAGGAAATAAATGTCCATTCTTTCTATTGCTCTACACTTTTTAAATCTCCTCCTTCTTTTACTGCAGTTTCTTCTTTGCCTCCCTTACTGGTTGCCTTTCTCTTGTCCTTCATTTTCTCTTTTGGGAAACTTATGTGTCCTATATTTACTACAATCCTACAGATATTCTTAAACACATATCTTCAGCAGTGCCAGCAAGTATTTATTTAGCACCTACTATGTTAGGTACAAGAGGAGAGTGATAATTAAGATATGGTCCCTGCCTTTAAGAAGAGAATAGCCCTATGTCTAAGCAGAGAGAGTCAATTATCTTATGGTCTCACGTGTGGAGCATAAAGAAAAACATGAAGGGCATTGTGAGAAGGAAGGGAAGGGTGAAAAGGGGGAAATCACAGGGGGCGATGAACCATGAGAGACTGTGGACTCTGAACAACAAACAGGGTTTTGGGGGGTGGGGGATTGGGCGAGCCGGGTAGTGGGTATTGAGGAGGGCATGGAGCACTGGGTGTAGTGCATGAACAATTAATCTTGTAACACTGAAAAAATAAAATAAACATATCTGGGAAAAAATAAATTAAAAAATAAGTAATTATAATTTGATACTGTTTTGAAAGTGTAACTTGTACTATTGTGTCTGGAGTACGATGAAAGTCTAGTAATTTAGAATGTGGGCTATAGAGTCACACAAATATGACTCCACCATTTTCTAAATATGTAATAATCTTGGGTTAGTCACTTAATCTGTCCAAGCTTCATGCTCCTCTATAAAATGAAGGAGAAGGTTAAATAAAATAATGTGTGTTAAGCCTTAATACATTGCCTGCCATATAATATTTGAACTCTTTTGAATTAGGAACTTTAGTCACTCACATCTGTTAGTACTACTTTTCATTAATATTTTGATATAACAAGCACTAGTAGTTGATGACTTTATATAAATTGATGATTTATATAAATCATATCTACATATGACAAATACCATTAACCTCATCTATTCAAAAGATAAAGATTACAAGATAAATTCAGATTCATTACTATGCCATACAAGATTGTTCTGAGTCTGGCTGCAGGGTAGGTTGGGGTGCAGTTAGCCTCCAGCCTTCAACTGCTCTTTTCCTCCATGGAGCTCATAGTATTTCATATGACAAGAATACCTCCTTCCCTAGCTAGGTCAGAACAATATCAACACTCATTTATTTGTGTGAAGCTCTAACCAAATAAAAAGAAAACATCATAAAATCTTTGGTTGAGGGATGATTTATTCAACAAGTTTTGTTGGGCAAATTGTACAACATTTTAGAAAAATATTCAAGTTAGATTCTAATTTCATAGCATATATTAGAACAAGTTTCAATCAGATTAAGGTTTAAAGCCAAAAATAATGTTAAGATTTCAAAAGGATACAGGGGAAGAAACCCAAAAAAGCATAAAAGATTTAAAGAAATTGCAAAAGGAAATGGATGGGAAGGTAGGAAGGGAGGGAGGGAGAAGAAAGAAAGAGAAAGAGGAAAGAGAGAAAGAGAAAGAGGAAGGAAGGCAGGAAGGAAGGAAGGGAGGGAGGGAGGGAGGGAGGGAGGGAGGGAGGAAGGGAGGAAGAAAAGAAAGGAGAGAGAACTGGAAAACCTCTCTAAAAAGACCAAAACTCTTTCTTTGGGAATAGATAATTTACAATCACTTAAATATAAACTTCAGTTTTTTTTTTTTTTAAGTGAATCAGTAGACAGGTGTTTTTGTTTTGATTTGTTCATACATAGCCCTGTGTGTACTAGCCCTTCTAGTACTGAGATGTTCATTCTTCCCTTGTCAGATGATAGAGGATCACGTACTAACTAGCTCAAGGGTTTCAAAAAGATCTTGCCAAGAAAAAGATCTAACTAGTGATTAATAATTCTTAGCAAACTGTAGTCTTCCCACTGTGAGAAAGACTAAAATGAATATTTTTATGCTGAGCCATTATACATATAGCAGAAGCCTAGAAGATTTTTTTTTCTAGTGATGCATGGTAAGCTGCCTATCTTTTGATTTCTCAATCCAAAGAAATGATGTGCCCCATTTTCATCCTTACATGTATTCTGAAAAAATTTGTTGTTACTACCAAATAAAATGCATAGATATGGTCTTTATTACAGTGGTAGTATTCATACCATCTGCCTTTTATTTTAACATTACATTCTCCTAAAAAAGGACTCCACTTACTTTACAATGTTTTCCAGCTGACAGTCCAGTAGAATATAAGCATGTCTCAGAAATTTGATTATGTCAGAAAGTTAGAACTCACTTTACTTAAAAAAAAAAAAAACACAAAAACAAAAAACTGGGAGTTAAGAGGGATTTCCAGGTGTCATGCTTCTCACATACATAAAATTCTCCATGTTCTTACGTTCTATTCACTATTTTGTGTGCAATTCGGAGGAATAATGCAGTTTGGCAGAAGCACAATAGTCTCAGTTTTAAAGTATTTCCATTGGCAAAGGAGAATTTTTCATATATACAGCTTCAACTTATTAGATTTAGGTCCTTAATACCATCTTTGTAGGTATTTTCTGTTATTTATTAAACAATGTCAGCAAATTTGTAAGACAAATGCCAAACAGGTGTCTTCTACTGACTGATGAACAAACTGTCTTGCAGAAGAACCATTGACTAAGCCGGCAGCATATTGTTCTGCTTGCTGCAATCACAGAAGGTGTTGTAACCTTGAACTACTTTGACTGTTTTAATCAGTGAAGGAGGAAGGGAAGCGAGAGAGGAAGGAATCAGTAACACGTGGAAATAACCTGTGAAAGCAACTAAAATTACAGAGGAAAAGGGATGTGGGTAGTACCGGACTAGAACTTAAAAGCAGAGTGGATTGCTGTTGACTGGAAATATGGTGTAATGATTACTTAAAATATATTTTTAAATATGAATATATGTCATGGATTTCAGAATTCAAAGAATTGAAATGCTGTAAAATACTCTTAGTACTTTGCTGAAAAAATGTTTTCTTTGATGATTCAGAAGACCCATAAAGATCTTTTAGAGTCCTAGAGCTGTCATTATAAACATCAGTCATCATTACATTATGGACATGTTGAAGAGCTGGGGGGGTTCATTAATAAAGAGCTGATAAGAATCCAGGCAAAGTCAAAACTGCTCTTGGTAAACCATAAGCAGTTGTTCTTTCCTCTTTGGAGAAGGCAGAGGTCCACAGACAATTATTACATCAATGTGTCAGTAAAATAAAGCCAAGTGAAAGTAAAGGCCACAGATCCTTTATGTGACACTTGCTTAGAAACTGATGAAACAGGCTTACTTTTTGAAATAAGTAGTTGGTTACTACATTTGAAAATCTGGGAATATGTGTATGCCTAATGTAATGTCATGCTGCACTCTAGAAGTTTAATTTAGAGTTATTTGCCCCCCATGAATATCATATTTAAAAGCTCCTTGCCATTTGCGACAACAGAGATGGACCTAAAGGGCATTATGCTAAGCGAAATAAGACAGAAAGACAAATACCATATAATTACATGTGGAATCTAAAAAACAAAAATAAACAAAACAGAAGCAAACTCATAGTTATGGGGAACAAACTGTTGGTTAACAGCAGGCAGAAGAAGGTTAGGAGGTTAGGCAAAAAGGTGAAGGGGATTAAGTGGTACAAACTTCTAGTTACAAAATAAAGAAGTCATGGGGATGTAACGTACAGCATTGGGAATGTAGTCAATGATATTGTAATAACTTGGTATGGTGACAGATGGTAGCTAGACTTACCATGGGGATCATTTTATAATGTATGAAAATATCAAATCACTATGATGTACATCTGAGACTAATAGGATATTGTATGTCAATTATACTTCAATTAAGAAAAAGAGCTGTACTTTATAACCTCTGAACATGTTCTTTGTTTTCCAATGTTTAAAGCACCAGGAAATGCAAACTAAATCGAAGAATTCGGTTAATTTAGCTGACAGTATGTGATTGCCTATTATTGAAGAGATAGATAAATAGAGATACAGATACAAATAGATATACATACATATATATGTATTCCTATAAGATATTATGGGGTTTGAATATGACTTTAGCCGTAAGAATGCTTGTTTGCTTTCTCTTGATTCACACAGAGCAGATGGATGCTTGACTGCCTGCTAATCCACAGCTGGAATGGTTTCAGCAGTTTCCACGTTGCTGGGTTAGAGTGGCTTTTCTAGTGGACTGAGAGGGCAGCAAAAGAGGGATATCATTATTCATCAGTATCCCAGTGGGAGCGCTGCCAGCAGAGATTAATTTTTTCTGTTATGCTTGTAAAACAAGCTCAGGTGGAGTCTCTAATCCTCAGGGCACGGGTGGCAGATCAAGGAAGATGCTACAAAGCTAGTTAATTTTCTGATTCTGGGGGAAACAGAAGCTCTGTTAGATGTATAAATACATGATTGCAAATTTAAGTAGCTCAAATCCAAATGGGATCTTCCCAGACATCTGGTACTGAAAATTTCTATTTTTCTTTGTTGCCTTTAAATATAACTTCTCAAAAGTTTGCCCTGGAGCCAAAATATTGGTAACTCTAAACATGAGGAAGTAATTAGTTTTATGAGTTAATAACAAAACATTTAATTTTTACAAACATGAACAAAAGAAAAGCTTTCTGCCTAAACAGGCTCAAACTTAGATGCCTAAAGTACCCACTTAAGCATGTTACCAAAAAGACATAATATTAGCTGTCTGATTGGCAGGATTGTTTTGTTTTGTTTTATGTATATCCAAGCTATCTTTAATGGTTTATTTTTATTCTCCCAGTTTATAATTACTATGTGACACCTGTTTCCTCTGTCTTATTGTGTGATCCATCTGTGTAGTCATATTTCTGACTATTTCATACAGTCTTCAAACTAAAGTTAAGTGACTTTTAAAATCAACAGGACAGGGGCGCCTGGGTGGCTCAGTCGTTAAAATCAACAGGACAGAACTAATACATTCATTAACTGTTGTCTTAGTATTATCTTTAAAAGCTATTTACTAAGTTCATTACAAAAAATATTAACTTCATTCAGGCCCATGGCACTTTCTTTTGATTATTTTGGCCACAAAATGTTCTCCACTAATGGTACTTTTCTGTTTGGACATTTGCTTTTGTTTTGAGAAAATGACAGGAAATTATTTGAAGCCAAGTCAGAAGACTAAATTGGTTGATTAAGTCATGTGGTATGACTTTTGGTTGTAAAATTGGTGATAACTACAAGTCTAGTTCCTAAAGTCATTCTGGCTATAATACCAAAATAACACTTTCAAAATGTTTTGAGTGATGCCAGCCCTATTGAAATGAATTTATAACCTCTCACAGTGTTTATTTGAATAGCAAGACATACGTTCTGGGATATTTATTTAAAATCAGACTTTCCTGCGACTTTAGTCACCTCTTACATATCTTTCTTTTGGCTAAGTTTTGATTTTTACTAATAATAAGTCTAAGTCTTGTTCTACGAAGAGCATTTTATAAATCAAGTAAAGATAAGCATTTTAAAGCAGTAAGTAGAAATCAAAAACTAGCCCTTCATAGAAGATTCTCCTACAATATGGAAGATTAGTGAGAGTGAGGAAGACTTTCCAATTATGAGGAAATAGTCAGAGGATAATATATGGTCTCGGGTAAACAAGTCACAGAGGGACTGTAGAACTGACTAAGGAGTAAGGATGACGTCTAAAGCTATTTGTTAAATAATTTTTGAAGTAGTTATAACTGCTAATAAATTTGAGTAATTGTTCCCTAACCCTGTGCCAAATAAGCCAGTTCTTGTCAGTTACCTGCTTCACTCAGAAAATCAGATATCTTTAAGTATTGTACTGACCCTAAATAAGACATGAAAAACCCACAAATCTGTAGTCTCTTCATTTTTTTAAAGTTTTTATTTAAATCCAGTTAGTTAACGTACAGTATAATAGCAGTTTTTAGGTGTACAATATAGTGATTCAACACTTCCATTCAACCCCACTCCACAACAAGTGCACTCCTTAATCCCCATCACCCGTTTAATCCATCCTTCCGCCCACCTCCATTCTGGTACCAATCAGTTTGTTCTCTATAGTTTTTTCTCTGTAGTTAAGAGAGTCTGTTTTGTGTGTGTGTGTGTGTGTGTGTGTGTGTGTGTGTGTGTCTGTCTGTCCCTTTGCTTATTTGTTTTGTTAAATTCCACGTATGAAATCATATGGTATTTGTCTTTCTCTGACTGACTTACTTCGCTTAGTGCAATACTCAGTAGCTCCATCCGTGTTGCAAATGGCAAGATTTCGTTCTTTTTTGTGGCTTATTTTCCAATGTGTGCTTGTGTGTGTGTGTATGTGTGTGTATATAGTGTCTGTATACATGTGTATGTGTGTGTATACACACACACACCGTATCTTCTTTATCCATTCATCAGTCAGTGGACACTTGGGCTCTTTCCATAATTTGGCTATTGTATATAAAGCTGCTCTAAACATTGGAGGCATGTATTCTCTTAATTTTACATGTTCACTATAACTTATTCACACTTGTCTTTTCAGTTTGGTCTTGCAAATCATGTGATTAATTCTGTAGCAGTATTCTATAGGAAACCTTGTTTCGAAATTAAATAGAAATTATTTTTGTTAGATCACTCCTTAATTTTAAGCAATACATTTCCAAATCAAAATTAGAAAATAGAATATGTATCAGAATTCTTCAGAAATTTTAAGGATGCCTACTTTTTTTCCTAATGTAGACTTTGCTTCGTAACAGAATAGTTTCTATATGCTCTCACATATGCAAGCTACCATTTCTTAGTTTTCCCTGAGAACCTAGATTTTTGCATTTCAAATAAATCAGAAATTCCTTAGGATATTTTAAATAAAGTTTAGAAAAGAAACTTTCTACTTAGTGGATAAAAGTAAAAACAAATTGAGTACATTTTGGAAAATATTCTGGGCTTTTCTCTATATTGCCAGCCAATCAGTTTGGCTGACTTCCAGTATCAGATGCTCTAGGAGCTCTGGTACTGTCTCTTTTTCTGAAGTCTGGACGTCAAAGATATATTTGTTGATTTGACATCTAGGAATAGAATTTTTAAAACTTAGGAGACTCTATGTGTAAGCACCAATCTATTTTATAAGTTTTACAGTGTTATGTTACGTATGTTCTTTATAGTTTTTATTCATATTGGCAAACTATCCTGAGGAGCAACCACTTATAAAAATTAAAGTTTACATTTGTATTAATAATGATAAGGCTGTCCAGATAGAATTCTGAAATACATTTTTTTGAAGATTTTTATTTATTTATTTGACAGAGAGAGAGAGAGATCACAAGTAGGCAGAGAGACAGGCAGAGAGAGAGATAAGCAGGTTCCCTGCTGAGCAGAGATCCCAATGTGGGGCTTGATCCCATGACCCTGAGATCATGACCTGACCTAAAGGCTGAGGCTTTAACCCACTGAGCCACTCAGGCACCCTCTGAGATATTTGAATATAAGCAATATATATTCAAATATGCAGATTTATATAACACACTGTAGCTTGAAATTCAGAATATTACCAGTGGTGTCATCTCTCTCTTGTCAAGCTGCATTAAGGCTTTCAGGCTATTGGGCACCCGAGTGGCTCAGTCAATTAAGTGTCTGCCTTTGGCTTGGGTCATGATCCCAAGGTCCTGGGATCAAGTCCCACATCTGGCTCTGCAGGGAGTCTGCTTCTCCCTCTATCCTTCCCCCCTGCTTGTGGTCTCACTCTCTCTCTCAAGTAAATAAATAAAACCTTAAAAAAAAAAAAAAAAAAAAACTTTCAGGTCTTTGAAACACATTCACAATAGCATTTTCATAAGATGTATAGAGTTACCTGCTTGTACTTTGGGAGCTTTTAAATAACCATATTTTTGTTAAGGTATAGAATTTGTATCACATTCAAACCTAATTAACTGGTAGCTCTTTTGTGTCACCAAGCTAAATAAATTTTGAAGAGTCAAAAAAGAAGCAGTGCTGGAGAACCAAGGATATTGGTTCCTAGAAAAAGCTACTTAAAATTAATCTACCTAAAAGAGAGTCTCATATATTATAGTAAGTCCCTCCTTTTTCCCCCTTCCCATATGTTCATCTGTTTTGCTTCTTACATTCCACATATGAGTGAAATCATATGATACTGGTCTTTCTCTGACTGACTTATTTCACTTATCATGATATACTCTAGCTCTATCCATGTCATGGCAAATGGCAAGATTTCATTCTTTTTGATATCTATATTCCATTACACACACACAAACACACATACACACACACATTCCACATCTTATTTATCCATTCATCAGTCAAGGGACATTTGAGCTCTCTCCATAGTTTGGCTATTGTTTATAATGCTGCTATAAACATTGGGTGCATGTGCCCCTTTGAATCTGTATTTTTGTATCCTTTGGATAAATACCTAGTAGTTCAATTGCTGGATCATAAGGTAGTTCTATTTTTAACTTTTTGAAGAACCTCCATACTGTTTTCTGGAGTGGCTGCACCAGTTTGCTTTCCTACCAACAATGCCAGAAGGTTCCCTTTTCTCCACCTCCTCGCCAATACCTGTTGTTTCTTGTGTTGTTAATTTTAGCCATTCTGACAGGTGTGCAGTGGTATCTCACCAAGGTTTTGATTTGTATTTCCCTGATGATGAGTGATGTTGAGTATCTTTTTATGTGTCTGCTAGCCATCTGGATGTCTTCTTTGGATAAGTGTCTATTCATATCTTCTGCCTATTTTATTTTTAATTTTTATTAACATATAATGTATTATTTGCCCCAGGGTACATGTCTGTGAATCGTCAGGCTTACATATTTCACAGCACTTGACATAGCACATACCCTCCCCAATGTCCACAACCAGCCACCCTATCCCCACCCGCCCTGCCTCCCAGCCACCCGTAGTTTGTTTCGTGAGTCTAAGAGTCTCTTATGGTTTGTCTCCCTCCCCATTCCTTCCTGTTTCATTTCTCTCCCCACAACCCCCAAACTTCCGCCTTGCCTCTCAGATTCTTCATATCAGAGAGATCGTGTGATACTTGTCTTTCTCTGACTGACTTATTTCGCTTAGCATAATTTCTTAACTGGATTATTTGTTTTTGGGGTGTTAAGTTTGATAAGTTCTTTTTTTTTTTTTAAAGTAGGCTTTATGCCCAAAATAAAGCCCAACACAAAGCTTGAACTCACGAACCTGAGATCAATACCTGAGCTGAGATCAAAAGTTAGATGCTTAACCCACTGAGCACCCTTTGATAAGTTCTTTATAGATTTTGCATACTAACCCTTTATCACATATGTCATTTGCACATATCTTCTCCCATTCTGTAGATTGCCTTTTAGTTTTGGTGATTGTTTCCTTTGCTGTGCAGAAGCTTTTTATCTTGAAGAAGTTTCAGTAGTTCATGTTTGCTTTTGGTGACATGTCTAGTAAGAAGTTGCTACAGCTGCAGTCAGAGAGGGTGCTGCCTATGGTCTCCTCTAGGATTTTGATGGTTTCCTGTCTCAGGACAGGAAAGGTCTTTCATCCATTTTAAATTTATTTTCGTGTATGGTGTAAGAAAGTGGTCCCGTTCATTGTTCTGCATGTTGCTATCCAGTTTTCCCAACACTGAATGTTCTTTCTGCTTTGTCAAAGAGTAGTTGACGATATAAGCAGCACTCATTTTCATTCAAAATAAAAAATGCCTGCAATCTTTCATTTTCTTCTCAAAGTAGAACTCTTTGGAATAGATATTATCCTGTTTTGTAGAGAATTTTGAAGATTTCAGACTTTAAGAAAGTCTACAAGAACACCAGGATTCATCTCAATTCTAATTCCAAAATTGGAGTACTTTCAAGTACACCTTATTGTCTCTATAAGCAAAATAGGAGGAAATACTAAATGACCCAACTTTTTTTTCAAAAATGACATCTTTTAGATGCGTGGTTTATATTTTAGTTTATTATAGTAATGTGAAGATGTAAAGAAGACTCGATAGCAGTCTAAGAGGTGCAGCAGACCCTTTCCACAGGGAAACCCATTTAACTGCTAGAGTGTTATTCTCTTTTTACAAAATCCAAAAATTCTCCTAAGGGCATAGAGCAAATGGAGAAACACCTATTCAGGAAAATCTACTAAATCTCAAAAAAAGAGTGAAAGGCTGTGGATTTGAACTGTTCATGTCCCTGCCACAGTGCAAAATATTACAGAAGCTTTGTTGAAGGCATTTGCAGTCAAAAAGATGGATCTACCTCTCCATTCTAGGCTATATTCTCATTCCAAAATGGGCTGGCTGCTGGCATCTCTTAGCTTCTCCCTACCCTCCAAATTTGTATTGCAGAAACTCTTTTCCAAGCAGTTTTGGCCAAGAGGACTAGTCTTTTTTTTTCTCCCACCAAGCCCCCAATAATAGGGTAGAGCTATACTTCAGATATGACAAAGCAAGAATAGGAGGCTGATCACCACCGTCCAGTTCGCATATAGATTAGAAGTTCCATACTGAGAGAGCCAAAGTGAGAAGACCAGGGACCTATTATCATTGCCCAGAACCCCATTCTTAGAGCACAGATGTCACTCTGGAAGAAGTGGGCCACAAACCCCACCCACAACTCTTCTCTCTATAGTAGCGTATAAGTTCTGCCTAGGAGAAGAAGCAGATCTTAAGAAGAAAGAATTCCACAGCTCTGGTTAAGGGGACTCACTTTATATGGAATAAGGTATAGGGAAGTTCGTGCCTAAGAACATTAATATAACAAACATATGAATTATTATTGCTCTTCTTTATTCTGTCAACTTCTTTTTTATTATTATTTATTTATTTGACAGAGAGAGAGAGATCACAAGTAGGTGGAGAGGCAGGCAGAGAGGTGGGGGGGGGGAAGCAGGCCCCCCGCTGAGCAGAGAGCCCAGTGTGGGGCTTGATCCCAGGACCCTGAGATCATGACCTGAGCTGAAGGCAGAGGCTTTAACCCACTGAGCCACCCAGGCGCCCCTATTCTGTCAACTTCTATAACAAACTGAAATTACTGTAATGTAATACTTACAATATTGTTTTTAGCTTGTAATCTGTATAGATGTAATATGTATAAGAATAATAGCAATAAAAAGAGATAAGGAGAAAATGGAGCTATATAGGAATAATATCTCTATCTCATTGAAATTTAGTACAAATCTAGAACAAATTCTAAGAAGTTAAGATGTATATTTTAAATCCTAGAGCAACTACTAAGAAAATAAAACATTAAAAAGTATACAAAATCATTAAAGAAATTAAAATGTTACATTAGAAAATATTTACCTAATATAAAAGAAAGCAGTAAAAGAGGAAGACAGAAACAAAAAAAGACATGAGATAGAAATACAAAGAAAGATGACAGATGTAATCCAATCATGTCAATAATATTAAATATGAATAAAGTAGGGGCGCCTGGGTGGCTCAGTGGTTAAGCGTCTGCCTTCGGCCCAGGTCATGATCCCAGGGTCCTGGGATCGAGCCCCACATCGGGCTCTCTGCTTGGCAGGAAGCCTGCTTCTCCCGCTACCATTCCCTCTGCTTGTGTTCCCTCTCTCGCTGTGTTTCTCTCTGTCAAATAAATAAAATCTTTAAAAAAAATATATGAATAAAGTAAATAATAGAATCAGAAAGCACAGATTGTCAAACTGGACAAAATAACAAGACTCAACTACATGCTATCTACTGGAGACATACTTTATAATTAAAAATACAAATAGGTTAAGAGTAGTAGGATGGAAAAAGATATACAGTGCAAACAGTAACCATAAAAGGGTTGGGCTATAGTATACTAAGGTTAGTAGTTATACTAATATCAGACAAAATAGACTTTAAAACAAAAAATTCAGTAGAGAAAAAGAGGAGCATTTCGTAATAATAAGTTTTATTATTATAACTCCTTATAATAATTTTATAACAAAAGAGTCAGTTCAGAACTTCCAAATTCATTTTATGAGGCCAGTATTGCCAAAACCAAAGATACTACAAAAAAAGAAAACTTCCAATATCTCTGAATGAACATATATGCAAAAATTCACAACAAAATATTAGTAAACTTAATCCAACAATAATTTTATTTTTTCCCCAAATACGTTTATTTTATTTTTTCAGTGTTACAAGATTAATTGTTCATGCACCACACCCAGTGCTCCATGCAATACATGCCCACAACAATATATTTTAAAAATCATTTATCTCAATCAAGTGGGATTTATTCCTGCGATGCAAGGGTGGCTCAATATTTGCAAATCAATCAATATGATACATTACATTAATAAAAGAAAGAATAAAAATCATATAATGTCAATAAATGCAGAAGAAGCATTTGACAAAGTACAACATTTATGATAAAAACTCTCAATAAAATAGATTTAGAGGGAACATACTTAACATAATAAGAGCCAGATATAAAAAACCCATAGCTAAAATCATACTCAATGGTGAAAAACAGTTTTTCCTATAAGGCCAGGAGCAAGACAAAGATGTCCACTGTTACCACTTTTATTCAACATAATACTGTTAAATCTTGGCTGCAGCAATCAGACAAGAAAGAGAAATAAAAGGCATCTAAGGAAGAAGTAAAACTTCCACTATTTGCAGATGTCATGATACTATATCTAGAAAACAGTAAAGACTCAACCAAAAAACTACTAGACCTGATAAATGAATTCAGTAAAGTTGCAGGATACAACATTAACATACAGAACTCTGTTGCGTTTCTATATGCTAATAATGAAGTAATAGAGAAATTTAAAAATCTCATTTGTAATTGACCAAAAATAATAAAATACCTAGGAATAAACTTAACCAAGGATGTGAAAGACCTATACTCTGAAAACTATAAAACACTGATGAAAGAAATTGAAGATGACACAAATGGAAAGATATTCTATGCTCATGGGTTGGAAGAACCAGTATTGTTAAAATGTTCATAGCAATCTACAGATTTCATATCTATCAAAGTACTGTCAAAGTACCAACAACATGTTTCACAGAAGTAGAACAAATAATCCTAAAATTTGTTTGAAACTGCAAAAGACCCCAAATAGCCAAATAGAATTGTACTTGAGAAAAAAAGTACAAAGCTGGAGGTATCACAATCCCAGATTTCAAGATATATTACCAAGCTGTAGTAATTAAAACAGCATGGTACTGGCAAAAAGTAGTTACATAGATAAATGGAACGGAATAGACAACCCAGAAATAAGCCAGTGCTTAAATGATCAATCTACAACAAAGAAGGCAAGAATATAAAGTGGGGAAAAGACAGTCTTTCAGCAAATCATGCTGGGAAAACTGGACCACTTCGTTACACCATACATAGAAATAAACTCAAAATGGGTTAAAGACCTGAATGTGAGATCTAAAACCATAAAATTCTCAGAAGAAATCATACACAGTAATTTCTTTGACATTGGCCATGAAAACATTTTTTTAGGTATGTCTCCTAGGGATAAAGCAAAAATAGACTGTTGGGACTACACTTTTGCACAGTGAAGGAAACCATCAACAAAATGACAAGGCAACCAACTGAATGGGAGAAGATATTTGCTAATGTTATATCTGATAAGGAGTTAATATCCAAAATATATAAAGAGCTTACAACTCAAGACCTAAAAAGCAAATAATCCAATTTAAAAATAGGCAGAGGACCTGAATAAGCATTTTTCCAAAGAAGACAAACAAGTGGCCAACATAAACATGAAAAAAGCTCAACATCACTAATCATTAGAGAAATGCAAATCAAAACCACAACGAGGTATTACCTTACACCTGTCAGAATAGCTAGAATCAAAAAGACAAATAACAAGTGTTAGCCAGGATGTAGACAAAAAAGAAACCTCATGCAGTGTTGATGGGAGTGCAAACTGGTGTAGCCATTGTGGAAAGTGGTATAACCATTCCTCAAGAAATTAAAAATATAATTACCATGTGATACAATAATTCCAGTACTGAGTATTTACCCAAAGAAAATGAAAATGCTAATTTCAAAATATATATATATACCTCTACATTTATCGCAGCATTCTTTACAATAGCCAAGGTATGGAAGCAACCCAATTGTCCATTGATAGATGAATGGATAAAGAAGATGTGGTATATATATGTATGTATATATTCCATTATCTCTATATATGTGTGTGTACATGCATGCGTGCACACACACACACAATGGAATATTACTGAGCCACAAAAACAATATGAGATCTTGCCATTTGCGGCAACGTGGGTGGACCTAGACAGTATACATTAAGTGAAATAAGTCAGACAGAAAGACAAATACTGTATGATTTTACTCATGTGGAATTTAAGAAACAAAATGAACAAACAAACAAAAAACAGACTACAAAGAACAAACTGGTGTTTGCTAGAGGGGAGATTGGTGGTGGAAGGGTGAAATAGATAAAGGCGATTCAGGGCACACTTATTGTGAAGAGCACTGAATAATGTATACAATTGCTGACTCATTGTACACCTGCAACCAATATAGCACTGTTAATTATACTTCAATAAAGAGTCAATTCATCAGGAACATATAACAACTATAAGCATGTTTAAAATCAATATCTCAAAAGCTGGCAGAATTAAAGAGAGAAATAGATCATAGGTGTTTAACTCTCATAGGTGGAGACTTCAAAGTTGCACTTTTAATAATGGTAGAACAGCTGGACAGAAAATTAACAAGGATACAGGATATGTGAACAACACTATAAACCAACTAAACCTAATAGACATCTACAGACTATTCCACTCAACAATAGCAAAATACATACTCTTTTCTGGTGCACTTGAACATTCTTCTAAACAGACTATATAATGATCCTTAAAACAAACCTCAATAAATTTAAAACAACTGAAATCATAAAAAATATGTTCTCTGACCACAATGGAATGAATGTATAAATCAATAACAAAAGGAAATTTATGAAATTTACAAATGTAGAAAGTAAACAACACACTTCTAAATAACCAATGAGTCAAAGAAGAAATCACAACAAAAATTAGAAATTACATTCAGATGAATGAAAAGAAAAACATTATACCAATATTTATGGGATGTAGCAAAAGCAATTCTTAGAAATTCACAATTGTTAGTGCCTATATTAAGGAAAATCTCAAGTCACTAACTAACTTTCCACTTTAAGAAGATAGAGAAAAACAAGCAGAAGGAAACATAGAATAAAGGTTAACATTAAAATGAAAAAGGGAATTTTAAAACAGTAGAGAAAATCAATAAAACCAAAAGCTGGTTCTTTGCAAAGATTGACAAAATTGACAAATCTCTAAACTGGTAAAGGAAAAGAGGAAATTTAAGTCACCAAAGCCAGTAATAAATACAGGACACTACTGGTGACCAAAAATACTATAAATACTATAAATATAGTATGCCAAAAATTATATGATATAATGAAATGGACAAATTCCAAAAAAGGCACCAAATTATCAAATTTGAACCAAGAAGAACACACACACACACACACACACACACACACACACCCATTACAAGAATTTGAATTAGTAATTTTAAAACTTCCCACTAAGAAAAGTACAGGTTCAGATATCTTTATTGGTGAGTTCTACCAAATGTTCTAAGAGTTATTACCAATCTTACACTATTTCTTTCAAAACTATAAGAGCAAGAACACCTTCCCACTCATTCTATAAGGTCAGTGTTAGCCTGACACCAAAACCAGATGAGGACATCACAAGAAAACTATAGACTAATGTTCCTTGTGAATATAAATGTAAAAATTTCTCAACAAAATGCAAACCAAATCTAGCAGCAAGTAAGAGGATTTATACACCATGACCAAGTGGAATCTATCCTGAGAATGTAAGGTTGATTTAACATCCAAAAGGCAATTAATGTAATTCACATATTAATAGAATAAAGGACAAAAACTGTATGATCATCTTAATAGACACAGCAAAAATTGTGTCAAAATCCAACACCTTTTCATGATGAAAACACTCAACAAAGTAAGAAGAAAAGAGAACTTCAAATGACAAAGGGCATTTACGAAAAATCCACAGCTAACATCATGCTAAAAGATGAAGAACTGGATACTTTCTCTCCATGGTCAGAAACAAGGCAAAGATGTCTGTTTAACCATTTCTATGCAACATTGATTTGGAGATGCGAACTAGAGAAGAAAAAATATTAAACACATCCAATTTGGGAAAAAAGTAAAGCTATTTCTAATTGCAGTTAACGTGACCTTGTATATAGAAGAGCCTAAGAATTCACCAAAATACTATTAGAGTTAATAAGTTTAGCAAGGTTTCAGAATACAGGATCAATATACAAAAATCATTTGTATTGTTATACACTAGAAATGAAAAATATGAAATAAATTTAAATAAGGAAGTAAAAGATTTGTACACTAAGATTTATACACTAAAAACTATAAAATGCTGTTGAAGGAAATTAAAGATCTAAATAAATGAAGAGATTTCCCATGTTTGTGAATTGGAAGACTTATTATTGCTAGATGGCAATACTCTCCACATTCATCTACAGATTCAACACAATCCCTGTCAGAATCCCAGCTGACTTTTGGCAGAAATTGGGACACTCATACTATAATTCATATGATAATACAAGTGACCCATAATAGCCATAACAATCTTGAAAAAGAAGCAAAGTTGGAAGACTCACATTTCTTGATTTCAAAACTTACTATAAAGTGAGTATAGTCAGAATAATGTGGTAGTGGCCATAGGATAAATAGATAGATGAATGAAATAGAACTGAAAATCCAGAAATAAGCCCATATATGTATGGTCAATTAATACTAGGGTGCCAAGACAGTAAAATAGAGAAAAAAACAGTCTTTTCAATAAATGCTACTGTGATAATTGGATATATACATATAAAAGAATAAAGTTGGACTCCTTCCTCACACCATACACAAAAATTAACTCTAAATTGATCAGAGACCTAAATGTAAAAGCTAAAACTATAATGCTCTTAGAAGAAAACATAGGTGTAAATTTTCCTCACTTTGGGTTCTCTGAGGGCATTTTAGGTAAAACACCAGAAGTGCAAGCAACAAAAGATGTGGACAAATTGGACTTCATCAATAAAGCTCTTGTGCTGCAAATGATACCATCAAGAAAGTGAAAAAATAACCCACTGAATGAAAGAAAGTATTTGCAAATCAGACATCTGGATAAAGGACTTAATTCCAGAATATATAAAGAACTTTTTATCTCCATAATAGATAGGTGGTTCCATTAAAAAATGGGCAAATGATCTGAATAGACATTTCACCAAAGAAGATGTATAGATGAACAATAAGGACATAAAAAGATGTTTGACATCATTAGTTTTTAAGGAAATACAAATCTAAACCACTTCCTACCCACGAGGGTGGTTATAATCAAAAGGACAGACAATAGCAAATGTTGGTGAGGGTATGGAGAACTTGAAACACTCTTACATTGCTAATGAAAATGTAAAATGGTGCAACCACTTTAGGAAAAAAGTTTGGCTGTTCCTCAAAATGTTAAGTAGAATTACCATGTGACACACCAGTTTCACTCCTATGTATATACCCAAGGGACTGAAAAACCTCAGACAAAAACTTGTACACAGATGGTCATAGCAGCATTATTCATAATAGCCAAAAAGTGGAAACGAGTAAACGTCCAAAAACCAAGGAATAGAAAAACAAAATGTGATATATGCACAGAATGGATAATGTTGATTCTCACAAGCTAGCTCCACTACTCACTGGTCACCCCCCACCACCACCACCACATTGCTTTTTTTGTTGTAGAATTTTCTCAGTAGTTTTCTTCATATTGTTTCTTGTAAACTTTAAAGTAACCTTTAAAGTAACTTTTTTAGCTTAAGAAAAAAATGCACTCCTGTACATGTATAGGTTACCCTTAGTCTGGGGAGAAGAAACCTCTTTATTGAGTTTTATCATCCTCCTCAAATTAACATCTTACTTCCTTTCTCCCATTCACTGACAAAATAAAAAAATGAGATTTCAACCTGCTGTTTCCATTTCTTTCCCATCCATTCATTCTTAACTTCCTATAATCTGGATTACTATTTAAAATCTTCGGAGGTCCAAGAGGGCCTAATTACCCAGTGCTTTGATATCCTTGATGTCTTTGTTTTTACAGCATTTGACAACATCATTTACTTCTTTTTAATAGTCTCTATTTATAAAAATACACTTTCACATCTTATCCAGTGCTTTTTCTTAATGGTTTGACACTGGCTCCTTTTCCTGTGCCTACCTCTAGTTGTTTTCCAGATTCCATGTGGGATAAAATTTCTCTCCTTAATGTCAACCATAAATTGTTTGTATATCAAAATATACTGGGTTCTTTAATATTTATTATGTAGTTTGAGTGAAAATTTTAAAAAGCTACAGTGACAGAATATTTTCGGTATTTTCTCCTTTTAACCTATAATCATGGATAACAGAGTTACTATTTTAAAAAGTTTAAAGTATGAACTTAAAGAACTTAAGTAAAGATACTTAAAGTATCTTTATTTGAGGTATAAACAATATATAATATTTCTTCAGATATACAACATAATGATTCAATACTTGTATATTTTGTGAAATGATCACCACAATAACTCTAGTTAACGTCTGTCACCATACGTAGTTACAAAATTTTTTCTTGTGACAGACTTTTAAGGTCTACTTTTAACTTTCAAATATACACTATGGTGTTATTAAGAATGGTCGCCATGCTAAATGTTATATCCCCATAACCAGCTCCTGTGTGGATTCTTAATCACCCCATTCCTAAACAGTCTCCTCAGTGATCTTCCTACTTGAGTTTCTCTCTCCTCTTTAATTCACACAACTCATCCCTGCCAGTTTTTCTTTTTTAAAGGAACATTTCTGCCCTTAAAAATCTAAACTTATATAAATAATAAGGCATTGTTTCCTTAACCTAGCTATCCGGGCCTACTTTTTTACCAACACCATCCATTAGACTTTTACAGATCCACCTCCCCCTTTCTCCTGATGAACCTTCTTACTCTCACCTTTCAACATGCTGGATATATACTCAACTTCACACCTTTGCTTATGATTCCCACCTGGACAATGTGTCTAACATTCATCCATCCATCTTGATTCAGCTCCCTCTTAAAATATTTCCTAATTCAGAATTAGTAGTTTTTCTACTAATTTTTTCTACTACTTTTTCTAAGTTCATAACACCAGCATTTGTTTAATTCATTTGTCAATCACTCCTGTATTATGATTATTTCTTGTATATTGGCCAATTTTGATATTTCATTTGTAGATTTGTTTAACTTTTTATATATGTATTGCTTAACTCCTAGAAGAATATTCCATAGACATTAAATAGAACTGTTTTAATATTTACACTGTAGGTTGTATGTGTATATTTAGTGTTTTCATATCTTTGTTTTATGTTTGATATAAGCTCATAGCCTATAGAAAGGCAAATGATAAAGTCACTCAAATAAAAAAAAGTCACTCAAATAAATATATGAAGTTTTAAAGGCAGGAACAAGGTAATAAGAAAGTTTGTTTAACTTTTAAAGATAGATTGCCAAGTATGACATTTAACTAAACACATTTATTGCATTTTGCTACTAATCTCACTTATTCTCTTTTAGGATTCAAACAGGATAGCCTCAAGATTTTTATTTTTTAAAAGAAAAATATCTAAACATTGTTAAGCTATAAAACATTTTTATTACCTCCCTCCAAAACTGAGGAATTTTTTTTCAAGTTTCATCAAAGAGCAATTTTTTAAGGACTTAGCTATAAATCCTGGGAAATAGAAGTTTCTGATGGAATTCTTACCACTGAAATTATTTTAAGTACAACAAAGTTACTGGTACCCACTATTGAAAGATCCCTTAAAATCCAGCTGTCAACCGGCTGGTCATTTTTACAATGGAAGGAATAAGGAGTTGTTTCTTGTTCATATTTATTTTTAGCAAGTTATTCTGTGCTTGCCTTAATTGGTTAAAGACCAAACATAGTCCATAAGTTTAAGACCTTGATACAAATCAGACACATATACTGACAAAGCCCTGAAAGGCCCTGAAAGGAGACATACATAGATCCATGAGTATTAATAATTATATCCATCAGTATTTGCATTTTTGCTGTCTACATATAGTAAAATTATTTGATACTTTATCTGAATGAAGCAAATTGTGTATATACTGGATATTTTATCATTGCTTAATTAACTCGATATGAATTTTATCATTTTCCAATAACTGTTTTATAGCCAAGGGCTTTTTTTTTTTACTTTTTTCTTTAACTAGGAATGTTTTTAAGTTCATTTCTTGTATACATTTTACTGAATTTTGAGGTCATTATAAATCCAGATAAGTCTTGTTTATAGCAGTCTTTTAATTTAGAGATTTATGTAATGTAGTAGTAAATGATTTATTCAGTTTGAATAATTTTAAAAGTACAGATCATAAGTATTAGAAACTATATATATTTGATTTTCAGAAACAATTTATATCACACGTAGTTTTTTAGTGTATTAATGATTGAAGAATAGGTAATCTGATGTAATAAAGATAAAAATATGAGGCATGTTTTCTTATCCCTTAATATATCTGGACCCAGCTTGGTAAATGCCAGATAATTTTTCAAATATTGTTATAAAATGTATAACATACAATTAATTAATATTTCAGAAGGGCCTAGAAATTAAACAGGATTCCTATGAGGGAAATTTACTGAAATGCTTTTCCTACAGCTTCAGTGGCTAAAAGACAGCACTGGAATGTGAGAAACTAATTTTGGTTTGTTTTAACGCCTCAGAATGTTACAAATTAATCAAGTGCTACTTAAAGTCTAGAACTCATTAACTTTATAAGTTTTACTGTTCCCATGACAGAGATTAAGTTATAGCATAAAGCATAAAGCTTCTTTAGTCTCTCACATTGATCAGGTTGCCATCCCCACTTACCTGCTAGTTAGTGGATTCAGTGTAGGCAGCGATGTGTGCAGTGACATAAAAGTACTAGCTTAGTCTTACACAACACTTAACACAAGCCAAAGCATAAACTCATTCTGGCTGTTTCTTACCTCTGCAATTTGCTTATGTACAGCAAAAAATACATATCTGTAAATACATACAAACAACATCCACTTACATGCTCACTAAAGAAAAAGCCAAAGTAGATTGTAATAAGCTTATTTTAACAAATTTAAAAGGTAAGCTGTACAGCCAGTGTATTTGAGAGCCACAGGGATATGTAAGCCTTATATATTGAATTAAACCACCAGAACCCTAACTAAACCCAGGTGCCAGCCAATCACTGAAAGACATTTCTCAGAGGTATAGATACGCCATGTTCTTAGGAGAACAAGTAAAGTAGTCAGTGATAAGATGATGTGAACAAAACATTATGTAAGAGTATATATCCCCAGTAAACTTAGAATGCAAATATATAAGCGAAATGTGGTAGCTTTCCATACATTTTTTTAAATTTTTTACTTTATGTGGAGTAGATGAGTTTATGGCATTTATAGAACAGATTGAGATTTGTAGAAACAAGGGAAACAAAATAAAAACTATTGAGCGAACAGCAGGGCCCATTTGATGTGATTACGAAAGATGTTTCTTTATTCTGTTTTTTTCTTTTGCAATCTAAAAACAGTAGCAGGGGGTTGCAAGCAGAGTTCATCATAGGTTGTCAATCACTGTCAGTTAGCATTTGCAGGGGAAGATGTCTTTATACAAGGACAGCTGGGCAAATCAGAGACATAGATTTGCAGTTAGTAGCCTGTCCAGCCTCCACTAAATAAACAAGGACAGGGCAGACAGACCAGCCTCTCACATAAAAATATAATGGACTCCACTGACCTCACTGCCCTCCATTCAGCTTCAATCCCAGTTGCATAAAAGCTTCACTGCCCACTTTCAATTTCCTTTAATTACCTACATGATGTAGATAAGAAAATGAACCTCACTTGTAGTCAGTGATCACACACAGGAAATTAACTAGACAAGTTGTTTAAAATTAGAGGAGTAATTTGGAGGTAAATAGAGTGTCCTACTGAGGAAAAAGTGGCTAGAAAAGGGTTTTTGTGTGCTTGTTTGTTTTTAAGCAGGGATTTTGATTATTTTACTAGCTCTCTGCTGATCCTAGGATTGCTGCTTTTCTAATCAATCTAAACTAAGTAAGAAATCTCCTTTGTAAGTATTCTGAAACATCTAAAATAAAATACTTGAAGGAGCTAAGAGCTAAGTAAAGTGGTGAAACAAACATGCCACATTCTAAAGAGCTTAGAAAAATTGTGAACGAGAATTCCAGGAATAAATGATCATGGTTTTCACAGGAAGGTCTGGCAGAGAAAATGAAGATTAAATAGCAGTTGTCTTCAGTCAGTCTTCATTTCAGAGTGCTTGTCGAGTCCATAATCAAAACACACACACACACACAGAATTATATACCAAGAATATTCTTTATTTATTCTAAGAAATCTAAAATCCATGTTTTCAATTTTATTCTTGGGATTCATAGCACTTGAGATTTTTTTAAATTAACATATAATGTATTATTTGTTGCAGGGGTACAGGTCTGTGAATCATCAGTCTTACACTATTCACGGCACTCACCATAGCACATATCCTCCCCAATGTCCATCACCCAGCCACCCTATCCCTATGTGAGTTTTAATTTGAAAATACTGTAGCGTTTCAGAGTAATGTAATTGTAGTACTTCTTTGGAAAATTTGTACCAGGTGTGTAATATAAATAATTCATTCCTTTTCCCTGTCTTTCCACAATATTTTGAGTTAGCTCACAAGGTACACTCAAAAGAGCATATTTCCTTATCACACGCTTGTGTGCTTTTGTGAACATTTAATTAATATGGATTTTAAAAAAACCTAATTGGAGACTGGAGATTAAAGCTTGCAGTATCAAATCTGTGGTTCAAGAGGATACAATTCCTGAATACTTTATCTTTAATTTGACTGTCTCTTTTATTATGAGAACATCGTCTTTCAAAGAACCGGTGTTTTCTGTAACACAATTACATAAAAATTGTATGATTACTTGGATGAAATGAAGGTGCCCCTACTGGTAAAGCATCAGTAAAAAAAATAATAATCTTGTTTCCTTGAATCCTATTTAAGAATCATGATATCTTTAAAAGCAAGCTAATTAAATGTTATTTTAGTTAGTGAAATATATTTACATAATTGTAAACAAAGATTTACAATGGAAAACTGTAGAACAAAACTCAGATAATTGGATCTTCAACTTCAGCTAACATCCTGTATGGTATCAGATGTGCGGATCATTATTATCGTAACTCCTTTCTACCAAGCCTTACAGTGTTTAGGTATTTCGTGAACACTATCACATGGGATCTTCCCACCAAATCCCAATTTAAGGTAAGGGATTTGGGTTTAGGGAGGTTTAGTTACTTTCAGAGGGTCACATAGCTTGTAAATGGCAGAGCTGAAAATCCACCTGTTGTATCAGTTCCCAGATGCAGTGTTTTCTCTGCCACCTCACACCATCCCATACCACCCTCATAATCTACATTTCTAAGGGGATTAATTACTTACTACATTCTTTGGGTTCCCCTTTAATTCAAACACTGGAAGCAGGAGAGGAGGGGATCCTCAAAGGAAGTAATTACTTTTGATGAGACCTCAGTTAATTATGGATAATTTTTAACTACAGAAACTATTATTGGTTTGATAGTTTATGAATATTTATAAATCAAATATCACCTCCTTTGCAGGTCTCAAAAATATTGCATGTGTCAAATTTAATAATGAAAAATACACTACTCATCAAAAGCATATATTAAATAATAAATTCTTTGTAAGCATTCTAGATTGTGTTTTCCTCTAATAAGAGTCAGTGTCCCTTTTTGCAATTTAAATGTAAACCTTATCGCTCCTACCTTCTTTATCTAAGAAACAGGTTTTTTTACTTTCTTTCAGTCCAGTCTTAAACTCCTCAAAGATACCTTACCTGACCCACTGTCATTTGAACCTCCCCTTCCTTACACTTGTCCAGTTGTCATTTTACATTATCTGTGGTCAATTTTCATTAAGATCTTGCTCTCTCATTGGACTGTAAAGCTTTGTGAAAGTAGGTGGTCATGCCTCTGGTTTTATTTACCATTGTATACCCAATTATAATGTATGCTGAATAAAAATTAGGTAAACAAATCACACAGCCTATTAAGACCATGTCCATTGTGGTAATATATTATTTACTTTAGTAAAAATTAAAATGTATAGTTTTTTGCAAAGAAGTTAAAGAATCCTGAATTTAGAAAGATTGCTTCATGCATTGAGAAAATGTGCGGCACCTGGGTGGTTCAATCCGTTAAGTGTCTGCCTTCGACAGGGATCGAGGGATCGAGTCCCTTATGGGGCTCCATGCTCAGTGGGGAGTCTGCTTCTCCCTCTCCCTCTGCTATTTCCCCCACTTGTTTCTCTGGCCCTCTCTTTCTCTGCATCAAATAAATAAATAAAGTCTTTTTTAAAAAAATAGAAAAGGCATCCCTGAATTAAATTTTTTCATAAGGTCACTGTCTTTGGGTAGTCTACAGTAAAGATCTGATGGTCCCCTTATTAGACTTAGAAGGATGTCTCTTCTGCAGGACATTTTTTCCAACCTAAAATGTACTCAGCTGTCAGCAGACTCATGTGCTACTGATACTGTGGGCAGTGAGCAAATTCACAATCCTACTGAAGCAGGGGATTAAAGCAATAAATAGGGTAATTCAAGCAGAATTGGCATGGTTTGGAGAACAGTGGAATCATGTCTTACATGGAGTTTAAATTCTAAAGTAAGCAAATATAACAGAAAGCACTGATGATCAAATTTGCCTGAAAATGATCCCAAAAGTACAATAAGCATGACTGTAAGTAGTCAGTCCTATTCAGATATACTCCTTCTCAGTGAGTTCAACGCTGCTAATTTTTCCTTTAACATTGGGGCAGATCATTGTTTCTTTAGTTTAGCACCAAGTGAAGGAGTTGGCTTACATTAGAAGTCATGCTTTATGAAGGTGTGTATCAGGTGCATCTTCGGATGCTAGAACCACAGAATACAGAAAGATATTCACATTTACAGAGGTATTTGAGAACTAAGACTGGGAAATGCCCAGTTTATATTGTTAATCAGTCAGTCTCCCTCCCTCTCTCTGTCTCTCTCTCCCTATCTGTCTCTCCCTCTCTACCTCTGTGTATGTTGGGGGTTGGGGGGTAAAGCATGTAATCAAATTTGAATAAGATTGTACGAGGGGAGTAGATTAATTAGATAATACTATTAGTGCTTTTAGCCAAATTCTTACTTTCTGTATAATTTTTCTTTAATTGAACTTTTCATATAACATGTAAGCCTAATCCTGTTTCTTACATATCCAAAGCCTGGAGAGCGAATTCAGTTTGCAGTATTAAAATAACTATTTGATTTTCTTCTGCTGGAAGATCAGAAGTTGTATTTAATGAGCAGTGGAAAGAAATCTAAATGTGAATAAAATGTTAGACCATGAAACAGGCTTAAAGCTGATTTCTTCTCCCTCCACCTCCACCAACTAACCAGATTATTGCCATCTCTTTAAGTGTATTTTGCGTGCTTGACAGAAAGCTCCAACTCACTGAGTGTTCCCAACTTCTCTGCTATTAATAGCATCATCATTCTCTTCATCCCTGAGGCTTAAACCTCAGACCCCTCCTTATCTGTTTTTATAGATCTGCTCATATTATTTTCTCTGCATGGAATGCAAGGAATCTCTCTCCCTCTGTCCTCTTCTACGAATTATTCTAAGCCTAGAACAAACACTGTCTGTTTTGGGACACTTTCCAACACACCCAATTCACTCCAGTGCTCTCCCCTAAATAATAATATTTCATTCTACACTTAAAATAATTATATGAATTTCCCCCAATATCATTTTAATTTCCTTAAAGGAAAAGGTCACATTTTAGATTTCTGAACTATCTTCTTTCTTATCTGCTGTTCATTTTTTCTTAACCATTTGGCAAGCCTGAATTAGGTGGATAGTCACTGTTAGGAATTTGGATGGATCCCAGATACTATGTTGAGATGGATCGGCCATTACATGATGATGCTTCGGTCCTAAAACTTACCTGAAATCAAAAATAATATAACTGTTATTTATAACTGGTCCTTCTTTAGCAGATGACTTCAGAGAGAACAGACAGGAAAGACCTGGAATGACATATGAAAGGAAAGCCATCATGACACATAGGGGCAAAAAATGACTGATTGCTAATATGTCCGCATACACATCTTTACACAAAACAGTCCAAAAGGTGAAGATAGCATTTAAAATACTGTAGAGTAGCTGTGATATTTTTGACTAATGCAAAAACAAAATAAGGTGAAACATAATTTTAAAATATTTATCTGGTTCAGTTAAACAGAATATTTCAAATTTTCATTTAAAATATTTTTTCAGCATACTATATTGAATCAATTGAAGCTATTTTTAGACCTATTTTTTTAGTCTTTTGAACTTATGATTTTCCTTCCCACTCTAGGGCTTTTGTGTATATACTGTTCCTAGAACACTTCACTTCTCTCTTCATCTAGTTAATATCTGCTGATCTCCGTATCTTATCTGCCTTTTTCTTCTTTTTCTTCAGGAAGCCTTTATGACCTTCCTAACTCAGTCAAATTTCTTGGCTAAATTCTCTCATGCTTCTTTTTTTTTTTTTTTAAAGATTTTATTTATTTGACAGACAGAAACACAGCCAGAGAGAGAACACAAGCAGAAGGAATGGTAGCAGGAGAAGCAGGCTTCCCGCCGAGCAGGGAGCCCGATGCGGGGCTCGATCCCAGGACCCTGGGATCATGACCTGAGTGGAAGGCAGACGCTTAACGACTGAGCCACCCAGGCGCCCCCTCTCATGCTTCTATATGTTTCTTCTTTTTTTTTTTTTTTAAGATTTTATCTATTTATTTGACAGAGAGAGAGATCACAAGTAGGCAAAGAGGCAGGCAGAGGGAGAGAGGGAAGCAGGCTCCCTGCTGAGCAGAGAACCTGATGTGGGGCTGGATCCCAGGACCCTGAGATCGTGACCTGAGCTGAAGGCAGAGGCTTAACCCACTGAGCCACCCAGGCACCCCTATGTTTCTTCTTCATAGCACTTGTCACCTTATTAAGTTTGCATCTATTTATGTGATTGGTTGAGTAATGTATGTCTTGCTCATAAGGCAGATAGTCAACAAATATTTGTTTAAATGAATTTATTCCATTTGGTTTTTGAAATAAGAATTTACCTATTAATATAATCTGAATTTTTATCATGAGAATATAATTATGTTTTTAGTAGTCTTGTAGTATACTCAGTATACAGTAAAGGCACGGGTTTCTGAAATTGTAAGTCAAGCAAGAAAAGACGAAAACATACACAGATATAGAGTACTCTAATTGTTTCATATTATTGAATTCCAAATTATACAGTCTTCAGGGGTTCCATCACACAGCTTTTATTTCCTAGGCAGGAATTCTGTACCTATCAAAAGCAAGTCAAAAGTTATCTCATACCCCTCTGTGAGCTTTAACTCCCTCCCTCCCTCCCCTCCCACCTTGACCCCTTACCTAGACAACCACCAATCTGCTTTCTGTCTCTGTAGATTAGTTTGCAAATCCTAGGGTATGTACTCTGTTTTTGATCTGACTTCTTTCATCATAGTTATTCTGAGAGTCATATTATATATATTCTTTCATCATAGTTATTCTGAGAGTCTGAGAGTTACTCACCATATTATGGTGAGTAACAATAGTTGTTTTTATCGCTGAGTAAAATTCCATTGTATGGATCCATTGTATGGAAGTATGGATATAATTTATCTCTTCATCTGTTGATGGAGATTTAGATTTTTTCCTTTTTTTTTTTTTTTCTGTATAAGTAAAGCTACTATCAACTACTGTGTACGATCTTTGTATGGACATATGCTCTCTTTTCTCTTAGGTAAATCACTAGGAACATGGTAGTTATATGTTTAAATTTTAAGAAAATGTGAAACTGTTTTCCTAAGCAATTTTAACGTTCTAAATTCCTGCCAACTGTGTAGGAAAAGCTCCAATTTTTCTCCATTCCTGCTAGTACTTGGTATTTTAGTCACTTAAATTTTGGCCATTCTAATTTTTATTTTCCTAATAATTAATGATATTGCATATTTTTACATAAAGTATTAAAATCTTTGCCTGTTTTTCACTGGGATGTTTGTATTCCCACTTTTAAGTTTTGAGAGTTTATACATTCTGTATATAAGCCCTGTATTAGATATATGCTTTGCAGATATTTTCAGTCTGTGGCCTATATTTTAATTCTCTTAATGTCTTTTTAAGAACAGATATTTTTAATTTGATGCTCAATTTACCAGGTTTTTTTTAATAGATCATGCTTTAAGTTATCCTATCAAAGAAATCTTTTCCTAACCCTAGGGAGCAGAACTGTCCTCCTTTCTTTCTTCTGGAAGTTTTATAGTTTTAGACTTTATATTTAGGCCTATCTATATTTTGAGTGAACTTTTTATATACAGTATGAAGTAGAGATTGAATTGTTTTGTTTGCTTTTTTTTAGGGGTTTTTGTATGTAGATTCCCAATCACTCTACTACCATTTCTCGAAAAGACTACTCTTTCTCCACTGCTTTGCCTTTCACACTTTGTTAAAAATTGGTTGTCCATATAGGTATGTATTTATTTCTGGACTCTATTCCAATAAAACACTTTTTTGATTAGATAAGCTTTATAAATTGAAGTCTTGAAATCAGGTATTGTTAAATCCAACTTTGTAACTTTTCAGAGTTCTTAAAGTTATTCTAGATTCTTTGCATTTCCATATGAATTTTAGAATCAATTTGTCAATTTCTACCGAAAGGGAGAAAAAACTCTGCAGTGGTTTTGATTGAGATTATATTAAACCTATAGATCAATTTTAGGAAAATTAAGGCATATCTCTCCATTTAGTTAGGTCCTCTAATTTTTCTTAGCAGTGTTTTGTAGTTTTCAGTGTACAGATATTTTCATATTTTTTTTCTGAATCACCTCTAAGTACTTCATATATTTTATGCTATGTATTTTTTTCATTTCTGACTGTTGGTTGCTGATACACAGAAATACAATTATACAATTAATTTTTGTACATTAATCTTATATCCTGCAACCTTGCTAAACTCACATACTCTATTTTATAGATTCTATTGGGTTTTCTATCTTGATGATCATATCATCTACAAATGAAGATAGTTTTACTTCTTTCTTTTCAGTCTGGGTTTCTTTTATTTCTTGTCTTTTTCTTTATTTGGAATCAAAGTTGGAAGATGATATGCCTCAGTGTAGATTTTTTGGATTTAGTATATATGGTGTTCTCTGGGCTTCCTAGATCTGTGATTTGGTGTCTGACTTCAATTTGAGGAAATTCTCAGTCATTATTGTTTCAATTATTTCTTTTGTTTCTTTCTTTCTTCTTGTTCTGGTATTCCCATTATATGTATGTTATACCTTTTGTAGTTGTCCATAGTCCTTGGATATTCTGTTCTGGTTCTCTCAGTCTTTGTTCTCTTTGCTTTTTAGTTCTTGAAGATTCCATTGATATGTCATCTTGCTCAGAAGTTCTTTTGTTAGTCATGTCCTGTCTACTAATAAGTCCATCAAAGGTCATCTTCACGTCGGTTACAATGGTTTTTGTATTTAGAACTTATTTTTGGTTCTTTCTACCATTTTCATCTCATTTTACAATGCCCATCTGTTCTTCTTTTTAAGATTTTATTGATTTATTAGGGAGAGCATGCACAAATGGGGTGGGAGTGGAGAGAGAAGGACAAGCAGACTCCCCACTAAGCATGGAGCCTGACTCCAGGCCTGATCCCAGGACCATGAGACCATGGCCTGAGCCGAAGTCAGATGCTTAACCATCTGAGCTGCCCAGGTGTCCTGCCCAGCAGTTCTTTGTGCTGTCTACGTTATCCATTAGAGTCCTTATAATATTTATACAAAGCATATATTAGTTGACTAGCAACTAATTATAGTTGTTTTAAATTCCCAGTCTGGTAATTTCAGTATCTCTCCCAATCTGGTAATTCCAGTATCTCTGCCATTCTTATGTTGGCTCTGTCTGTTCAAATAGAACATTTTTTTACCTTTTGCTATATCTTGTAATTTTTTCTTGATATCCAGACATGATGTACTTTATAAGAAAAAAAAACTCCTATAAATAAGCCCTTATTAATGTACTAGTGAAGTGGGGGGAAATATGCTATAGTTCTGTGATTAGGTCTCAGTCTTTTAGTGAGCCAGACCTCGGGACCATGAACTTCACAAATGTTTCTCAGGTTTTTTTCTCCCCTTTTAGATGGACAGGATGACTACAGTGGCTGAAGTTGGGTATTTCCCTTACCCCAGGTCAGTTAAGCTCTAATAGTACCTTAGCAGTTAGGCTGTAGGTAACTAGTTTCTCCTGAGAGCAGGCTTTGTTAAGGACAGAATTCTCTGGCATATTTCAAACCGGAATCCCCCTGCTAGAAGCCCCTGCTGGAAGCTCCAGTGAATTTTTCTCTGCTATTTCCCATAGGAATCTGGTCAAGCTCCTGAAGGTAAATTTCACAATATTTTGGAGGTTCCCCCTAAGACTGAGTCCTCCTGGAGTTTTTAACTCTGAGTTGTCCACACTGATCCTCCAACAATTCAACAATTACAGCTCAGGTTTTCTTACTTTAGCACTGGCTCCCTTGGTGGTTTCTGCTTATGAGTATCTGCTTCTGTTAGTTGTGACTCCCTATATTTACCTATGTCTCCAGTCTTGGGGGCAGCAGTTTGCCCCATGTCCTCTTCTCTTTCATGGATCCAAGAAGAGGGGTTGATCTTTCAAGTTGTTCAGCTTTTTACTTATTGTTAGGATAGAATAGTGACTTCCAAGCTCCTTACGTGTGGAACTGGAAACTCTCAATTTCAAATCATTTTACTCTAATCTAATTTATTACAATAAATTTTAGGTTAATGATGCTTCTCTTCATCCTTTTCTTACCTCACCAATCTTATCCTCAACCTCCCTGCCCCAGCCCTGCCATATTCCTTCCACTCATCCTATAGCTCTTAACTTTAAATGTCATTGTTTCTAACAAATTTTCCCTGACCTATAATAATAATAATAATAATATAATAATAAGTACTTCCCAAACTGAATGTCCCTTCAGCACTCTGTACTTACCATGTAATAACATTCATTGTACTTTGTAGAACGGGTCTGTCCCTGAGGAACTCTCAGTTTCTGGTTCATTGCTGTGGCCCCAGCATGAAACATATTGTATGATGCCCAGTGGGTCCTCTGTTATTTTTGTTGATTGTATAAATAAGAAAAGCACTAATGCATTTCAGATATATTGTACATTACTAGCGTGTGCTTACATATTAATAATAGTATTTTTTTAAGCAAAGTTAAGCAAAATTTCAAGGGGGCATGATTAGTTACCTCATGTTTTTTCTAAACTATGTTTTAAATGTCAGTAGTTCTGCTAAGAAGTATGTTAATTATACTTTTGATCCAACATTATTTTCTATATGTGTGTGTATATGTATGTATGTATATATACATACATATATATATATATATATATATATTTTTTTTTTTTTTTTCCCAGGATGCAGAAGAATACACAGATTTGCCTGTAAGACATAATGAAGATCATATGAATAGTGAACTGGCAAAATGTCTTCCCTTGGAATCAAATCCTCATTCATTTGATAGTCCTCACACCAAAGCACACCTCCTACTACAGGCACATCTCAGCAGAACCATGCTGCCCTGCCCAGACTATGACACAGATACCAAAACAGTCTTGGACCAAGCGCTCAGAGTATGCCAGGTATGAAAGTCTAATACCTATATTTTCTCCCATCATTTCTGCTTTTCTTCCCCCTGTATTAGGATAAAATATACTTGCATTTAAAGTATTTTATCATAGCATTGTTGAGAAAAATTGGATGAATCAAATCAAGAATTTTCAAAGGAAAAGGCAAATATAAATGCAGTAAGATTACAATTTCAGTTATCCATTAGATGAAAATTGAAAATAAAAGTAAATACCAGGTACTTTTCTAAGTACTAAGCTTTTAGCAGTGAACAAGCAAAAGACTGCCTGCTGTTATAGGCTTTCACTTGAGATGGAAAAAACAATTAAAAATATAAGTCAAGGGGTGATAACTCTTTTTTTTTTTTTTTTAAGTAATAAAGTATAATAAAGGGGCGCCTGGGTGGCTCAGTGGGTTAAAGCCTCTGCCTTCAGCTCAGGTCATGATCTCAGGGTCCTGGGATCGAGCCCTGCATTGGGCTCTCTGCTCAGCAGGGAGCCTGCTTCCCTCTCTCTCTCTGCCTGCCTCTCTGCTTACTTGTGATCTCTCTCTGTCAAATAAATAAGTAAAATCTTTAAAAATAATAATAATAAAATAAAATAAAGTATAATAAAGGAAATAGAAAGATGGAAAGTATTGTTCTGCACTACTTCAAATGTGTTCCGGGACTATCTTGCTTATAAGGTAACATTAAAGAAAGAATTGAAAGAAGAGAGTGAGCCATGGGATTATCTGAGACTGTATGCTCCAAAAACTATGGGAAGCCAATACCAAGTATCTCATGTAGGAACTTACTTCGTATAGTCAAAGAAAAATAAAGGAGACCATTGTGAAGAAGATAAAAAGGGCAACTAGAGGCGCCTGGGTGGCTCAGTCGTTGAGCGTCTGCCTTCAGCTCAGGTCATGATCCCAGGGTCCTGGGATCGAGCCCCACATCGGGCTCCCTGCTCAGCCGGAAGCCTGCTTCTCCTGCTACCAATCCCTCTGCTTGTGTTCCCTCTCTCGCTGTGTTTCTCACTGTCAAATAAATAAAATCTTTAATAAATAAATAAATAAAAATAAAAGGGGCACTAGAAATGAAGTAAAAAAGAAGTGGATGTGGAGATTTTTCTCAGAGAAAATGGGGTGAGGTCAAGGTAAGGAGTTTGTGAACCAATAAGGATTTTGGATTTTTACTCTGAGAGGGAAGCTGCTAGAGCAGTGATTCTGGTAAATATAGTAAATTCTGATAAATATGAATATTTACCATGTTAATTAAAACTGAAAAAGTCTCAAATATTTATGTTATTTAAAAATAATAATAATAAACCCATTGTATGCTAATAGAAATAACATGATTTTTCAGGAAGAATAACTATTTTCCAAGACAATAAAGAAAATTAGTGAAAAGTATAGAATTATTTTACATCTTTGCAAATATCTTTATTTTTTAAACCTCAGAAAGTTTATTTTATTTTTTATTTTTTTTAAAGATTTTACTTATTTATTTGACAGAGAGAAAGAGATCACAAGTAGGCAGAGAAGCAGGCAGAGGGAGAAGGGCAAGCAGGCTCCCTGCTGAGCAGTGAGCCCAATGCGGGGCTCTATCCAGGACCCAGAGATCACGACCCAAGCAGAAGGCAGAAGCTTAACCCACTGAGTTTATATCTTTAATGTCTAGCTTAATAGAAGTCAGCTAGATTTATATATCTTTAATGTCTAGCTTAATAGAAGTCAGCTAGATTCATATATCTGCTTTTGCAATCAGTCTGTTACAGTATGATGTTTTATGAAAAAAAGTATGAAATATATGAAGAAAAGTCAACCTCACAAGGACATGTAGTTTGAAAAGGGAAGAGTATTTTTATAGCCTTTTCAGGTAATTGTAGATGTTCTTTTTTGACACTACATGGAAACTTAACATACTTTTTTTTTTTATTAACTTATGGCTTTTCTTGAGGGTTAGTTGCAACATGGAATGTGAAGCCCTATCAATGAACTTTTCATACCTTGAATGCTTTAGGGCTAGGCATGAAATGATGGTGGCTGGAACAGGTTGGTGTGTGTGAGATTGGTTACAATTGGCTGGTTTCCTGTATCTTTTTTTTTTTCTTCAGAATTAACAGAATCTGCTGATGAATTGGAAGAGGGTTTTTAGGCAAAGTGAGGAACCAGCGAAGTTTCCAGAGCTATTCTCCTGAGCAAATGGAGGGATGGAGTGGCCATTTGCTAAGAGATTAAGAGATGATTGGGAGAGAGCAGTGTTGGGGAAGGACACCTAAGGGAGTGAGATTATGAGAGATTTCATTTTTTTACATTTTACCTTTTTTGGACATTTGGGTAATAAAAAACAATTTTAAAAATTTCCCAAAAAGGGTGTTTTTAAGGTAAATAGATCTGTGTACATGGAGGTACATTATGGCATCATGTGAAAAAAGACTTGTAAATAACCTACATATCTTTCCATTTATAGAAAGCTATAAAGTTTACAATTTCATTTGTAAGTTCTACATGTATGTAAAACATCTGTATCTATGTGTGCAAATATACCTAGAGAAAGATGCAGAATAGTGTCCACCAAAAGGTGAACAGTAGCCATCTCTCTAGCAGGATTATGAATGGTTTTTAATTTCCTCTTTATGCTTTTCTAAAATGTTTAAATGTTTTAAAATTAGCTTCTAACATTTTTATTATCATAAAAAATTTAATTATATCATTTAAAAGATAGGAATATTTCATAAAATAGAGTAAGTACAAACTTTCAGGAATTAGGGAGCTAAGGCTATAATAAACACAGATATTTTTTGACATCCTTTTAAAACCAGCACATGATTTTCCTTTCTAAGAAGACTTATGCACACATACCCAACAACTTCTTTATCCATTCGGTTATGAGTGGACACTTGGGTGGCTTCCATGTCTTGGATGTTGTAAATAATGGTGCTATAAATATATGGGTACATGTATCCTTTGAATTAGTGTTTTTGTATTCTTTGGTATTCAGTAGTGTGATTGCTGAATTATAAGGTAGTTCTGTTTTTAACATTTTAAGGAACCTCCATACTGTTTTCCACAGTGGCTCCACCAGTTTGCATTCTGGTATCATTGGTGCAAGAGGGTTACTTTTTCCCCACAACTTCACCAACACCTGTTGTTTCTTGTGTTGTTGATTTTAGCCATTCTAAAGCTATAAGGTGATATTGCATTGTAGTTTTGATTTGAATTTCCATGATAAGTGATGATGAGCATCTTTTTATGTTTGTTGGCCATCTCTGTTTTCTTTGGAAAAAATATCTGTTCATGTCTTCTGCCCATTTTAATTGGATTATTTGTTTTGAGGGTATTGATTTATATAAATTCTTTATATATTTTGGATACTAATCCTTTTCAAATATGATACTTGCAAATATCTTCTCTCATTCTATAGATTGCCTTTTAGATTTATTGATTGTTTCCTTCACCGTATAGAAGCTTTTTATTTTGATGTAGTCCCAGTAGTTTATTTTTGCTTTTGCTTTTCCTTGCCTTGGGGAACCTATCTAGAAAAAAGTCACTGTGGTCGACGTCAGAGAAGTTACTGCCTGTGCAGGATTTTTATGGTTTCAGGTTTTACATTTAGGTCTTTAATCCATTTTGAATTTATTTGTGTGTATGGTATAAGAAAGTGGTCAAGTTTCATTCCTTTGCATATTGCTCTCAATGTTTCCCAACACCATTTGTTGAAGTTACTATCTTTTGCCCATAGGAAATTCTTTTCTGTTTTGTTGAAGAAACCCACATTGCATTTAGTAGTCATTTCTCCTTAGTCTCCTTGACTTTCATGGTCTTGGCACTTTTCAAGAGTATTGACTAGTTATTTTATAAAACTGTCCCTCAATTTGGGTTTGCCTAATGTTTTCTCATAATTGGATTGAATATGTATCTATATTCACTGTCGTTACATTACTCCACTGTAGTTACTTCTTGGCCTTTGCAACTAATACATATTTTGTGGGGAGATGCTTTGAGATTTGAGATTATGCAAATATCCTATTTCTTATCATATTTCCCACATTATTTTCTGCTCCATTGGTGAATTTTGTCTAGAGCAGTTATTACCATTCGGATTTTCTATTTCCATTTTTCCTGGAATTCTGGAAGGAAGAACTTGTTCTTCTCTATTTATTTTATTCACTTATTTATTTATATAAGTATAGACTCATGAGTGTTTGTTTTATTCTATTGAGTAAAATCCATTGCTATCATTATTTATTTTGCTGCATAGATTATCTCAGCACCAACCACTGGAGCCTCTCACACTGGCTCCAGTATCCCTTTGAAATGCCCACATTATTATTTTAACATCATCTTGCAGTCTTCTGTCTTGTACCTTTCCCTGCCCTAGCCGTGGAATCAACTATGTTTCCAAAGAACCCTGGTTCTTTTTATTAGAGAATAGTTTAGAGAACTAATCTGGAGACTTGTTGACTCCATCACTACCTGGGTGTCTTTGCCTCTAGGCCCATTCACTGGACAAAGCTAGGAAATGTAAGTATGCATAGACACACATCTATATCCCTTTGAATATCTACTTATCTCAGTACATATGTATATATGTGTGTGAAAACATTTGTATTTACAAAACCATGAGTTCATTTCTAATAATCTCCAATTTCACTCCAATACCAAAAAGTTCATTTCACTCTTTTTAAATTTATTATAACTCCTTTCTCTACCTGTGAAAAACCTGGTTCTCATTAATCAAAACATATTTACCATTTCCTCAATCATAGCATACTCCTGATGTCATTTTAAAATCACTAACCCTTTTTCCTACAAAACCAAATTTACTAGCTAGAGTACAATAGTTGTGTTTTGTTCTTTTTTGTCCATGGAAGCTCAAAAAGCTCTTTTTCTTTGTACATTTATAAATATACATACTTGCTCTCTCACTTTTTTCTTTTGCAGATTTTTATCATGTAATTTTATAAATTTTTTAACCAAATAATTCACAACATTAAATATTTTTAACACTCATTTTTTCAACATAATTTCTAATGGCTGCACTATATTCTTTCATGTGAAGATCATAGTTTATTTAGTGACTCCCCTATAGTCAGACATTGTGGTGGAATTTTCTTTATTATGAATTTTTAGTTATGGTCATCTTAAATGTTGAGTTGGCTTTTCCGAAGCCATCTGGTGAAAAGTTTTGTTGTAAAGAGATGGCAACCAGCTTTGTAGCCTAAATCCTCTCATTCTTGCCATTTGCCAGATTGTGATAAAAGTAAACAAGCCAGGAAGAGAGAAGAATATTAGGGTTGCCAATGGAAATTTTGAGGAGGAAATCAAGAGTTGGTAAAATTTTCTGTGGCTGATTGAGTTTTATTATTGTAACCTATTTCTCTCATTTGATAATGTGGATATTGTCAGCCTTAAAAAAGTATTGGGTTCAAGCAGTTTGCCAAGCTGGAGCCCTGCTGGCTGATTGAAAATTAGACTACTGCCCTCGTGGGACATGAGCCTGACCTTGTGTCTATGTGTGGGACTTAGTGCCACCAGCTTCTTACAGTAAATCCAGCTCTGCTCTTGTTTTAGTATAAGATGCTAGGCAAGTCACTTAACCACTCACGTCTGAGTAAAAATAACAAGAATAGGGCATTAGTTACTGTTTATAAATTAAACAACAATTTGAGGACTCAAGGAAATAAGTCTACTCCTTGCTTTATCATAGTCATTAACTCTAAAGCTTTTTTATCCCCTTTATTTTATAGAAACATACCTTCTATATGAGCCATCATTTAGATTATGAAAACTCTGTAGTCTTGACTACCCATGTCCTAGAGAATCTTTCACTAAAGAAAAGCATAGCTGTATAGTCCTATTTCCCTGCTTGAAGTCAGAATATACCACACAGCCTGCCCTCCCTTCACTTGTACCCATTTGAAATTATATATCAAGATCATTTGAGTCATTTTTTTGGTTTGAGGTATTTTTATAATGGTTCCTTTTAATATGTTACCGTTACAAGTATTTCCATTTCCATCCCGCTGAACAAAAATACAAGTAAAAATTACTGTGCACATCTCAGTTTTTAAAATCTGCTTAAGAAATGCTAATTTTTAAATTGAGCAATTACAGAATTGATTATTCTTGCCATTCACCTTTGAAACCCTCTTCTTGATCATATTAACTGTAATATATTTTGTAAAATGTTGTAAGTGAAATGACATACTTTCTGTGCTGGATGTACCAAAGAAAAACTTTATGTTTTTTGGCTTTTATGAGAAGATTGTAAATAAAAAGTATCAAAAATTAAACTGACTTGCCTAAATTTTCCAAATTTGACAACAAAGCCACAACTGCTGGTGTTTGGTGTTTCGATAATTGCTGTCTTCCGGTTTTTTATCAAGAGAGAAAGAAATTGATGCTCAGACAATCAAACCTTTGTAAAAGGTGATTTGTCAAGGCAAGTCCTTACTGAAACCAGTGGAATTACCAGGATTTTAAATCCTGATCTATTATCTCTGATCTTTTCTAAGAAGTGCTGTAAGTCTTTACATTAAAATCATCTTCATTTTTAATCTTTAAAATCATCTTCACTTAAATGAAAACTATCTAAATACAATAGTGAGCCAGATATTATAAGGGTACAGTCACTCCCACTACCGCCTGTTTGGTATTTATAGCAAAACTTCCCGGTAATTGAATGCTTTCGGGTGTTTCATGGAAAAAGGGAAACCAGGGCTGGAGGAGCTGACTCAGGGAGCTGAGAACCAGAGGGCTGTGTCCTTCGAAGTACGATTCTGCGCTCAGGTTGCTGGGTTATTTAGGAAAGTTTCTTTCAGATGTGGTAGAAGATAGATTTTGTCAGCTAATGCTGCTACAGCCTAAATTTAATAGATCGAAATATCTGTGTGCATTTAATTTATTTTAAGAGACTTTAGCATCAATGCCTTTATTTTTTTTTAAGATTTTATTTACTTATTTGTCAAAGAGAGAGAGCACAAGCAGAGTAGCAAGCAGAGGCAGAGAGAGAAGCAGGCTCCCTGCCGAGCAAGGAGCCCGATGTGGGACTCCATCCCAGAACCCTGGGATCATGACCTGAGCTGAAGGCAGCGGCTTAACCGACTGAGCCACCCAGGTGTCCCTCATTGGTGCCTTTAAACACTATAAGATGATTCTGTTATCTCATGAAAGAAGAATATACACACATACACACACAGACATGTGACTGTAGGTTGATTAGAAAGGAATCTGGAGACCTTTGCTTCCAAATTTAAATTGGAATTGATGTCTGTAAATACCAAATTTGACCAGAATTATTTGAAGAATTGTACACTATCCCTGCACCCCACACCAAAAAATCACTATATAATGATGGCCCATAAGGCAGACCATCATTAACAATGATAGGGCTGAACAGTTTTTGAGAACTTTTCTTTGTACCAGTCTCTGTTCTACTTGCTTTGCATTGCATTTGTCATAACAGTCTAATGAAGTAGTATAATTATCCTCATTCTACAGATGAACACTAAATAATTTTCCCAAGATCACATCAAAAGGAAAGGAGTTTCCAGCATAGATGGGGTACATGTAATAAAGATATATCTCACCAGGTTCCCATTGTCCTAGGAGGATGGATTTAAAGATTATACTGATCTAGTCAGAATTTGTTTTAAAATATGAGAACTTCACAGGAATTTCCACTTTTTTAAAAAAAACAAGAATTCCTACTAGACTATGAATGTTTTTAATTCATCACTCCCTTTTAATGTAAAATCAAATCACCTCCTCTTATTTACTCTAGTTCCCTTCAACAATCTATAGTTACTTTAAACAGTTTTTAAGAACAACTTATTAATATGGTTGATATTTGTAATTGCTTTATTATGCCACTCTACATTGTCCAGTAGATAGGCTGTTTGCCTTTTTTATATCAACTGCTTGGGCTCTTTCTTGAGGTTTTTATATTATTCTAGACACACCAATGAATTAACCATTTACTTCCCCACATTCTCTCCTAAAACTACAAAAATTGGAAATGATAGAGGAAAGACCAGATTGCTGATACAACTGCCAAGGGAAAGAGAAATGCCATCATAATTACCAAATAACCCTGTAATGTAGTATATGCATACTAGAACAACTTATGCATAGATTTACTATTAAAAGACACATACACACGTTTTATGTTTCTCCTTCTGTCTTCAAAGTTTGCCTACACTGCCTCAGTTAGGTTCTTGGCTTCTTTCACTGGTTAATCACCATCAAGTAGTGGGGCTCCCATGAAGGCAGCCTTTGTCAATCACACTGGTTCTTTTTGGAAAACTTCAAAACTTCTAGCAGCAATAAGCAATCTCAGCGATTCCTTGCCCCAAGATACAGAGCTATCAATACCCCAAAAGATAACAGACATCTCCTCTTTACTATTGAGGAAGAGTGTAAAGTTATGTATTCTGTATATTCTACATTCCAAGCAAGGCACACAAGTTTATATAGATTGAATTCTTGTTCCATTGTCCTAATGGAAATAGACAAAGGTAAACCAGGGGACCTGCTTTGGTAATAATCTAGGGGATTCAGTGCCAAAAAGCCGTGTTCTGGCTGGTAAGTTTCCATTGTTTTGTAAATTCTTGCATCTAACTTAAATATAAGAGCTGCCATTTTACATTATTTTCCTTACTGCCCAGGTCTTTTGGAACTACTGTTTTCAGTCTTTCTTCCCTTGCACACAGGAAACAATATGTAGCTCATATGCCCCTCAAATTAATGTTAACATGTTTTTTGTTCTTTTGGGTCTTTTTAGTACCAAAGCAGCGAGAATTTTTTTCTTATTGTGATATAATTGACATACAGTATTCTATTAGTTTCAGGTGAGGTGTACAAAACAGTTATTTGACATTTATATACATTGCAGAATGATTACCACTATAGTATAGTAACCATCTAACATGTTCTAATAGGCTTTATCAATTGTTGTAAATGATGTGGGTCAAAAATAAAGGAGAGGATGTATATGAATTGAATGGGTATTTATACTTTTCTTCAGTCAGAGAACCTTGGTAAATTTGCAAAAACGAAGTTCTGAAAGGTTACTGGTGAAACTGTTGTTTAGCCCGAACTTCAGACAATAATTTGACATCTTTGTAAACCATTTCAAATAATCAGTGTCATATTTTCTCTGTAATCCCCAGCTATTCTGAAAACACATTGCGTTTTCAATCTATTTTTAAGAGACTTGAATTGGTAAACCTAAGATATATATGTATGCATGTGTTCGAGTCTGAGCACAGGAAAGAATAGGCTAAGGGAAAAAGTGATGCAATGATATGAATATTTTTCATTGACTTAATTCTTTTTAATGGATAAATACTATGGCTATGGCTGGGTCTGTATTTCCATTAACAAATGATTTCCATTTGTAGTAGATTAAAAAGCATAGAAATATTTGATGATGCCAGTAGATAAAACTGCCACGGAGCAAGACTAATGTAACCTTTGAGGAGTATTTACCTATGGGTACACTAAGCACATGCTCAGTGGCTCGTCAATGTATTGAAGAATGTCAGTGTCAATTAAGTGAACAAGTTTTAGAGTCGTAGAGTCAAATACAGTCAGCAGAGAAAATAGGCCAGGTGTTGCTAAGCTTAACAAAAGAAGTACTTGGTCAAATCCTTAATCTAATACTTATAAGAAATGTTTTGATATAGCAAATGTTAGATAAAATCTTCTATACAGTCTTAGAATCCTTTCACACTTTTAAATGCTTATAATTAGACCAAATGAAAAGTTTATCTTTAAGTGGACAGTACAGCACAATAGGCTTTGGATCATTTTGAGAAAAAGATGGGTGGATTATAAGTAAATAATTTCTAGGCTTCCAAAATTGGATTGTACATATTTAGCAATCTGTAATCTAAAGAAGTTAAAAAAAAATAGTTAATTGCTGCAACTCAAGTCTTTAAAGGATCCTAAAATGAAAATTACAGTATTGAGTTTTAAGTATTGGCTTTGTTTCAAGGAATATTAATACTCTGAGCATGGATTTGGAGAATTTTACATCACCCAAAGTAGGCTGGAACGTTATCAATAACTACCTATAATGTCACTGACAGGGTGACTTGGGCATAATTCTCAGCATGTAGTACATTTCAATATATCATGGTGAATGGAATGAATAAATATTTCACTTTTTCCTTTCTAGTTCTTTATTATAAGGAGAGGATTGAAAAGGGAGATTTATTATGTGTGGATTCTCACAATGTTTTTGAGATTATCTGCCAAATCTGTATTGTCTACCAACAAATGTAGTCCGTTTATTGTAAACATTAGTGTGACCTTATCAAATTCATGGAGACAGGGAAGTCTAATTCAGGCTGCTTTCCTGACAAGACTGCCAGGAGCTCAGATCTTGCCATGGAGGCCTCATGAAGTTTTATTAATGGATGACTTTAAAAGCAAGCAATTCTAAATGAACTTAATCCTGAATGATTATTTTTCCAAATGCAAAGATCCACACTATAGTGCAGAATTACCATCCAGCTGAATCACTATATTGTACATCTGAAACCAATATTACACCATATGTTAACCATACTGGAATTAAAATAAAAATTTAATAAAAATAGAATCATTATCTAGTTAGTAGTAATTTTTTTCATATATCAAAGATACATTTTAATTCCTCAGTAGAACATGGGAAACAACACTTGAAACAAGGTACCATTCCCCCCCCCACCAAGAAGCAACCCAGAGCTGACGCGTGTAGTATTTCCAAAACTAACACAAATGTGTGGATTTTGAGGTGTAAAACAACTTTACTTATTCTTGTGGATTTATAGGCAATCTCCCTTCAAGGACCATAATATAATTTGGAAGGCTGTTTCCCCCTGAGTGACTCTACCTGAAAGCTTTTGTATGACAATTTGGTGATGGTTTATTGATGATGTGATGCTATTATGAAGGCTCCTTCTACCCCCAGCTCCTCTCCTCATACCCACATAACAACCCTTTTCCCGGTTGGGGCTATAGGAAATGAGTAATGCTTAACCCATTTGTGTGATCAACTCACTTAAGCAGCTACTGTGAAATGTTAATCACAACTTTAATTTGTACTGCATTAGCATTTTGATTAACTTGTAGGCTTGCTAGCACACTTGAAGCGCTTTTACTCATAGTTACAGCTCGGAAATGACTTTTTGATTAATTAAGTTTGTTAGACAGCAGCTGAGCTTCCTGAATGCTAACCTTCTGGGGGTAAAAGTTCAGGAGAAAGTTACAGTGAACAACTGTTGCTATTGAAAAAGAGTCTTATAAATGTACTTATAGCATTTTAATTATTGACAAAATACTGTATCATTACTTGCAACTGACCTGAACCTTTAAAGGAGTGTGCCTTTCTGTCAAGAAAGCTTTTTTTTTCAGGTTTTCCCATCATTGTAAAACTTCTGGGAGCCCTTGAACTGCATAGTGCATTTTCTAGCAGATGTCTAACAACTAATGTTTTAACAAGCTGCTTTGGATGAATTTCCATAGTTTTTTTTTTTTAATAAACTTTAATAGAACAGTTTTGATTTACAGAAAAGTTGTAGAGATAGTTCAGAGAGGGCCTACTCATCCCACAGCCAGTTTTCCTCCATTATTAGCTTCTTACATTAGTAAAGTACATTGTCACAATTAATGAACCAATATTGATACATTATTTTTAACGGAAGTCCATACTTAGAATTCTTTAGTGTACTTCATGTCCTTTTCCTTTAGTTGTCATGTCCTTAGACTCCTTTTGGCTGTGAGTTTCACAGACTTTGTTTCTGATGGTCTTTCCATAGTATTTAGCATTCTCATGACATTCCAGAAGTAGTCACTTGACTTCCGTAAATTAATGAAAATCCTTTTCTCTCATTCGAGACTGAATAAATCTTTCTCTTAAATTCTATCAGTTTATTATCTTCGTGTCATCTAATTTGAACAGAAGTGCCCACATTACCTAGGCATTTCAGCCTCTGTCGTAATCTTGTTTTCGTGTGGTTGTGGCAATCCCTGCACTGTCACTAGATACACAAGGATGACTACTAGCAAGAGATGTGAAGAAAAAGAGAAAAAGTTCCTTAAAGAGAGGAAAGGATGAAGGGAGGGAGAAGTGAGGGAGTAGGTCGGAACGCTAAGGGGTCTGTGGGTGGAGGAGCTGGCGATCATCTGTCCCACACCATGTGTACGCCCTACAGCCGCAGAGCCTTCGTGACACTGAGGACTAAGTCACAGACTTTTCACACTAAATTTAGAAATTTTTAAATAATGGGCCTCGGAGCGTCATCGTATTATTTGCCTCTCAATACCTCCTGGTATATATCAAATGATGGTTTTTCTTTTGGTGGTCAGTAATTCTGTTTCTTTCCAATGAAGTCGACTTTAATTCCGTCACAGTACTCAGAGTTCCTATATTACCCTTGAATTTCTTAAATCCGGAATTCAGTTGGATTCCAAAAGATATCAAATATTAAGATATACTCATTACCAAATGATGGGTTCAAATTAATTTTAAATTTTTAAGTTTTTGAGAATTGATAAAATTTGTACAGAGACCATAATTGATGAAATGCCTAATTATTTTTGTCTGGAATTTGTATTTTTCTGTTATGTAGGGGAGAAAGGTTAGGTGTAAACCACTTTAAATCATTCCTGAAATAAGACGGGTTGGGATGCCTGGCTGGCTTAGTCGATGGAGCAAGTGACTTCAAATCTCAGGGTCATGAGTTCAAGCCCCACATTGGGTGTAGAACCTACTTAAAATAAAAAATATATAATTTAATTTAAAAAACCAACCAAGGTCAATGTAAATCATTCAATGGTAATGGAATATTGTGTAATGAACACAAGTAATTGATTGGAAAACCAAGATCAAGTCTTAATTTCACTTTTGTGATGTGATTATATAGCCACTAAACACCTGTGAGCTTCTGTTTTTCCATCTGTGAAAGGAGGATGGTACAAATGCCTTGCCTCATACTTGGTACTGTTGTGGATTAAGGGTGAGCTATTTACGAAAGTGTATTATAGTCTGTGCATTCCTATACAAATATTTTACTCACGCCATGTATGCATACTGTCTCTACAGCTTGACTTTAACATATAATTCAGTCTTTGGGACTTTTAATAATTGAATGAAATTTTATCTGCCATAATATAGAGAGAGCTATGTTGTCAAGCTTGCATTTTTAAGTATAGTCTATAGTTAGCAGAAGACAAGAAAATAGGTCTAGATTTGATAAATCTGTCTTTTGCCAAAGTAGTAACACCACCATGAAAATGTGGTTGATTTTAAATGCTAAGACCAAGCCTGATATGCTTAGAGAATTCTTGAAATTGATTCAAAATAAATGTTCAAGACATGAGTTATATTCAAGTCATAAAGCATGCCTTTGGCTCCAAGACTAAGAACCTAAAAAATTTTTCCAGAAAGTATCCGTTTTCTAAACTCTTAATTTTTTATTGTTTTAGGAATGAGGGGTGGGGTTGATTTGTGTAGTTTGTGATGGTGGTTGTTTTACCGTGGCATAAAGCCAAGTACTTCAGAAGTTCTTGAGTTTTTACCTGGACTTCTTACCTGGCTTCCCAGTGGCATCTCAGTTAAAATGGGTTAAAAACCAAGCTCATCACCTGCTTTCCTATAAACAAATGAGAGCTCCACAGTTTCAATTAATTATGATAGGGTTTTAATTGTAGCATAACTTTATAAATGAATACAGTACTAGGAATTATATTCCCATCTTGTCACAGCTGGAAATGGCAAAGAATTCTCAATCATCAATCAATTGGAAGTTCATCCCAACTTAGTAGGAGAAAGTTTCGTACACAGAGTCAGTGCCCATCCATTTTTCCCCTATACTTAGAATCATCCTAGTTTTGCCCTGTAAGCAGCAAGCCAAGTAGAAAGTGGATGTGAGGTAAAGGGGGATTAAGTATTTGCCTAATGTTAGTGCTAAGCTGGTAAATGTCCAGAGTTCTATCTCCTCCTTGTACTAGAAACCACCTTAGTTGTTGAGCATTAGATGTCTGTAAGAGACTTTGAGATGATTTGGAGAACTGAGCCATGACCTCCAGCTGCTACCAAAGTCATTTGCCCCACTCTGGGAGGAGTAGATACCTTATTAACCTTTACCTATGAGGAAGATTGCTCTAAAAGACAGTCAAAAGACAGTGAGGCACAGGGAATCCATCCTAGGCTCAGTCATGCAGAGATATGTCAGTACAGGCTATCAGGACCCTCAAATCTATTTACCTGGACCATCCCCTGGCCTTAGCTTCTTTAGGTATGTACCCCTGAACAGTAACACGGGCTTACTCACACACACTGAGATCCAAGCCCATATCCTCCAGTTTGGTCTGAGCCGCAGGGACTGTCATTAGCCTTTTCCTCTGGTTTTCCTGTATTTGGACACCTCTCCTGATGAACTGTTTTGCCCATTCCCATCATCTGCTCCTGCACTTACATGCCCTGCCCCTCAAAGCCCTGTACTACCTTAACAGAAAACAAGGTACAACTCAAAACTGTTGAGTACAGTCAACACCAAAGGCTGAAAGGAAATATTTGTTAGAAAGAATGGACTATTTTAAGGTGTTCTTTTCATCGTATCATAGAAAAACTTTAGAAATAGACACCTGTTTGTTAAGATTTACTGTGTTCCGGGCAGTATATTAGATACCTTAGATAGTACATTATCTCATTGTACCCTCATAGCACCCTGCAAGGAGGTATAATACCCCTTCTGCAAATGAGAAGCCTAGATTCACAAAGTAAGTAGGACAAAATTAGGACTCAAATCTATGTCTGTTTGACACTAAAGCCTTGGGATATTTTTTCTTCAGCAAGTGTGCAATAACTTAGGCAGAATGTTGTTATCATCATTGTAATTGGATTTTTACCAATATTTCTCAGAAAAAAATTTTTCTTCTTGAGTGCACTGGGCTAGAGTTAACAGAATGTTTCTAGATTCTTGCCATCAAGAAATCTGTAGTTTAAAGGGCATATGTGTAAACAAAGAATCACAGTAGGATAACGGTGTGGCATGTGTCAAGAGCAGCAGACTCACAGGAAAAGAAAGAAATATCTGCTGTCCATCTGGAAGAATCAGGGAGGCTTCACAGCAAGAAGTAGCCTTTGAGCTAGATGTGAAGGATAAATCGGAATTTCCCAGGTAAACAGGTAGAGCAGGATTTGCAAAAAGAGAACATAAGGAACAAGGGCAAATGTGGAGAAAATAGCAATAATTTAGTAATGCTATATTAGGAGTACAGGGAAGAAGGGGCTGGATCTAGGACCAGCTAGATCACACACCAGAACTGTCGTGCAGAGAAATGCTAGCTTTGTCCTCTACATGGTGTGAAGCCATTAAAGAAATCTGAACAGACAAGTGATATGATCGCTGTCTCCTCTCTGATAATTTACTTTGGTAACCGAATAAAATATGGATTGAAGAAAAATTAGATGAGAATGAAAATAAAGGAGTAGTTTTATTATTGCAGGTGAGAGTTGTTGAAGGTCTGCACTAAGACAGCGAAGGGGGCAGGGGTTGGCGAGCAGAGAAAACAGACCCGACTAAGGGAATGATTGAGCAGAGAGCAACATTTCATTCACCACATTTGGGTAGTTGCAAAACATTTTTTCATCCCAGATTCTTGGTCTCTCTACCTGCTTTTCTCTAAATTAAAACAAGAGAAATAATGGTTTTCAATTTACAACATGGCTTTTCATTTACTTCATGTAAGCAATCACTTTGCATGATTTTTTACATTTTCACATCTGGATCATACAATGAAAAATTGTGGGGAACGCTCATAAATTTTATGAAATCTTTCAACTTCATCATGAAAACTTCAAAGTTAAAAACATATGGTCCATCCAGCCAGCTCTTCTTGTATGAGAGCTTTTGATCTGGAATTTATTTCCAGTCAAGTTATAATGTAAAATCACAAGTAAAATCGCCATAGTTACCCCACATTACAACTTCTAACACCATCATGATACCACATTAGATATGATTATTCATTTCTTTTTTTCTTTTCTGTTGCCTTACAGAACTCAAGAGTTGTGACTTATGAACTAATGCTTTTTTTTTATCATGATCTTTTTCTCATATACTTCAAAGAAAGGCAAAGTATTTTAATCAGCTCTGCAGAGAAACGGGAAGAATGAAAGCGGAATTTTGCTAGATTGATAAACATGTACACTCATACATGTATACACATTGATAAGCACACATATAAATTTATCTATTATACCAATATAAGGCTTTATCAATATATGGTAGACTCATGGGTGCTAAAATCCACTTTGGCCATTTTATCACATTACTCAGGATAGCCAGAAATGTTGATGAATTTTCCTGTAATGTATATCAAAAGATAAGAGATTAGTTTAGCCAGATGTTTTTAAACAATTTTAGTTTTTGTTAGAGGGCACAGAATAGGAAATTCAAAACTCAGGAAAATGTGTCTGCCTCCGTTGTACTAAGTAGTATAACAAATTAATTTTGCTAGCATAATATGCCCTAATAATTTCCAAAAATGTTCTAATACAACATTTTGTAAATATTTTGTTAGTGATGAGGCTTTTGCCATTATACTATCATTTTCAGCATTTACTAGGTATATCTCTTTTGTCTTCTCTTCCTATCTTCATTTCCCCAAAACAAGACAGTATACTCCTCAAACTGTATAAAGTAGCTGCCTCAGATCATGATATTAACTTATGTGTCTTTAAGTCAGCATTCTCCAGAATCTAATTTAATTGAAATAGCTTTGCCTGTGTAAACTTCTCCTTTGTTTAAATAAGATTTCACTGTTTAGTTTTGCCTTAAGCAAATGCAGCCATTTGTTTGTCCATAAAACATTAGATTAAATGTATAGACTAGTATGAATGGCTTCTCCTCATTCCACTTAGACCACTGGCAGTTGCCCCATTTGTAAGTATGTAGTGTATTTTTTTATTGAAAACCAGGGCTCTGTCTTCAGCCTGCTTTGGGGGGAAAATAAGTTTTTGGCAAGAAAACATTGCCTTACCGCTATCTATATTAAATTTGGAAAAGACTTTCTGAGATTTACGCTTTAGATGCAGCTTCTAATGCTTTTCATACAGTGAATTATATAGATATTTGTCTGTAAAGTACACTGAGTTTTCTCTTCGTCTTATTACTGGTTTCCAGTATAACCTGGCTATATTTGCTACCCTTAAAAAAGCTAAATATTTGGCACTTTATAGAAAGTAATGTGCAACATATGCTATTGGGAGTTCTGGTTTGTTCTTTCCAATCCAACTGTGGTTTACTTTCTGGTTTTCATTTTGATTATAGCAATTTAAAGGTATAATGCTTATTTTATGTTTGTTTGTTTTCTGTTAAGGTTAACATGAGATCCCCAATGGAGAAGGCAAGTGCCATGGTATTCTTGTAATATGTGCATTTTTCCCCCTCTTCAGGCAATGCTGGATGTGGCTGCAAACCAGGGCTGGCTAGTGACTGCCCTGAATATCACCAATCTGGTTCAGATGGTGATCCAGGGTCGGTGGTTAAAGGATTCTTCTCTTCTTTCAGTACCAAACATAGAGCACCACCATCTTCATGTTTTCAGGTAATAGTTGTAATTTTCAATTTAATTGGCTTTTTTAATTTCAAAAATAATATCTTCTTTACATGTGTGATCACTGGAATTTCATGTTGTGCCTAGGGTATTGATTCTTTACCATGAAAATGCTTGTTTCCCAGAGGGAGACAGGGCCTAGTGATATAAGGGTCTCAGTTGGAATTTGATCATCTGCCACAAGCTGAATCACAATTCATTTTAAACTTCTCTTGTTTTCTATTTGCAACATTACATTCATTTCTATGTTAACTGCATTCATTCCTTTACAATATCAGCCTTTATTTTGAAAGATGTTATGAAAGTGCTCTGTGATCTAAACCAAAGTAAATGACCAGTTTTTCTGATTGCCCAGTAGATTTGAGGGATCTGAAATCCCCCTGTCAAAGGTAAATTCTACATCTAAAAATGTCCAAAACTGAGTAGTTATATATACTAGCAGCTTGAGATAGAACCTGTACTAAAAAGAAAGGTTTATATTATCATCAGATTATTTAACCTGTAGGTCCTGTGTACATAGCTGCAAATATTCTAGCAAGGAAAAGAACAGTACATTTTACAAGTGTTTAAATCAAAGTGTTGGTTTCGCACCAATGTTTCACTTCAGTTGAGAGATACTCTGCAGCTAAAATGTTGGTTCACAGTCATGTAGACGAACAGAACAGTGTGGCTGTAGGTTGCCTTCGTGTACCCACTTCCTCCTGTCAGCTGGACTAAGGGGTGCACTCATTTGAGGCATCTAGATACAGATGCCAACCAGAACCTCACACACCTGGGGGTCTCCTCAGAAAGTCCCTCAGTTGGACTCAAGTGTACTGGGTCCCAAAGCAGTTATTTCCATGGTGCTTGAGTCCCCACCATGGAAACTAAAAGGCCTATTCAGAGAGTGAGCCACACCATCAGCAGGTGGCATGGGGGGAAAAGCAGACACTTCATGTGTGCAGCTTGGTTTCAGGAACCCTTCCAACACGATACTAAAAGTTACGGCAGTTGGGTTTCAACAGTAAAGTAGGTACATAAGGTTACTATTGCAACACTGCAAGAAGACCTGTCATGGAAAGCTGCTTGGGGTCTAGGAGATTTGATCCAGTTCTTTGTTGTCACCCTGAAAAGCCCTCTATTTATATGATTTCAATTGTATTTTTCTTCTTGCCATATAAACAGGAAATAGAGGGTAAAATATGAATGGACTGTGTTCTTGGGGCTCTGGCCCTATTGTGCCTTAGAAATCTCAAAGATTCCCAAAATGTACTTTTAATTGTATGTTCCCAACAACTTAAAATGAAAACTTTATTTAAGTAATTATATTGGAGACACTTGCCTGCGTCCATTAAAGAGACCTCCCAGGGCTCCAGTTTAGTGCTTTAACCACATGGAAGCAGTAATATGCATTAGAGCTTTCCTATGGACACGCACCCCCTCCCTGTAAACCCTGAGTGTTACTGAGCTCACATTTGATTTACACATCTTATGTCATAAGAGTCATACTGCCTTGGGTTGATGTATTAGAGAATGCTGGCTGATTTTGAAACTCAATGATAATGGCCTTTAAAAAGTTGGATAGTAGTCTTCATTTTTAAAAACCGTCCTCATCAGGTAAACCACTATTGTCAGGAATTCTATTTGCTCTATGAAAGAATTCATTGGTTAATCCTGGTATTATTTCTCAGGAAATGGAGCCCAGGTATCAAGGGCGGACGTGGTGGGGGCCATGGCCTCATCGATTGCCTTCCTGAACTGATCCATGCCTGTGGAGGGAAAGACCATGTATTCAGCTCCATGATGGAAAATGAGCTGCCAGCTGTGAAGATGAAGCAGGTCAGGCCATTGTTTCTGTGTTTCAAAGCTTCCTTATCCTGTATGGGAAATTATACCAGGAGTTTTCTAACTTAAAGCATTGGTTTTGGAGTCAGACTCCACCCAGGCTTAAATTCTGTCTGCCATTTACTGTGATTATGAACATGGACACACCATACCTGTCTCATGAAGTTTTGTGAAAATGAAGCAGGATTTTAGTATGTCAGCTGCTTTATGCAGTTCCTAATATAGAACAGAGTTCAGTAATATTAAAAATAATTACAGGGGCGCCTGGGTGGCTCAGTTATTAAGCGTCTGCCTTTGGCTCAGGTCATCATCCCAGGGTCCTGGGATCGAGCCCCGTATCGGGCTCCCTGCTCAATGGAGAGCCTGCTTCTCCTTCTCTCTCTGCCTGCCACTCTGCCCCTATCTCTCTCTCTCTCTCTCTCTCTCTCTCTCTCTGTCAAATAAATAAATAAAATCTTTTAAAAATATATTTTAAAAAATAAAATAATTACAGTAACAATAATTAAGTAGCAGCATTGGCATTATTGGAAGCTGATTCAGTATCAGCTATTAAATCAGTTTAATGCTATTAAACCAGCTTAGAAAGGCCTACAGTAGCTTGTCCATCACTAACTAGGCTGCATTACCCACTTGGGTATAAATTTCAGTTGGATAGATTTTCATGCAATTCCCTCAGTTACGTTCTTATACCCTCCCCTTTTATTTTAATCAATTTATTGTTCCTAGATTCTAAAGTATTTCTTTAAGTAAACTTCTTATTTGTATACCATATAACTTAGATAGAAAGCTAAATCTATGTTGTGAAAGACAACATAGGTCATCGCTCCATACCATCTTTGGAAAGGCCAAAAATATGAATGCACAATGCCAGAAATATTTGGCATATATAGACTTTTAAGTCTTTTAACAGTTTTACCCTAAATATGTCAAACATTCAGGATTTTTAACACAACTAACATATTGACTCGCAAATGCAGGTATTAAAGAAACTTCCAAACCATGTCATCCTTTTTTTTCTAGTGGAACTTAGTTTTGAGCAACTTAGAAATAAGTATTACAGGCGTTAAGGTCTGATTGTTCAATTTCTGTTGAACTCAAAATTGGCACAGAAAATAACTTAAATATTCATAATAAGTGCCTACCTTTCTAACTAAATTACCATTAAAATTATGAATAAAAGCAATATATTTAAACCAAAACAAGGTTTCTGTTAGCAACAACAGATTTCTAACCTCACATACACTGATTTCAAGCCAAGTTTTAGATGTGATGAAAAATTAGAACATTGTTATAATTAGTTCAGGGAGAACTCAGAAGTAAACTTACATAATTTATTTGCATAAATTGCCATTCTGTTATCTTTAAAACCAAATGCAAATTGGCTCAGTCTGATATGATGATGGTTATTTGGCTCAAAAGTGCTTCAATTTGCAGAGCAATCTGGTGTCGGCTCTGCAGTGAGGCGATCCCAGGTAACATACAAATCCTGAATTATTCCAGAAATTAGTATGTTTAAAGCATCAATTTAAGTGCTAATTGCAGGAGTAATGAGAAAAAGCAGTACGACTGTGAGATTTGCATCTTCTACCCCATCAGTATGCCTGGAACGGCTGCTGACTGGCAGAGGATTTGGCTGCTAATTAAATAATTGTATGCATGGCAGTGCTCTTGCCTGATTCAATAGATGAAGATTAATCCTCAGATAAATATGTTTGGCTGGTATTGAAATGTCTTAGCGGTTTCTTTAAAAATAGCTTATTTTTTTATGTGTGTGTGTGTGTGTATACATACACACACCCAACAAAAATATGTGTACACAACAAGGATGAAAAATAATAATATCGTGCTATAAAAAAGATCACATATATATAAAAGCCAGATCTGACTTTTGGAAGCCTTGTAAAGTAAAATCCCAACGAGTTGCTAGTAACTGAAAACACCTTTGGTAACTAATTTAATAGTACAAGTGAAGAAACATAAAGTCTTTCTTCTTGCCGTAAATGTTACTTGTGTTGTCTCACAAAGTTAAATGCTTTACAAAAGTTGTGTATTTAAGTGTCCCCTTCATCACTTCCCCACTCTGGCCAGGCCTGGAACATCAAGTAGGATAGCTTCCATCCTCAGTGACTCTTGGTTCTAGTAGGGGATAGGCCATCTGTTACCTTGAAGCACAGTGTAGACCTTTCTGTGGCTTGACTATTTCAAGATCGAGTCCAGACATAATTTCAGATTCACAAGACAAGCTATAGGATTGTAGGTGGATTGAAAATTTGCATTAGATTTACATTTTTTGAATTCCTAAGGGGTAGTTTGATTCATCAAGGCTACTTCATTTCAATTAGGTATACTAGGCAGCACTAAAGTCTTAGCAAATAGAACATCAAAGCCTATAAGGAAATCTATGCTATAGAGTTAAGAAAGCAAAGAAAATACGAAATTAAAGTATCTGTGGACTTTTAAAAACTAACTTAGAAGGGAACAACTGATAAAACCAACCAATATAATGAGAAGTTTTCTTGATTGATAGTGGTATTCTAAATAATTATAAATGTTAGGAAAAGGTGACAATGTTAGAGGATAACATTAAGTTTATTTTTTGTTACATCGTTTCTGTAGACTTAGAAATTCATTTATTAAAGATGAGTACTTGCTATATGCATACTGATTTCTCAAAATGTCTTTCAATTTAAAGAGCAAGAATAAAATTGGTAAAAATATTTTCTGTCCCTTTAATATGTGTCATTTTAATTGGTATTCTCAGTCTAATGCCAAAAACACATATTTTATTTCTAGAAGGACCCTTACAGGATTCCTCGTGATATACAAACATATGGAAATATTTTCCTTTCAGAATAAATTTGGAATATGAACAAAGAAATTATTTTGGACAGTCAGTAGTCAATGAATGATGCTGAGTGACATCAACAATTGCATCACAACTTTTTTTTTTTCAAAATGTCTTTATATCCCCTGGTAATGCTCTGCCTTAGAGGTCACATGCATGTTAGACCAGATGTTTCTCTAAAACAAACCAGCTCAAAAACAAACATTTTTTTTTAAACTTATTGCTTAGTATAGTCAATAGCCATTCAATATCTAGGCAGGATTTATGGTGAAAGAGTCATGGGACAAGTTTAGTGAATGATTAATAATTTTTTAGTTGCTTTTAAAAGGACTTTAAACTACAAAGATTAAAAGCACACTCTTTTTACCCACAAGCAAATGAGTACAAGAAAAACTGGGAAATCTGAATAAGAACTGTAGATTGTGTCAGTGTCGATATCCTGTATCAATATTGTACGTTACTTTTGAAAAATACTACCATTGGGGAAACTGGGGGAACAGTGCACAGGAACTCTCTGTATGATTTCTTATAACTGCAATGAATCTAGAATGAATCTCAAGACAAAGAGGTTGATTTTTTTTCAAAGCACAATTTCTTGGTCACTGGATTTCACGTTAACCCTTCCTTACTATTTTTCTTCTGTTTTTTATTCAGGCATGGAATTTCTTATCCCGCTTGCCAGTGATAGATGTTGGCTTAAGCGTTAAAGGCTGGTGGGATGACTCAGTGGAGGGACATGGTGAACTCTCTATCACAACCCTGACTTCAGACAAACGAAATGACAACAGGTGGATCAAATTGCACGCTGATCAAGAGTATGTGCTTCAAGTCAGCTTGCAGCGAGTCCACTTTGGGTTCCACAAGGTATGGTGTTTGGTTTCCATTCTCAAATGCTTCACACCAGATCCCAGCATGCGCCACCACACATATCTTTGATATTACTAACGTGTCCGTGTCATTGACGAATCCTGCTTTCTCAACTGGCCTTAAGCCGCGAGAGTCGGTCTTCTGGAACTAGTCCGTTCTCGTGGGCCACTTTTCAGCCGCAGAATATGCACCTTTCATAATAATATCTTGCCTGGAGTACTGTGTTCATGTGGTCCGTCTACTCAGCCCTGCAGAATTTCCTGGAATTTGGAGAACAGATTCTCTGACCCTACTTATCAGACTGGCTGTATCAGAATCTCAGGGGGGGAAATCTCAAAGTCTGTACTTGGACCCAGCACCCCAGAAGATTTTTAAGGACATTAAGGTTAGAGAAGCACTGCCCACGGGCACTTTGAGACATAGAAACCACATGTAGCTAGGTGCACAGGAGGGCCGAGCTTTCCCACTTAGCTCTGTGACTTTTGTGTCTTATTCTGGGCCTCAGTTGCCACATCTTCCTGCTTCCTTCACTAGAACGCACACGCACACGAGAGAGCTTTGTCAGTGTTCATACAGGCCACAGATTTACAACATGTTTCTTTTAAATTACTCTGGCCTTTTCTGTTACCTATGACACAGAAACTTAAACATTTGGCCCCCTAAGAATATTAGTACAGAGCATGTGGGCAGATTGGTTTTTAGTACCATAATAATTGAAATAAGAAAGGATTTGTCTTCTGTTTCACCACGTGCCGTCAGGGGCATTCCCGTATCTAAAATAAGTCCTCAGATGAAGGCAGGCACATGATGTGATGAGCACTGGGTGTTATATGCAGCTAATGAGTCACTGAACACTATATGTTTGCTATTTGAATTGCTATTTGAATTTAAATTTAAAAAATAAAATAAAACAAGCCCTCAAGAGTGAGGCTGTTGTTCACAAGTACTGTCCACTCTGTTTCCAACACAGAGCAGGCAAGAACTCTCTGTCATTACACCTTTTTAGCTCTGTGCCTTCGGGTCCCATCTCATTTAATTTCTAATTCTAAAAATCAGTCAGTGTAAGCATGAACTGATTGGCCTCTGATAGTTCAGAGGCTTTAATACGAGCATTTTTAGATGACCTAATTTATCCCAGCTTACAAAAAAAATAGTAATAATCATATAGATAAAATCGTGAGAAAACAGCTAAGATTTTTCTACCGTACTATTACTACCTAAAAATTAGATTTAATCATACTAGAAAAACTCTTCAATTTGTTCTAAATGCTGTAAAAATGCATTGCTCTCAGACTTCTCTTTTAAAATGTCTTAAGTGCAGCATCTCCCTCTAGAATATTTAATGATGTGTGATTGAGAGCACGTACATTATTAGTAAATTTTATGCCATAATGTCATTGTCTCAAAGAATCACTAAAATAATCTCGTATTTTGTAAAATCCATCTAAAGTAAAGATTTCAAGTGCTGCCATTATGGTGATGTAGGTTCTTGGATTGTGGTGATTAATGTATTTTACAAATTGCTTGGCTTACCATTTCCCATTCCTCAAAGAAAGGATTTTTTAATTTTACCATATTAGAATATATGCTTTTTTATGTGAGTTTTATTCTTGTGTTGAAAGAAGGTATTTATATTATATAGTACTTATTATCTTGAGGTCCAAGGTCTAGTCTTGATGTCTTTTTTTCCCTAGGTATCAGTTTCTTGTGAAGATTTGGTTAGAATGATTATATCTCAATTTGTTCATCTGCAAATGGGATATTAATATCACTTATAAGAATGATGTGAGGATTTACTAATTTGATATTAAGATTCAGAGTTTTCTGTTCTGAGCCAAATATTCTCATGGTTATAGCCACCAAGTAGTATCTATAATGTGCTTCACAATGCCTGAAAAATGATAGGTGATAGCATATCAAAGACACCAAACCAGAAAATTTAAAACACCCCAGACAGATAGATTTATGGCCTTCAAGGAAAACAACTTAGCCTTTTAACCACAATCGAGGGGCATAGAAAGTCTAGACATTATTAATGGTTTATCTTTTTTTTTTTTTTTCTGGTTTACAGGGAAAGCAAGACAGCCATGCAGTTACCCCCCGATTTCCCAAATTAAAAGATGAAGGATGGTTTCTGATACTAGGAGAAGTGGATAAGAGAGAACTTATCGCTTTGAAAAGAGTAGGATATATTCGAAATCATCACGTTGTTTCCATTTCTTTTTATACCCCTGAACTACCTGGAAGGTAAGCGGAATCTCACCACCAGAGTTCTGTAAGAGTTAGAGATGTCTGTGGTTTTACGTTTTGTTCTGTTCTCATGTTTTAGGTATATTTACACACTGTATGTCATGAGCGACTGCTACCTTGGCCTGGACCAGCAGTACGACATTCATCTCAACGTCACACCTGCAAGCAGTTCCGCCCAGGTCAATGAGGAGGTCTCTGAGGCCTTGGCTGACCTGGAAGTGAAGTAACCTGACCCGAACAGTCCGTTGGAGAGAAGCGGTTAAGAAGTCTGGCTGGTCATTCATCTAGATGAAGTCGAATTACTTGATGTTTGCTTTGGTGGAATCAACTTCTGACCTCAAGACACCCAGGATATTGACAGTGGCCGCAGTATTGACTCCAGTGACAGAAGGCTAGCTGCGGTGCCTTTTCACAAACGTTGCCTTTTCTAGTGTTATCTTCATGGGTTTCTTGATATGTGAAATGAATACGCTTGTAGGAGAAACTTTGTGTCTGTCGAGATGAGATTTAAGAATCACCCAACGAGTTTTACATCTCACAGTGTAATGTTTACAAGAATGTTGGTTCGTTTTTTTCTAAGGGAAGCTACACTGAGGCGTGACAGTGTTAGGATTTGTTGTAAGAGATTTCTAACCCTGCAGCATAAAACACATAAGATAAATCTGTATGGAGGCACATACCGTGGGTTGTTAGCAAAATTTATACTTTGATCACATGTAGTTTCAAGAATTTCTTATAGTTAAAAATGTTAATAATATATGATGTAAAATTATATTGCAGAGCCCAATGATGATAAAGAAAACCGAATATACTGATCTTAGAAAATGTAGATACTTTAACTGGTAGAAATAAAATATTTCGAGTGCCACTTCAAGACAAGCTGATTCGATTATCTTTCCTGCTTCCTTGCCGGTTATTCCCTTTTACTCTTCTTTTCGTGACCTCTGCTTCAAGACTTCACTTCCATTCTCTTTCTCATATATTTATTTACACAAGGAAAGAAGTATAGTCTAATTCGTGGTGTAACATGGACAGACTGCACGGTACAAATTTTCATCTTTATGCTTTCCAAGACAGGTCTGAGGCAAACACAGAACATTTCCAACCCCTACAGGTAGGTTTTCACTTGCAATAAAGGAAATGTCTCTCTGTCTGCACGGTTTCCATCACGAAAAATACCTTTTTCAAACTAAAAGGTTGTTAGAATCCAATGGCCCCTATAATAATACACAGTCTAGTAGAATTAAATTCTATCCTTGGAAAGTAATTTCAGTTGTCCCTGGTCCTGCAACGAATCATTGTAACATACTTTTCAGTGTAACCTCCTCAAGTACCGGAATTTAAAGGTTTTCCATAAACTGGACTATATTGCTTTTATGTACCTCCCTTTCCATGCTGAAGAATAATAATAATAAAATAAGAATGAATAAAAGTAGGGTGGGGAGACCAGGCATGCACTTTACAAAATTAAATCTGAATGACTAATAGGAAGACATTGAGGTACAGTGGGTATGGGGGGTGTGAAGGGCTCTTGTCTCAGAAGTTTACTTCACAGAAGTAATATGCACTTTTCCTAGGGTGGTTTCTTTCCTAATTGAAGTTCATACCTTAACCCCTGTTTTAGTAGAATTAAGTGAAAACGAAAGGTTATAGACAAATGGTCACCAATCTAGGCAGGAAGCCGAGGACAAAGTCTCCTAGTCTTCATGTTTATCAGTATCATTCCTTTTTGTTGAGAGACCGTGCAGGTGTGGGCAGGTAGGAGATCTACTTCACTGGGCCTCCGACAGAGGCCATGAGAGCAATGAGAAAGAATTTCTGTTCTGTCCCCGAGAGAGAAGCAAAAATAATGTGACTGATTAAATTCTAAAATTAAAAATGATCAGTTTGCAATAAGGTGCAGAAGACACTAGTGAGGCAAGGTGCACTTGCGTGGAAACATTCCATCCCGGTGAGTGATGAACACTATTTGTCTATGACTTTATTCTCACTCATTCCTCAACCAAAATGTCAGTGTTAAGTGTGCCTTCTAACAGGACATGTGCCAACATAATCAGACTAATTTCGTATTCCATTTTATATTCCTCTGGATTTCATCAAGTTCAAATAATTGAAATGCCAGTCAGATACTCATTCTAGGTAGTATGTTGAGTACTCTGATAGCCACATGAGTCAGAGACATATCCTACCCTTAAGGCAGCCTGGTGATGAAAAGAGATAGATAGTTATCATAAAAAGTAATTGCAGCAGTGAGATACTATTTTTAAAAATCACGAAAGGACACGTAGGCTGAGATTTGAAGATGGTTACAACTATGAAGGCAGAGATGAAAGAACATTCCAGGTAGATCAGCATTAACAAAGGCTCTGAGACAACCCCCCCTAGGATGTCTAGTTGGTCTGCCCTTTCAGAAACTTGAAAGGAATCAATAGGCAAGAAGGATGGAAAAATATGGAATGGCCTTGAGTTAGAGGGTAAGGACAGCAAGTCTTACGTGCACAATTCCTTGGCAGGTTGCCACAGAAGATTATGACAACGGACATTCTGAGAGTGGAACAAAGAAGTGGAGACGAGCTAGCTGGGAGCCTGGGGAGGCATGCGTCTTCGGTGGGTAATGTGTACCGAATACTGACAAGAGCCAGGGAAGTGAGAACCAAATCAAGAGTTCTGGTTCTGTGGATGGTAGGTCATTAATGATTGTTAAGAGAGTAATTTCAGCAAAATGGGGAAGGAAAAAGCTCAGATTGCAAAAGTTAAGGCCTGCGTGAGCAATGAGAAAGGAGAAAGAGAAGTTCCACAGACTTCACTCAGCAAAGGTCTAATGAGATGAAGCATGTAGTGATAGAGAGGACATTAGTTGGTAGGAATCAGAAAGCCTCTGTTTTCCTTCCATCATTTTCCCCTGCAACTCCCATTCCTTACATATACATTACCACCACTGAACTGAAGCTAAAATTCATCACCCACACTCCCAAAAATATTTGGGTTGTTCCTCAGACTTACTCCTGTTCTTCCTCAGGGCAATGTGGATTCCAGTTCTCTTGTAAACAGGTCCTCCTGTTTCTTGTTATGTTTAGGAACAATTGAAATTCAAGTGTCAGAAGCAATCCGCATCCCTACAACCCCAACACAAGAATGCAGGACCTTCAACCCCAACAATGAGTTGACTTGGATAAGGAACCGTTCTCTACCTATACTTCCCAAATTCCGTGGTCAGTTTTTTGATGGAAAGAGGATACAGTGACAGGATATTTAGTCCTCAAAAATGATCTGTTTCCTCTTAGCTTCACACACACAGTGATGCAACAGAATGAAAATCCACAAGATAGACCCTCGTCCTCCAGTTTTAACATTCCTTTCTAGTACACTAATTCAGTAGCCTTTGAAAACTGCACATCACTCCCCAAGCATGCTCTCCACACACACCTCTGGTTACCTTGGAATCATTCTGACTCCCCTTTTCTCCCAGCTCACACCTAATTTGCCCAGAGACCCTTTCAGCTTTACCTTTAAAATCTATCCAGAACTCAACCCTCTTTATTGCTACCACCCTCGGCCACACCACATCCTCCTACCTGGTCTCCGTCCTGCTACTCTTGTCCCTTATAACATTTCTCTTCACAACAAACATGCTTTTGAAAGGTTTAAGTCTGATGATTAGCTACTCTGCTCAGAATCTTCCAACGCCTTTCCATCAAAAGAAAAGCCAGACTGTTCATAGTGCCTACGGGGTACTGCATGGTCTGCGCCTCCTCCCCTAACTACCCCTGACCATCTCATCACTCTCCCTCTTGCTCACTCCTCACCAACCACAGTGGTCACCTTGCTGTTGGTGAACATCATGCATGACCTTTACTCTTGCTAATCCCTCAGGCTTGACTGCTGTTTCCCCAGACACCCACAGGTCTAACCATCTTAGTTTCAATGGCAACCCCACCCAAGCCCACCAGTTGTCCCCATCTTCCTTTCTTGTTTTTCTTCATTTGTTCTTATCACCACAGAAATACTTGTTTATTGTTCGTCTCTCCTGACTAAGCTTCAGGAAGGCTAGGATTTGTGTTGCTCTAGTGCCTGGTTACATTACCAGGACCTAGAACATTACCTGGTACATGGTAGCTATTTAATAAATACTTGCTGAATGACTAAATGAAGACATAAGGATTCTAAAATACAGCACACACACTTCAGTTGACTCTTCTAGAGATCACAACTATTCTCACAGATTCACCAAGAGCAAGGTACTTACCTGGACTTCTTATACCCACAGAGGAAAGGGATACTTAGGTTAATTGGGAGTTTTATTGTCACAATGACTCATTATTTATGGAAAAGAATGAAATATTTTTGTGTATCAGTGGATCTTGGATATTATAGTTATTTTAAAACTTCAAATTATCATAAAACCTTTCCGGCCTGAGGTTATACTCTCTATCTTCTCTCACCAGATGTCTTTCTTTCTGCCATCACTACTGCTAACTATTCACAGTGAAAGGATCCCTAAACAGGAAATCCATATGCTTGAAGAATATGAACTGATATCAACTTTGGGCCTTCTCTCTTTCAGAAATAATCCAAACTAAGTTGGCAAAGATTATCTCATGACCCAGCTTCTTTAAAAGGGGCACCTTGGTGGCTCAGTTGGTTAAGTGTCTCACTCTTGATTTTGGCTCAGGTTATGATCTCAGGTGAAATCGAATCTCGAATCTCCTTCTGTCCCTCCCCCCCACTCATGCTTGCACTCTCTCGCGCTCTCTCTCTCTCTAAAATAAATAAATAAATCTCTTTAAAAAATGAAAAGAACAACCTGAAAGAAGTTATAAATCTTCAGATTGAGTATTAGTAAATACAAAAAAATTTGGCTTCCAAGATATGTATTGAGCCCTTAGATTAGCTTCCTTTTTCTGCTTTCAGAAATCTAAATTCTAAATCTAAGCAAAACAAGGAGATAAAAATCTGTAGTTTAATGAGTCCTAATTATATTATTTTAGGGTCCTCAAAAATTCTGAGAATGATAATTAATTCCAGGTTGTCCAAGAAGCCTGATTTTAAGTAATGGAGAACGGTTGCAGTGACTTCTAGAAAGTTATTCCCACAATTTCAGACTCAGCTCTTTGACTTTTCATCATGAGCATTCTGTACTACCCCTGGAAAATAAAATTCTTCAAATTTGAGGTTTTAAATGAGATTTCAGGGATTCCACTTTGCTTGAAAATTCTTCCCAAATCTTTTGCATATCAAGTTGAGAAGGATCATTCAGAGGTTGGATCCAGGCTTACCCAAGGTTAAGCTTTAGGCCCAGACCGCCACATCTGAATGGATGCTTAAATTTTTATTGTTATTCTTCAACTAACCTGTAATTTGGAAAATATTTCTAAATGCATATGGTTAAAGTTTCATAAGTAATATTGTATCTGTAAATTAATGTTAACCAGTTCTTTATAGAGAGGTCCTGGAGAAGATGATGGACTGCAAATCCATATTTGGTTGAACAGAATCACAGCACCTCCTTGTCATTTAAAGTTCTTTGAGTCCCCAAACCCATGTTTCCTTACTAGTTATCTCGATTTTCTTTGGATTTGTTAAACTACCTAGACACCATGCCTGTCCATTGAAAACAAATACAGTTACCCTGAATGATTGCACCCTTTGATTCTAAGTCATATTGAAAGTAGTTTTTAATGATTTGAGAATTGTAAGACTGACCTAAGATGAATTTTATTCCAGAACTTTCAACCCTGAGGGGTCTTAGAATCAGAAGACTGCACTTTGCAGGGTGTGGCAGGCTGATCTAGAGCCGGTTTTAGAACTCCCTAAAGCTAATTGGGCCCGTATTTCCCAGTGACCTCAAAAGTGCCAACCATTCAGGAGGGAATGGAGCTTCTGAAATAACCACATAATTCCTGCAAGTGAAAAGGCTAACACTGAGTAACGCTGACTGCCATAAAAATGAAACTGCTTTTCTCATGGCTTGTAAATCGACACCAAAGACAATTAGAAAAAGAGATTCCAAAAATGTTCTTCATGGCAATACATCAGGATTGGTGCATATGTTCCAAAAGTAATAATCTAAAAGGACAAACAGTATTTGGGTGTGTAAGTCTAGGTTTGTGGCTGCTTTTTAGTCAAATTGATGCAAAGGTTATTAAAAACAAAATACCATGGTGGACCATGGTATTTTTATTTATAAAAAAATAAAATGAGTGTAAGTTACAGATGAGAAATTTTGGATTGGGGCAAAATAAACTTCACAACACAATCATAAAATAATGAATAAGCAGGCTACCATCAGGCTACCATTAATGTTTTATTCATTAATAAAACGTTATCTGCTCCAACATTACAGTTGTCTCTCCACCAAACACCAGATCACACGGAAACAAATCATTGCAAAGTTCTTCAAATATCTGAAATTGATTCTACGTGAAAGTGTCTAATAGCCATTCTACGGAATACCACCTTGGTATACTTGGTGGCATAACACTTGACAGTGTTACTTCAGCTGAGTATTATCAGAAAAGATGCTCTATTTCCTATTATAACAGTTTCAACAGGGATCTGGAAGGAATAGGTATGAATTAAAAAGAAAAGCTGGGCTTGTAGTATCAAGAGAAGTTTGCATTCTTTGGTTTTCGTTTTGGGTTTGGTTTTTTGATTTTGTTTTTTTTGTTTTTTTTTAATTAAGTTTCTGTAATGCTACCTTACACCTGTGTTGTATTTGGTGACCCAACCATATATTGAAAGATTAAGGACAATATATCTGATCAACTCTTCTGTTTGCATCTCTCACCTGCAAAACAGAGGAAATACCTGCCGACACTTCCTCTCATAGTGGTTGGCTGCATGGTGATAAGAAGGGCAGTGAACTTCATTGTTATATACACAGTGTCTGGTACAGCAAGTGTATTATCAATTTCACTTAATGAATCATTTATGTGAAAATGCTTAGAAAGTGATAAAGAGCTGTCAAGCATAAATAAAATGTAAATAAAAGTCTAAGGTGATAAACTGTAAATAAACTCTTCCTCAGCATTGATTTTATGTCAGTGGGGTGTAGGCTAAGAGCCCAACCCACCAGTGCTACCCCACCAAAAACAATAAAATCTCTACTCAGAGATGTATTCACTTGTGTTCCTTCCCTTTGTGCTACAATATTTCCACCTCTTCGAATTCAAATGCATGCACCATTTCAGCTGTAGCTCTGCATACAGGGGAATGGGGATTCATTCCTACAGGGGACGAAAATTTCTGAAAATGCTTTCTGGGAACGTGCTTTGGTGGGATAGTGAATGGTACATAGAGGCCTGAGACAGTGAAGGAGAGGTTTGACTGCCTCATCTCTACCCCTTCTGGTTTTTTGAGGATAAACATCACCCCTTCAGAATCTTGCCAAGAGTCACATCTGATGTCCAAGTCAGCAGAGACGGATTACTCTGGAAGCAGAACAGGTTTTGAGAGCAACAGTGTGGGTGCACCTCACACATTGACCAAGCATTTGGGTGCAAGGTACCCTGCACCCAGAGGGAGACATTTTAAAGCTAGCTCTAAAATTTCCTTAAAAGCGTTTGTGTAAAAAAAAAAAAAAAAAAGCGTTTGTGTACTTTTCCTAACATTGCAAAGCAATACCCACGCTGCCCAATCCCCCTGGAGTTGGGTTGCTCCCATGCTTGTATAAGCGTGAAAATCAATTTGAGGATATTCAGTAAAAACCTAAACCCTTTCCTTTTAAAAGCAAATATTTGGTTTTTCTTTCAGAACTATTTTTACACCATTTTATCCAACTTCTGAAACCTAATTCTAGCCAAAAATAAGGAAGAAAAAAACATGCCACTGGCTTCAAATGGTGCTGTTTTTAGCAGAAGCCGTAAGAATAATATAGACATCTTAGTAAAACTTCCATCTTATTTTCTGATACTTTAGAAAAATGCATTCCTCTAAAAACACATTACCCTTCAAGTGGCCTTTGGAGAAACTGAAACATTGAAGAAATCCTTGGATTGCAGCAAAGAACATTCTCCATGGACAATTCCAATCAATTACAGAAACATAACTGTACCCAGATCATATAATATACCACAGTGATGATCCTGGCTTCTGTCCATCTTGCAAAATGCTGCATCTCATAAACATTGGTCCTGCTGCTATTTGCAGCTCTCCAGCCCAGAAAGATTTACTCTCGATTGATACTTTTCATGCTAAAAATGGTTTTACATTTGCATCTTCTATTTCAGTTTTGTCATTTCGTTATCTTTGCCCACGGTGTTAATTATTTTTGGATGCTTCATCCTATCCCCAAACAATATATCTGAAACACTCATGAGGATGCATTGCATAAATATTGAATGTGTTAAAGACAGAGTCTGAGGTAATTCAGAATGAATTTAAGTAAATTGATTGGAATCAGCTTTTATTTAGGAAATCTTCTAGGGACAATTCTGACATATTTAAAATAACTAACTGTTCACAGAGATGCAGTCTGCTTGTGCATTCCAACAAATCCATGAATCAGCAATTAGATCAGAAATACATCCCTTTAATATGCTAGAGAACAGCTAAAAAGAGATTCAGGAAGATGATACCAATTACAGTATTAAAATACCTGGGAAAATTCTTCAGAACAAAAATGTTTTTAATAAAATCAGATAAAGATAATGTAACAATGATGAGGTGTTAAAATGAAAAATGGAAATGGAAAGTGCACCCAAGCTGTAATTACATACATGTTTTATAAGTTCAGAAGACAGAAAAATGAGATTTGTTCCACCCTGGTGAACAGCAAGGGAAAGAGAAGTGGCAACTGTAATTAAAAGTCAAATGTCTTGCATTGGATTTGGCAATGATTTCTTGTGTATAATACAAAAGGCATAGGCAACAAAAGAAAAAATAGACAAGTTGACTCCATGAAAATTAAAAACTTTTGTGCTTCAAAGGACACTATTAACAGAATAAAAAGGCAACCCACACAATGGTAGAAAATATTTACAAATCGTGTATCTGATAAGGGATCAATACCCACACAATGTAGACAACTCCTAAAACTCAACCAAAAAAACAACTTGACTCAAAAAGTCGGCAAAGGAACAGATATTTCCCCCATGAGATACACAAGTAGCCAATAAACTCATGGAAAGATGCTCAACATCACTAATCACTAGAGAAATGCAAATCAAAACCACAATGAGATGTCATCTCATGCCAATTACATTAAAATAACAGAAACTAACAAGCGTTGGTGAGGATGTGGAGAAATTGAAATCTTTATGCACTGTTGGTGGGAATGCAAAATGGAGGAAAAAATAGTATGGAAGTTTCCCAAAATAATAAAAATGGAATTACCATTTGATCAAATAATTCCACTTCTGGGTATATATCCAAAAGAATTGAAAGCAGAAATATTTGTATGCCTGTGTTCATAGCAGCATTATTCACAGTAACAAAAAGATGGAAGCAACCCAAGTGTCCAATAACAGATGAATGGATAAGTAAAGTGTGTGTGTACCTATAATGAAATATTATTCAGCCATAAAAGGGAAAGAAATTCTGACATATACTACAACAAGGATCAACCTTATTAAGGACATAATACAAAGTTAAATAAGACATCACAAAAAGGCAACTACTTTATGATTCCACTTATATGACTTACCTAAAGTAATCAAATTTATAGAGACAAAAAGCAAAATGGTGATTGCCAAGGGCTGGGGGATTGGAGTAGTGCAGAGTTAATAGGTATAGTTTCAGTTTTGCAAAATAAAACAAACTTAGGAGATGGACGGAGGTGATGGTCACATAACTCTATGAACGTACGAAATAACCCTGAACTGTATACTTAAAAATGGTTACATAGTGAATATTTAGTGTTTTTCGCCACAATTAAAAAAGGTGTTATTTTTGCAAAGTCAAATATTCCTGGATCAAAGATGAAAAATTACAAGAAAACCAAATGACATTCAAAATGTTTATTAAAAATTCAGGACAATGCACTATGCAGTCAGAATACTATAGAGCCCAAAGTAAACATTTGAAATAGAAAATTTATCAGATCATTTTATCAATTTATTTTATGGAAAATATATGTGAAAAACTATTAAATGCTGGATCTGGAAATCTTTGTTTCTAGATTTTTTCTTAAGTGGAGTAGACACAACTAATTTCCATTCACTCATCCTTTGCTACTCCTTTTCTTACCAGAATCCATACTCCTAAATTAGGTCAGAATCAGGCCTTCTCCGAATGAGAAGGTGAGTCAACATCCCCAAAACTCAGCCCAAGACTTTGCACCTACAACACACAAAAAGTTTTTGGTAGGTTGATTAATAGTCCCTTTGTGACAGCCACACCTTCTTGGTACCAAGAAGTCAGGCCTTCTCTTTCCCCCATCTCCAACATGTATGTTTGTGAAGTACCCGAACCCCAGGAAGTAGTAGTCATTCAAATAGTTCCTCTTTGAACCCAGAGGAAATAGTACAAAAGGGTTTTTCTTATTTATATTTAGCTCATTCTTTTTTATTATGAAATGTTTCAAACATATCAAAAATGCAGAAACTAACATAATGGATATCCCTGTACTGTCTCCAAATTTATTGAATTATAACATTTTTCATACTTACTTTTTCCAAGAGAAATAAAACATTAAAGATATGGTTGATATTCTGGTACCCATTTTCCCCGATCCTGTTTTTCCCCTGTACCCCGGAGCTAGTCCTTACTTTGAATTATTATCATTCGTGTACATGTTTTTATACTATTACTGGTATAACTATATAATTTTGTTCATGCTTTTACATGATTTTCACATATACGTAAAAACAATACATACCAGTAGTTGTGGGAAGCCTCCAAGATAGTTCCCAATAACCCCTGCCTCCTGGGATTCACACCGTGGGTGATTGCCTCCCCTAGAAAAAGGTTGAACAGAATACAGCAGAAGTGATGGGCTATCACTTCCAAGACTTAGTGATAAAAAGACTATATTGTTTTTGAGATTTATCCAGGTTGACATAGTTTATTACACTAGCTCAATATGTCACAGTTTATTTATTCATTTTTACGTTGAGGAGCTTTGTTCCTAACAGGTGCTACTACAAATAATGACTGCAACAAATACTTCCTACTTCTCACTGAATTACCTTTAATTTCATAAAAATGCACATAGCTAAATAGTGTGCAAATTAAGGTTTTAGTTCAAGAATCAGAAGAAATTAGACACAAAGAATTTATGATTTGCCTAGACTCCCCCAACATGTTTATAAATTTTTAGGGCAAAATTTGACCTGCTAAAGTGAAACTATGGAATTCTCCACAGGAACATATCCAAGTAGGTCATGTTGAAATTGTAGAATAGAATAAAGCCACCCATGAAACCATACTCCAGGCCAAGCTGAGGAACACGGGCTGCAGAGTCTTGTGCTTTCCTGGTTATGTGCAAAAGGAGCTAAGTCAGCATGCTTTTCCTTTTTCTGCTCTCCTTTAAACTTAGATTTGATGGCAGTATTTCCCAGTGGATGCTTCTTTGTGCCTCAGTAGGAGATCCCTTCACCGGTGGCTTCTCTAGCAGTCACCTGAAGAAAAAAGTCATGAAGCAGCGCCCCCATTTTCACTACTCTGCAGAACCCCCATGCC
>CM053608.1:51671102-51737226 GCA_028646535.1 Procyon lotor
ACCCAGGCGCCCCAAGACAATTTTTTTTAAAGATTTTTTTATTTATTTAGTTGACAGAGAGAGACAGAGAGAGGGAACACATGCAGGGGGAGTGGGAGAGGGAGAAGCAGGCTTCTCACGGAACAGGGAGCCTGATGTGGGACTCCATTCCAGGACCCTGGGATCATGACCTGAGCCGAAGGCAGACGCTTAACAACTGAGCCACCCAGGCACCCCTAAGACAAATTTTCATAAAGCAAAAGTTAGTTCGGTCTGTAGTCATAAAAAGCATTGCTGGAGATCTTGATAAACACCAGTGCTTATGGGAATAATGAAAGTAAGTATGTGGACAGTACACTTGGAGTAGAAGTCATGGAAGTGTTTTGTGCCTGACAGCATTTTGGTTTTGTTTTGGTTTTGAGACCATTATCTAGGTCACAGGAAAATAATTGTAATGAAAAGGTCCGCCTATAGGTGGCAAACTTATACTGCTCGCGTTCTGTCCTTGAGCGTCCTTGCAAACAAATGTCACTGGGGATGGAGATGAAAGTGACATCTAAAGAAGGAAAACAAGAAACCTAAATGGATTCAGCAATAACTTTCTTACCCAAACTTAAAATTAGAAAAAAAAAACTACGTGATTTCACAAAACACTTAGTCTGATTTGTCTGTGAAAACCCCTCATGGAGTTGTGCCAAATACATTCTTTTAATGAATGAAGGTAGGCAGATCCCTACCTGGGGAGCGCTGATAGCCTGGTGGCCCATCTGGAGAGCCTCCAGCAAGAGCTCTCATTTCCCGGGAGCTGTTGTCCCTGATTTCACAGTTGAGGAAACAAGCTCAGAAAGACACTGGGCAAGTGGCACTTGAGACTGGAGCCCAGCGCCTGGCATTCCAAGTCCTGTCTCTTCCTGTTACTTTCTGCTGTCCCCATCATAAGGCAGAAAGTGACAAAATGATCCCGGATTTGGGGATAGAACTAATTCTGTTCAGGTTTATCTCTCAAAATGGGTGACAGCTGGTCCCTTCCAGAACCTTCTATACTAGAATGGTCTTAGATGCCTCAGACCCTGCCCCTTGCTCCGGCTAACCCAGCCTTACTCCCTCACCATAGAGGGTAGGGCTGTTTCCCACACTGTGGGGCTCGATTTCCTGAGACTTCTAAGGAAGATTGTAAAGAATCTAACTTACTAACAAGAAAACACGTCCTTCTACTCTACTTACAAAAACAAATCTTTGGATAAAATTCAATCTTTTTAAGTGTGTTTAATTAGAACAGTATTAAATGTCTATTTAAACATATAAAGAGAATAAACTCCTCGCTCCTTTCAGAAGCTTCCTCCATTCCATTCCAGACCTATTCCTGTGTATTTACACATACGTGGGTACATAAGTGTACATATAGAGGGTTTTCTTTACCCACTTCCTATATCAGGAAGTGCTTTTTTCACTGAACAGTGGACCTTGGAGAGCTTTATGTAGATAGGTCGCTTGATTTCATGCGGCACGGGATTTAGAGTTTGGCTGGACCGTGGTCTATGACCCATTCCCCTACAGGATATTTGGGTTATTTCAATCTTTCACTATTGCAGTTCTGTGGTGAAATCCCTTTACACATGACCATGCACACGAGCAAGTATCTCTGGAGGATAAATTGTTAAAAATGTAAAATTATTGGAACAAAGTATTTATACCTTCAAAATTTTTAGGAACAGTAATAAATCGTTCCCTTCCCCTCATCCCCCCCATGAAGGCTGAACTGACTTTTTTGTCAACTGTTCATCTTCTTTTCTCTTTCTCTCTTGCTAACTTTCCGTTCTCATCCTATATTATGGGTCACTTTTACCTGATGTTCTAACTTCAAGCCTGAACTCTTCCTTCCCCCTCTGTCTCTCACATGTAACTCATCAGAAAGCCCTGATGGTGGGGGCGCCTGGGTGGCTCAGTGGATTAAAGCCTCCACCTTTGGCTCGGGTCATGATCTTGGGGTCCTGGGATCAAGCCCCACATCGGGCTCTCTGCTCAGCAGGGAGCCTGCTTCCCCCTCTCTCTCTGCCTGCCTCTCTGCCTACTTGTGATCTCTCTCTCTGTCAAATAAATAAATAAAACCTTTAAAAAATTTTTTTTAATTTAATGAATGAATGAATAAGAAAGCCCCGTTGGACTGACCTTCAACCATGTCCACAACTCAGCCACTTCTCACCGTCTCTACGGCGGTTACCTGGTAGAAGGCACGGGCACCTCTGCCCCGGACCCCTGCAACAGCCTCCCACACATCTCCCTGCTTCTGCCTCCCTCAAACTGCTTCAGCACAGCAAGCAGAGTGATCCTGTTAATGTGGGTATTGAGGAGGGCACGTATGGCATGGAGCACTGGGTGTGGTGCATGAACAATTAATCTTGTAGCGCTAAAAAAAAAACATATTTGGGAGAAAAATATGAAAAATAAAAATAAAAAATAAATAAATAAGAAATATATTCTCTATAGAAATATAATATTTTATAATAAATAAAAAAGAAAAATAGAAAAAAGAAAAATAAAAGAAAAATAAATATTCTCTATGGCCAAAAAATAAATAAATAAATAAATAATAAAACCAAGTCAGATCTTTGCACCCCCGCCACTCCATAGCCCGCCATAGCTTCTTACTTCGCTCAGACTGAAGTCCTCACAGTGGCCCCGGAGTCCCCCATGATCTGCCCCTCTTGTCTCTCCTCTACTCTCCCACTCCCTGCTTCGCTCTGCTTCAGACACCGAGCTTCTTGCTTTTCCATGACCACAGGAGGGGCACCCGTTTTGGGGTCCTTGCTCTGGCAGTCCCCTCCACCCGGACATCCGCTTAAATAACCCTTCTTCAAGTGGGCTTACCTTGCACCTTTGCCACAAAGCCACCTGCAGTCTTAATACTGCACAGATCCCCAGCCAGTGCTCTGCACCCTTTGCTCCTTTTTATTTTCCCACAGCACTTAGAACCCTCTTACCTACGTTGTAACTTCTTAAACTATGTTCATTGTCTGTCTCCACTCATCTGCATGTGCCACATGGATGGGGATCTTTGCTGTTTTGTTCACTGAAAAATCCAGAGCACACAGAGCAGTACCTGGGACACAATAGATGCTAAATAAATATCAGTGGAATTGGAATTACCATTCCTCCTCCTGTTGCAATTATGAAACAGCTTCACAGAGCTGTGGTTTTGACATGGAGACATTCCCTTGAGGATGATGTTGTCCTTATAGCTTTTTGAAAATACATTTCAAAAAGGAAAAAAATGGAAAAATTGGACATCATCAAATTTTAAAACTTTTGCTATGTGAAAAATCCTGGAAAAGGGATGAAAAGACAATTTTGGAAAAAATGTATTTGCAAATCATATATACGACAAAGGGCTTGCATATATAGATAGAGTACATAAAAAACTCTCAAAGCACCACATTAAAAAACAAACAAAACATCCAATTGGAAAATGCACAAAGGACATGAACAGACATTTCATCAAAGGGGATAGAGAGATGGCACATAGATATGATAAGCTGATCACCATCATTAACCATTGGGGAGATACAAATTACCAGCATAAAGATATCAGACCTATCATAATGGCTAATGTAGAACAAAATGAAAACACTCCATGCTGACAAGAATCTGGGGAAACTGTATCGCTCACACACCATTGGTGGGAAGGTAAAATAGTACATTCACTCTGGAAAACAGTTTGGCAGTTTCTATTAAAACCTAAAAGTAGACTTCCCACATAACTCAGCAGTTGTATCCTTGACCATTTGTCCCTGAAAAATAAAAACGTATAACTATAGGAAACAATCTGGGGGCTGCTGGTGGGGAGGTGGGCTACTGGGTGGTGGGCAGGAAGGAGGGCACTGGTTGGAGTGAGCCCTGGGTGTTCCATGCAGGAATTCTACCCCTGAAACTAATAATACACTATATGTTAACTAAACTGAATTTATATAAATAAATAAAAGTTAAAAATAAAAAAATATGGTTACACAAAAATTTATACGCAAATGTTCATAATGGCTTTATACATATATCCAAAAAACTGGAAGCCACCAAAATGCCCTTCAGCAGATGAATGGTTAAATAAACTATGGTACCTCCATACCGCGGAATATTATTCAACAATAAGAAGGAATGAACTATGAGGAATGAGAAGGAATAAGGTATGTAACCACTTGGATGAACCTCAAGCATCTTATGCTGAGTCAAAGTCAGTCTTAAAGGTTACATATTATATGAGTCTCTGCATAAAACATTTTTGAAATAAAATAAAAGAGAAAGGTTACTGTAGTTGCCAAGGTTTAGGGATGGGGCAGGGACTGAGGGATAGGTGTGGGTGTAAAAGGTAACATGAGGAAGGCTGTTGTGATGTTCTAACTCTGTATCTTAATTGTGGTGATGGTTATACTAAGCTACGTGTGTGACAAAACTGCATACAACTACACACACATGCACACACACGCACACATGCGAGGGTGTATGTAATGGCAGAAGCCTGCTAAGTTCTGCGGACTGTACCAATGTTAATTTCCTAGCATTGGTATGTACTCCAGTTATACAAGATGTTAACACGGAAAAGGTTGCGTGATAAGCACACCAGACTTCCCTGTACATTTCTTTGCAACTTCCTGTAAATCTGTAATTATTAAGAAAAGTTTCAAGAAGAAATCCAGGCTCACTGGTAAGCACCTCTTCTTTCTGCTCAGAGATGTTTCTGCTTCCTTGATTTCACAGAGATGTTTGCCCCCTGGGTTACTCTTTTTATTTTCAATACGTATTTTTACTTGGTCTTTTTCTAGAAAGTTTGAATCACTTTTCAAGGGAAAGTCGGGAAATACTTAATTGGGTGAACATTATCCTTGTGTGATTCTGGGGAAGCTACTCAGATCTCTGTTCTTCAGCCTTCCCTCTGGAAACTTGGAGAAACGTCATCTGTCTCTTTCCTCATAGAATGCTGAGGATTACAAATTCACAGAGGCTCCAATGAACTCCTTCCATGCTGAAATCATAGAACAAGTGAGAACTGGGTGAGCCTCCCCTCTGCTGAGTGCTTTCCACAGTCTACTCACCACACAGGTGTTTCCAACACCCCATCTCATTGGTCGGACTCCAGTTCATTCTTCAAAGGTCTATGAAGGTCCTTTATAAGCTACAGCATCACTGACCACTGGATCACTGGTAGCTAATAATACTATTAAATATTATGGACCTAGTATGTTTACACCCTTCCTCAAATTTCCAGTTAGTCAGGGGAGCCTGGGTGGCTCAGTCTATTAGTATCTGCCTTTGGCTCAGGTCATGATCTCTGGGTCCTGGGATTGAGTCCCATGTTAGGCTTCCTGCTCAGCAGGGTGTCTGCTTCTCCTCTCTCTCTCTCCCATCCCTGCTTGTGCTCTTCCCCTCTCAAATAAACAGTAAAATCTTATTTAAAAAAATTTACTTATTTGAGAAAGAGCAAGCAAGAGAGAGAGCACAAGTTGGTGGGGGAGAGAGAGGGAGAAGCAGGCTCCCCACTGAGCAGGGAGGCAGCCACAGGGCTTGCTCCCAGGACCCTAGGATCATGACCTGAGTTGAAGGCAGATGTCTAACTGTATCCCAGCTGTTTTGTTCACTGAAAAATCCAAAGGGATTTTTCACTGAGCCATCCATGTGCCCCAATAAATAAAAGCTTTTAAAAATTTTCCTATTAAAAAAATTTTTTTTCCTATTAGTCAAAGTAAGTGTGATATTTCTAAAGTTACTCTTTAAAAAAAAATGCATGAACTGATTAGTAAATACAGTTTTAAAATATATTCAGCTATTTTAAAGAATTTCCTCCAGAATTTGGTCGATAGGTTTTTTCAAACCATTTTGTGCATGCTGATGTCAACTTTTTTGTCAAATTCTCCCTTCCATGCATCCCAGCTGCACATGGTCCTCTCTTTCTTCATCCCAGTTACAGTCTTGTTTCACTCTCCCACTTTCTCCAGAACATGCCCCACTAAACAAATTTGCTGTGTCACTTCCGGTCTTACAGTCCCTGGGATAAAGTGTTGCTTGCTGGTCCCTCAGTAACCACTCAAGCCCCCATGTGATTATTTCCAATGTATCATGATAAACCTTCCCTGACGTGTGTGGCACAAGCCTAGAACCCACAAGGAGGGGCGTCTGGGGAGGGTGAGCTCTCCACCATAGAGTGCTCTTGTGCAACTTATGAAAAGGTACCATCCCTGGGTAGGACAGAGGACTGCGTGCAGGCTCAATTTCAGTCCTGGCCTGTCCGGGCGTGGCACAGCCTCCTAGCTGGTACCAGGAGCTCGGGAGCAAGTGCAGGCTCAATTTCAGTCCTGGCCTGTCCGGGCGTGGCACAGCCTCCTAGCTGGTACCAGGAGCTCGGGAGCAAGTTCAAGAGCACAGGCTCAGCTCCTCCTCACCTCTGCACTGACTCCATCACTGACTGTCAGTGTTTCTATTTTTTTTTTTTATTAAGATTTTATTTATTTGACAGCGAGAAACACAGCGAGAGAGGGAACACAAGCAGAGGGAATGGTAGCGGGAGAAGCAGGCTTCCTGCAGAGCAGGGAGCCCGATGCGGGGCTCGATCCCAGGACTCTGGGATCATGACCTGAGCCGAAGGCAGACGCTTAACGACTGAGCCACCCAGGTGCCCCGACTGTCAGTGTTTCTAAGAGCAATCTCTTGACACTTATGTGACACATTCCTCCCTGCCTCCCAGCAAAAATTATAAAACCCTTCATCATGAAGTTTTACCAACCCATCCTGTTCGGGGACCGCAGTGCCAATGCTCTTTGGGAAGTCAGCAGACCACTCGGTTCTAGGACAAGCTCTATTTTGGTTTTCTTTAATGAGGAAGGGCGCCCTCTGGCTGCCCGTGTCACCGATTAGTCTTCCCCCACCCTTCCAGAGCAGTGGCCTGTGACTCACAGCTCAACATGCCTGATGCGTACGTTCTGTTGAGTTGAATGAGAACATCTGACTCTGTGTCAATTTGCAGTGGGGCACATTTCCCCCATTCTCCACACTGTGTGAGAGCAGCTCACTCAGTGCTCATCTCTGTCGGCTAGTCTGAAAATTGGAACCTGGGACATTTGACAAATCACTGGCCACATCGTGGTTACAGGTGGTGACATATTGCTGCTGCTGCTTATTCATGAAACCGGAGGTTAAGACTCCGTGTCCGAGATGTAAACTAGGGAAAACCCCACATAAAGCACCAGCGTTGGACAGAATATCACATAGACAATTTCCAACCGAAATGCCGGTTATTAGAAGTCATGTGCAGTCAGGCGTTGCCATGGAATCCATTTGTTTCTAAACCAGCTCCTCCTGCTGGAATAGTTTCTGATCATCATGTCTATAGTGGGGAGAGGGGCAGAGGGAGAGAGAGAAGGTGAGAGGGAGCCATCTGATATCAAACTCTGTGTTATAAATACACTCGAGCCCTAAAATGAGTAAGAAATTAAAACGTGTAAGGAGACTTAACATCAGCTGGAACACACATTTACATTGCTATCCGGTTTGGAGTGAAAAAAAAAATCACATTGCCATCATGGTTTCGTTTCTGGGACTTGTGATTATTCAGGGAGAATACACAATGGCTTGTCATAGGACATTTATCTTCACAAACAAGTTATCAGATCTCCAGGAGTGAAAATAAATATCTAAGCAGATCTAAACCACCACAGGCTGCACATTTGCAGTATACTTGTTTTCTCTTATGTATGATTTTATTTAGATTCTTAACCAGACCATTACAGCTTTTCCTCCTGTGAAACTGCTGCCAGGACGAATCTATCCCCTGTTTCCTCTGAGTTATTTGTTTAAATCATGAGAAGTGATTGGCTGGCCTATGTTAATGCTTGAGTCATTTTTTTTGTGGGAAAGTCCCCATGTGTTTGTAGGTAAAACACAAAAACAGGTTGATCAGATATCAACTTGGGACAACTGAATTTCAAAACATAAAGAATCCATAAATTAACTACTATTTTAACATATGTACAATATAATTGATTATAATTAGTCAGGAGATCTGTTAGATGAAGACACATTAAAATTATATTTGCATATTTATCTTCTGTGTTTTGCATTAAAAAGTACTAAATGTTTCATAGGAGGAAAAAAATTGTTGGTACATGATGCTAGATCTTTGACCCTGAAGAGCTCCTCCAGGGGTTCAAGAAACCCTCATCTTCATTAAGAGTCAAGTCCCAGCTTTTCCTCCTGCCCAAGGACCTTAACTCACTTCAGAGCCAAGAGGGTCCCACCTCCAAACATTTCTGGACAAGCCACAGGAGGGAAACTCAAAAGGTCCTCAGGGTATGAAAAGATGTTCAACCTCTGTAATTAGAGAAGAACAGAAGTAGACTGATTTTTTTCACGTTATCAGATTGGCCAGGAAAAAAAAAAGAAAGAAAGGAGAGTTACAATGTGCTTCACTGCAAGGCTGGGAAACAGTCACCGCCTCACTGTCAATTGCCACAACTCCCCTGGAGGGTAATTTGTCCATATCTATTGCGAGTACCAATCTACATACCCTTGATCCAGCAACTCCACTTTTGGGACTCTGTCCCGTGGTTGTGTTTGTACACAGGTAAATGACACCTGTGTACTTTATTCGTTGCTGCATTGTTTGCAATAGCAACGATGGGAAACGACCTAAATGCTGTCAGTGAGTGACAGGTTACATAAATTATGCGGATATATTCTTAAAATGGAAATCTACATAGATGTTTAAGAAAGGAAGGATGAGGAAGCCGCTATGGAAAGTGAAAATATCAAGGTGCAGAACGATATATAAAAAGATCAATCTTAGGGGCACCTGGGTGGCTCAGTGGGTTAAAGCCTCTGCCTTCGGCTCAGGTCATGATCTCAGGGTCCTGGGATCAAGCCCCGCATCGGGCTCTCTGCTCAGCAGGGAACCTCCTGCTTCCCCCTCTCTCTCTGCCTGCCTCTCTGCCTACTTGTGATCTCTTGCTCTCTGTCAAATAAATAAATAAAATATTAAAAAAAAAAAGATCAATCTTAATGTTTGCTTAAGTATGCATAAACAACCCTAGTTGTTTTATATATATATATGTTAATAATAAGAAACTAAAGAGTTGTATAGCAGCGGACGCCTACTGACAGCTCAAAGGTGCACTTACTTGGTTTGCATAACATTTTAAAATTGAATTTCACTTAATAATCTGATATCCAAGTAAGGGTAAAAGTGAAGCTTAAGAAGTGGTGTTGATAACCTGTTTGTTTTTCCCACCCAGTTTTAGGGCACTACCTTGGACATAACCAAAGCAGGGTGGAGGGACTCTGCATTGGGAGCACTGATGAGAACCAGTTTCATACCAGGAGTAGAGCAATGGCTCAGAGAGAGAAATCCTCAACCCAAACCTCTCTCTAGGTTTCCTAAAGGGGCTTAGGAGCCACAGCTGGGAAGAGGCACGCATAGCCCCCTCATCCTCCCCGATGTGCCCAAGAACAGCCCTGACTTATCCATTTGTCACTGCTGGCACAGTCCATAACACCCAGGATAGTTTTAGAGATTCATGGGATGTTTTAATTTTAATTTCTTTTACAATCAGAAAAAAGATAGATATGAGAATAATGAATATATGATAATGAATTCAGCCTGAACTACACACTTCATTTTTTATGTGTGTAAAAAATTATTTATTTATCCATTTATTTATTTCTTGTAAATAAAAAATAAATTTTTAAATAAATAAATTTTTAAATAAAAAAAAAAAATTTTATTCCTTGTAAAATATAGTCTTTAACTTTGTTATGGAGGAAAGGACCCGTAAAAATATGACAAAAGTGCCCAGGGACTGACAAAGTCATAATGTCCTAATGGGGCCCTGCGCAGAAGGGAGCACTTGCCACTTGGTGGAGGCCTAGACCTCACAGACCTAATGGGTATCGGCAGGGCCTCTTCCTCCAGGGACAGCATTCTGCACCAACGCTACACACACCGTGGGCCCTTTATGCTTAAAGTACTCTGGCACAATTAGGGAATAGTTTCTGTGCCAAAAGGAGAACCAAAGCTAATCTGCTATTTTTCCAATTTGCCTTGCTCCTGGTTGATTGATCCGAACCCTTTGGATTTCTTCTTTGTAGCCCAGCTAGAACCCTGGAACCCTGGAACCCTGGAACCTTCTGGGGATGCCCTGAGCACTTCCCTGCCCTTCTAAGGCCGAACGCCCCACTGAACTGTGGCCTGGCTGAGTTCCTAGGCCTCCTTGCCTTCATCTTGAGGCCATTATCTCATCATCTTTCCTAAGAAGGCATCCTAATGATCTATCTTCAGGGACCCCATCTTATCACAGCTATGAGCCTGGTCCCTGGACCTCAAATAAACAGTTGTATCATTTTATACCCTATGCCCAAGGTCCTACTTGGCACAAGACTATCACTTTCCCTTCCAGTCTTCTTCTCCAAAAACAAGCTAAGAAAAAGCAGATTGAGGCAATGGTTCTCACCTGTGAACTTATTAGAAAAGCAAATTACTGGGTCCCTGCCCAGCTTTGCTGAATCATAAACTCTGAGAGTAGGGACCAGCAATCTGTTTTAACAGGCCCTACAGGCAATTCCCATGCAAGCTGGAGTTTCAAAACCACCCAGTTAGGAGCAAGGGTACCCAGATTTTTGAAGGTAGACTTCCGTGTCCTCGGGGCCCAGAGACGATGATGAGGACCCTGAGACTCAGGAACCGTGCCTCAAACTCTGGAGGCACTTGATCCGGGCCCAGGCCAGCACAGAGGTAATTCCCGGGGATCCTGAGATGACATCAGAAGGAAGGTAGGCACAGGCTGCACTTATTTGAGACTCCAGACTCAGAACCTGGAGACTCAGCAACTTCTGTGGGGCAGTGCTCCGGCCAGGTTAAGCCCAGGCGTCCTGGAGCTGGGAGGCCACTCTCACCTTACTGTGTGAGGAGGAGCCTGTGCCCCTCCCTCTGAGGTCGTTCTTATTCCTGCTCCTACAGCTCTCAGAGCTACTTTGTCTCTGGGCCATCCTCTCTCCTCTCCCACAATTTACAGAATGTCCGAAAGGGATTTCCAATTTCTAAATCGGGAGGGGGGGGAAGGGGGTGTCCTAAAGTCCTTTTGTTTAGAGCCACATTCTGCCACCACTTCCCACCCGCAGGTGACCCTGAGGCTCTGCCCAGGCTGGAAGCTGCTCATTTGTTATAAAGAGAGATCGGTCTCAGGAGAATGCTTTGCCCACTCCTCCTAGACAGTGGTTCCTCTTTAGGCACTCCCAGCATAGTCCCAGGGTTCATAGGTGCCCAGGAATTGACACAAAGTTGGGGCTCAGAGAAGGGAAAACTCTCCAGAAGCCTAATTCAAAAGCTCTCAAAGCCAGAGGAGGGTGAATCACATGCCCTCTGGGTCCACCCAGTTCTGATGCCCTTCACTCTTTTGGAGACCACTGACCCCAAGTCCCCTTGCGCCCACCCGCCTCACCCCTGCCGCCCTCCCCGCCCCCCAACCACGCGGTGCATCTTCGCCAAAGGCTCTCCAGCCCAGCCTGGGATGCACTCCTGAAGTGCAAGAGAGCATGTTTTGGTCTGAAAATCAGAAACCGATTTAGGAATCAAAGTATCTCTCAAACCAAAGTCACCAATCAATGTTCATCTTCAGCTTTTGAACATTTTGGTTGTGCTCCTATGCCCAACTGTGCTGAAACACACACACACACACACACATCATCATCATCATCATCATCATCACCATCATCATCCCCAGCTAAAAATAACAACAACAGAAGTGTAAAAAGTGCTGGCGCCCTTAGAGACAGGCAGCCCCCTGGTCCTGTCCACAGAATGCACATCATCAGAGTTTTCTAGCTACTTTTAATATTTGAATAATTCATTTCTTTTAAAGTGTGCACAGAAGTACTCTTGTTTCTCTGTTTCTCTGCGATCAACTCAAGATTTTATTAGGCTATGGTTTCAAAATCTGGGTGGAAAATATTATCCAGATTACTTAGAGAAACTACACAAAATTCACTACTCTCATTTTTCAGGTTGGTGCCTTTCTTTTTCTTTCTTCCCCTTTTACTTCCTTTCTCTCTCTCTCTCTCCCTTATCTTCCCTCCCTTCCCTCCTTTCCCCCCTTTCCTCCTTTCCCTCCTTTTCTTCCTTCCTTTCTTTCCTTCCTTCCTTCTTTCTTTCTTTTTCTTTCTTTCTTTCTTTCTTTCTTTCTTTCTTTCTTTCTTTCTTTCTTTCTCTCTCTCTCTCTCTCTCTCTCTCTCTCTCTTCCTTCCTTCCTTCCTTCCTTTCCCTTTCCTTCCTTTTTTTCCTTTCTTTTTAAATGTGTATTCATTGAAGCTAATTTTTTAGACATTTCAATGGTCAATTCAGTTAGGCAACCTCAGAAGCAGTGTCTCAGAAAGGACTGTCTTGTTTTGCATAAAATCTCACACTTTACAAAATGTCCTGATCAAACAAGTGATATATACTATAAACTTAAAAAATATTAAATATGGCTATTATTTGGAGGTTCCTTCTATTCTTCGTTTTTTAGCAGACTTGTCCCATCAGGTCGAAGTCGTAAGGAGCCCTTGTTTGCTCCTCAACATCAGGCTGTCTAAATGTGATAATAAAATGAGGCTACAGCAGTATTCACTTATGTATAGGGAAGAAGAAAAATGTTAGTATTCCCCTAGACATTAATATTTCCGTAGATAAATTCTCCTCAGCGGTAGGGAGTGAACATCTGGATATAACATACTGAGATATTCAGGTGACTATCTTCAGATGTTGCATCTTGATTATTAATAAGTGTATCATTCGTCTTGACCTTGGCCACTGAGCAAAATCCGTGCCTGTGTGCTTTTTACAAACGTGTATATGTGATGTGGAAGCGGGTAAACGCGCATGTATGCGTTCCTAGCAGTCTGTAAAAACAAAACAAAACAAAAAGAGTGTTATGGGAGCGAGGAATGGGCGACAGAAACCACTCTAGTTTTGCTAAGATGCTCAAGCAGCTGGGCACAGAGAGGAGTTACCAGAACGTAGGATAGAAGTCTGTGCCCGAGCAGAGTCAGCATCACAATGCGCCCAGGTCGGCACCAATACGCTGAAACCCAGCTCTGTAGTTCGCGCCGGAATTCCGCTGAGCGTTCTGCTTCTTTTCCAACCCAGAGGTTTAGCTCTTCGGTCTGGACTTTGCCTGGTGTTGGGAGGGGTCCGGCGGGCCTCGGGGCCCCCTCCTCTTGGTTCCGGGAGCGCGCGGCGCGCGGAACTCCGCACGCACAAGCGCGTAGGTTCTCAGACCCGCCGCAGCGGGCGCGCCTTGCCCCCTAATCTAGAGCCTTGGGAGCTCGCCCGTCGTGCTGTCCGAACGGGCTAAAGGAGGGCTCCTTGCGGGCAGCCTCTGGGGTCGCCTCCGAGGTAGAACAGACTCACAGGGGTACGATTTTGCTGTTTGCCCTCCTTAGCCGAGGGAAGGAGGAAGATGTATGTTTACAACAGGCTCCGTTTTCTTCCCGCTTTAGGAAATCGTTTTGGGGTTGCATAGACAGTGCCCCAGGGCCAGAGGTACTTGCAAAGGAGGCAGCGGCCTAGACGGTCTTAGGATTCTTGTTTGGTGTTGGTGGGTCGCAAGCGCCCATTTCTTTCTTTCCCGGGCTTTCCCCCTTACTTTTTGGGAAAGAAGCGGGTAGGACTAGCTTCTTAAACTCAAGAAATTAATTTAAAATTTCTCACGCTGGAGGCGAAGGCAAATTCTCAGAACACGTGGGAGGCACCAGAGGTTCTGGCTTACGCCCCTCGCTGCCCTGATGCTCGGGAGGGGCCCTCGGGCGGGGTCGCCGGGAGGGTGCGAGGCCGGGTCCCCGCACCCGGGCGGGGGAGGGCGTGCAGGAGCCGCATTCCGGCCTCAGTCTAGGTTCAAAGATTAGAAAAACAGGTGTTACGTCGCCATGCTAATTCACTCACTCGGTAAACGCGGCTCAGACAGTTGTGTGCGGAGGACTTAGCGAGGGGGCCGCCCCCACAGGGCCGAGCATTCACTTTGTTTATTAAACATCTACTCGGTTCATCGACTACTGGGCTTCACTGGGACTCAGGAGCAGCCCGCCGGTCCCCTCAGGATGTCATCTTTGGTGTGAAGACCTACCTACTCATTTTGCCCATTTTGTTTCTGAAAAGAAAACACTGCCTTTCTTCTGGTAATCCGCTCTATTGTATGGGGAGCAGCGCACCTCCTGACGCCCCAGGGTGTCTCTGCCTTGGGCAAGGGCTTCGGACCCTAATGAAGCACTAACACACCTGCACGTTGTTGAAGGAGAGGTAGGGTTTAAGTAACCACTGACTTAACCGAGATTCTTTCCAGAACAAAGTCGGAATAGAAAACCGCTTAAACTCTTGAGTGCCATTGCTGCGCCCGGCCACTTCATTTACCCGGAAGATCTGTCCAGATTCGGGGTGGTGGAAGGGTGGGGGAGAAGGGTCACGGAAGGTTTTTTCACCCTCCCCAAACACACACCCTCTCTCTTTAAATACAGTAGTTAACTTGATCTTATCTGGTTTTCCTGGAATGTCGTATAAGAGAGCCACACTACATCTCTCCCTACTCCTCTCTCCTTAGGAGTGTAGCACTTGGAAGTTGGAACCTTCCCAGAACCAGGTCTCTAAGCGGCCACAGACTCTGGGGAAATGACTCCTTCTAGATTAGAGCCCATTAGCTAGATTCTAGTTCTGAAACACCTATAAAATCTCTGTTTCGTTTTGTCTTATTCTTTCCATCTCGACCGTTCACCTCTTCTTGCCAGGTGCTTCCCAGATGTGTAAATATCCCCAGAAAGCTCCCGTTGTCGTTCTGCGAGCTTACTGCCATCGGGCGGCAAGGAGGTTGCAGATGTCTGCATTTTTTAACAAACAGTCTTAAAGTTGTTCTGAATATCAGGAAAATGGCACAACCCCTCTTTAGAGTACATATTTTCTCTGTGGCAATTATCGCCACTAAGGAGAGGATGAGTGCAACATCACTGGTGTTCTTACTGTCTTTTACCGCCGAGGAAACACCTGCCTCCGAGTGTACCTCCAGGAGAAGAATCATGGTCACCAGCGGCACCAAAAAACAAGCGGGGAATCGCCCTTGTAGGGAGTGATTCCCAGTAGTAGTAGTTATTTTGGGGGGCAAGTCAACTTCCCCCCATGGCTATCTGTAGTCTTTCTTCAGATGACAGAAAAAAAGCAATTCAAATCAGAGAGTGTCTTGTCAGCGATAGTACTTACAAGCGTTTGTTTAAGTGGGTCCTGTTGGGGGAACTGTGAATGTTGTAAATTTATTGATGCAGAATGTATCCTTTCGTAAGGAATATCACGTTGGACTTGGCGTTTCCTGAAACAAAACCTAACAAAAAAGTCTTCATTCACGTTTAAGCTGACAGATTGTTGTGAGGTATCTATGTATCAACCACTCTATTTTGTGTTGAAATGTTAGCCTCTTTTCCTCTAGAGTCCCCTATCTGCCTCCCATAAGACAACTCCACGGCTGAGCTTTCCACGGTGAACAAATCAGCCCCCAAACTCGATCCATTTCGAAAAAGACTCTCCTCTTTGGGATTAATTTAAAGACAGGTATGTATATATATATATCTTCTCTGGCGATGAATTCAGTGTCGCTGTGGATTCAGAGAAACGTGAAAGAGAAAGCGCAACACCGACAAGCGCAAGCAGTGGGCCACGCTACTTGGCCACGGGAATGGAGCGGCCGCCAGCTTGGCCTTTGGGCCACTCGCGCCCGCAGTCTGGGCGACTCCAACCTCGTCGCCAGGAGCCCCAGCCCCCCGGCCGGACCTCTGCGGCCTCAGGCCGCAGCCCGCCGCTTTCGGACGCGCGGGGCACAGCGGGGCCGGCGCTCGGGGCTGGGTGTGCAGCCACTGGACCCCAGGGAAAGCGGGAAGCGAGGGTCCTGCACATCACCCGCGAGGCCCCGGGGGCCGGGAGCAGCGGCGGCCGCCGGGCAGCGCCGACGCTCGTGCCCGGGGGTTCGTCAGGAGCGCTGCAGCCACGCGGGTAGCAGAGAGGCGAGCCAAGAGCAGGGGCGCGCAGGGAGTGGTGCGGGCCGTGCTCGCGTCACTCAGCCCGCCCGGCCAATGAGCGCCTCTCCCCGGGGCACGCCGAGCCAATTGGAGGCAAGGAAGTTTGTGAGTGGCATTAAGGGAGGGCGGGAGAGAGGGAACCCGGGAGTGAAGTTGAAGCTAAACCCCGTGAGCTATAAAGAAGTTACAGGGGGGCGTTTTCGGCTTCCAATTAGGAATAATACTGGCTTCGTAGCAACTACCGAGGAGGAGGATTCTAAAACCACCTCACCCGTCCCAAAGCTGCATCCCCCTTCCTTCTCCCACGCAGCCCTCCCCCAATTCATGACCAAGAAAAGAAAAGGGAGCCAGGGCGCGCTCTGCTCCCCTCTGCGGGTGGGAAGCCGAAAGGCCGGCGGAGTTGAATGGTAGGCATGAGTACAGTTAAGAGGTGGGCGCCTCTGCACCCTTTGCCGCCGGCGGGGACTGAAGGTAGGTGAAGCGGAAGACACCTTGCGGCCGCCCAGCGGCACCCGCAGCTCTACGGCGAGGGGGAGAGGCCGGGACGCTCCCACCGCCCCCCTCCCCGTGCCTGCGAGGGGCTGTCGTGAATGTGCCACCTGTTAACCTGGCGCTGCTGTGCCCGGCGTGTTGCCGCCCCTGCTGGGCAGGGAGAGCTCTGGGTCGCCTTGGGAGTCCCGAGGGACTTGATGCGTAAGTGCCACTTCTTGAGGAATCCCTGAGATTTGAGACCCAAGTTAGAGAGGTAGCCAAATAACAGTTCTGCCCAACTGGGGGTACTGAAAGGCGGCCTGAGCGCTGTGGAGGAATTCTGATTTGTGGAAGCCTGCTTTCTGGGACGTGCGCCTGGCCTGGGCGCGGGCACGGGGACCGGAGACTGAGGGTCTTGTGTTTTCAAAAATATGCACTTTGTTATTTGGGCAACTTCCCAGGGGGCTGGAGAATGTGGCTGGTATTGATGAGAGAATGCGAGTGTTATTTGCAGGGGACTCAGTCTCGCCGTTGATTCCTCCAAATCTTAAACAAACAACAAACAAAAACAAACAAACAAACAAACACGGAGCCTGGAGAGGTGGCTGAGGCGAGCTGAGGCCCTTTCCGGCCTTTTTTCGGAATTCGGGGAATGTATGGGTGATTGCGGAGCTGCAGATCCCTTACGCTCTGATGCTGTTGTCTTCACAGTGGCCTGAAAGAGTTATCCGACGTTCCTGTTCTTCCCAAAGGGGCTCGGAGCCGCCTCAAATGCCTCAGGACTGAAGAGCAAACGCCGGGGATTATTATGTCGATTTTCTGGGGACCGGGGTTTGCCGCTCCACACAGAAGAAAAGGCTGGCTTCTCAGGGGTCCCTCCGGCATTTGATACCCAGAGACTCCTAGGATTGTCCAGATTGCCGTGGATCAGCAACTTTCCTACATTCGGGTCCCGTATTTTTAAAGAAAACCATTTTCTGTTTGCTGCGTTGGTCTTTCACTGACGTCAAAACACTGAAGCAAAGACTTCGGTCTCTTCATTCAAAGTATGCTTTATGTTTTTGCCAATATGATCTCTGATTGAAAGTTTATTTTTGCTTTTGGATGAATCTGTGGAGCTTATGTTGTAAGAAGAAAGGGAGAACGAGACACAATGAAAGAGAAGTCCAAAAATGCTGCCCGGACTAGAAGGGAGAAAGAAAACAGTGAATTTTATGAACTGGCTAAATTACTGCCTTTGCCCTCGGCTATCACCTCGCAGCTGGACAAAGCATCCATAATCAGACTCACCACCAGCTATCTCAAAATGAGAGTAGTGTTCCCAGAAGGTAAGTGACTCTGCCCAGATGGAATTTCAAAGGCAGAAGGGATAGAGGTTTGCCCTGGAGTGAGCCTACACCACTAAACAGAGGAGCACATTCACACAGATGTACATACTCTCTGCAAAGGGAAGTTTAGCATGGCTGCTTGACTCAGGACCTCTCTGAACTTAGATTCCTGTTGCCTTTTTGTGGCCGTTTCTACTTTCCCATTAATACTTCTCAACCACCCATTGGATATGTTTGGTTGGGAAGTAGCCCAACAGTGCTTTTGTCAACACTTAAGATACTGAGCTCGATTGAAAGTACAAGTAATCCAAACATGACTTTCTCTTTCTTTCTTTCTTTCTTTCTTTCTTTCTTTCTTTCTTTCTTTCTTTCTTTCTTTCTTTCTTTCTTTCTTCTTTCCTCTTGTTAGAATTATATCTAGCAGAGGACAGGAACATTGTCAAATTCTTCTATTTTTACTACATATAGATAGATCCATGTACATGGAGCTAACTAAGCTAGATAATAATTTCTAAGTTTATAATTCTGCAGAAGAGAAGCAGGCATATTTAGGAACAAATTTGTCCTGAATTTACCCAGTCTCTTGATTGCTTATAGCAAATTTATTCTGAGTTTTTGAGACATTCACAGATTCTGAAACTAACTCTGGGGCTTCATGATTTGCAACTCTGAGTTTGAAATTATCTCTGAGAAAATAGGCTAGGACCCAAATATTTAACGTTGAATCAAGAAGACTAACCCACATGGAAAATATCTTCTAGGTGGCAGGTTGGCAAACAAGTCCTGGGAAAATTGTCTTTTAAGGCCTAGAGGAAGAACAGCTGACCCGGTCATGATTTAAAACAAGTATTTAGATTATCAAGATTCACTATGTGAGGACAGAACAGCCTTCAAAGAATACTGTCATGTATAAAATCATTTACGCTCACTAGGAAAAGGATACTTCTGTCTTCCATCACCCCATCCTTTCCTTTACCCACATTCAAATAATATGTATGGGTTTTTAAAAGTATTTTTAGATATATCTTTGCTAGAGGAAAGAGATTGGGAAATATGAAGGAGAGAATACTAAACAAACAAAAAAATCCAAGAGAAAGAACTTTGTTTATTTACAAGCCAGAATGTCTTATTTGACCCACAGAGGTTTATGTTATTGTTGATTTTGGGTGTTTGGGGTCTATTGTTTTCTTTTAAGGAAATAGGGGGAAGGAAATAGCCATTATCGGGCTTGGAGTTTCACTTTGTTTGATCTTGACTAGAAGTTATTATCTGAATCAAAATCTTGCAAAACAAATTAGTTGACAAATTAGTCAGGGGCACTAAAGGAAAACTTTCAAATTATAGTTCAATTTTACCGCAGAACTACAAGTAGTGTTATAGTTGTTTTGTCTTAAAGCAGTTTCTTTAACAGTCTCACTTGACCCTGGAAACCACAGGAGGAGGGGAACCTCAAAACCTAAAGTTCCTGAAAAGTTCAAAAAAAAAAAAAAGGGGAGGGGAGGGACACTTACATATTAAAAACCATATTTCCTATTCAAACTGTGCTGAGAATTGCTGGTGGGAAAAGTACTATTATTCTACACTGCTTTCTGTTTAAAAAAAAGAGATCTCGTTGTCTTTTGTACTGTCAGCGCCTACTTTATAAAAATAAAGCTATTGCGAACTCGGCTGGCCGCGCTGTTCCTAACAGGATTATTAGCAGTGATTTGTCAGCCCCTGCGGTCTCAGTGGGCTCCCTTTCTGCGTGATTTCTAGCGGGTCTCGTCAATTATCAGTGCCGATGTCGCTCGCTGTTTGATCAGAAGAAGCATATGGTGCTGCTTGTGGGGCTGCGGGTAATCGCGGGAGGAAAAGAATAGGGGATCGGCGTTCCCCGGCGGGCACAGAAAGAGGGTTGGGGGCGCCCAGGGAGTTGCCGGGCTGGGAGCGCTCGTCTTTGTCGCGAAGATCCCCGGCTGGCGTGGCCGGCAGGGCTTCGGCTGGTTTTTGTTGTTTTGGTTTTGTTTTCTAAGAGAGCAAGCTGTCTTCAGTAAGTGCTAACTCCACAAAGAATAAATCGCGTGATAAATAGGAGGAACAGAAAGTAAACTCTCTTAGCCAACTTCTTATTTTTAAAAAGAGCACTGGCGAAGACTCCCTCTGGAGTCCCCTTGGTGGCCGGGTGGTTCCCCTGTGGCTACTTTAGCTGCGACTGTGCTTTCCGCAGCCCCCTCACCTTCTTCCGGAGCCCCGAGCCCCTCCCTCCTCTGCCTTCTTCTGTGGACTAGTGTGAGTTTATGGGGAGGAGGGGATGGACGATGTGTGAACTCTGGGCACATCATTTATTTCTCTAGCTACTGTTGAGCTCATAACTCACCCGCAGTCTCCACCCGGTTAGTTAGACAGGGTCATCCCAACAGCTGGCTCCTAGGGATGAGGTTTTAATTTTGAGGATAGATTAGCTTCAAAAATCCAAAACCCAGACACAGTGCTTTAAAATATTAAACAATAACAACAGCACCCCCCCCCAAAAAAAAATCCCAACATCTTTCAAAGGAGTGGAATAATCACAAACAGCAAAACCAGGCACAACCTGCAGAGGGTGCTAGATTTGGGTTCAGCTGTGGACAGAAGGCAGAGAGTAGACAAGACGGGTCAATGGCAGTGGGGGAAACTGGGTGCTTTATGTGGAAGCAACCTTTTTTAGTGATGAGAAATGGAAAGAATTTGAAGATGTAATTCATGTTTACACCTATCTTGATGCCATTCTAGCACATAGTAGGTCTTAAATTTTGTTCTAAGGATAGAGTAAAAGATAGCTATTTCATCATGGTAAGCATTCTGTCACATGTAACATGGATTTTGCAAGGTATATAATCTAAAATAATTATAAATCTGATGACATCTTAGTTATAGGCACAACAATGACTATAAAACTCCACTGTTTGGGTTCAGATTACATTTCATCTACAATACTTAGGTAATATCAAGGCTTAAATCAACAAACAGAAATCTATCCATACTTACATTTGATAAAATAAACAAATTCTTAAAATATAGCCAATCCCCCATCATTAAATATAGTTCCTACCTCCCCCAGGTTCCTGTGTATTCCTTGTCTGGGGGCAAACTTCAGCTTTTACTTATCTGAGTGGATAAAATTGAGCTCTTAAAAGAAAGATGACAGAGAAAGAGAGTGGGAACACAGGAACGGGATATGGGTGTCTGGAGTAATTAAGAATAAAGTAATAGATTGGAGACTTCATACTTAAAAACACCGGGAAGATTACTGTGAAATCATTTTCCATTCTGAAATAGGCTTGCAAAGAAAAAAATTTGAGAAATGTGTAAGTCTTTAGTGTTACCAAAGCTCGAAAAGCAGGATAAAAAAGAGAGATGGTGTTCCTTTGTGTGCAAAATAAGACAAATTCAACTAAAAAGAAATATGTATTTGTTATCCAGATATAATAAAGTTTTGACTGGGAGTGTAGTGGCTTGCTGAACAACCTTTGAAAGGATCAGACATATTTTCAAATCTATAGCCATTGAGAATCTTGGTAACATCACACTACCATTTCATTGTCAAGATGTCTTGGGAAAATAAAAATAATCACAGAATTGAAATTAGTAACTGTACAGGAAAGGGAGTCTCTACAAAGGCTGGAAGGACAAGGATGATTAAACAAACCTCCACAGACCCTTTCTTAATATTCACCTCAAGATTGAAATCCTTAATCGCCTTATATTTTTTTGAGGCCGAGAACTGAAAGAGAAAAAGAGGCCCCATTTCCCACGTGGATGGGTGATTTAAGGCTGTTTTTCTTGCTGCTCAGGGAAATGATTGAGCATTAGGTTTCCATGTTTATTTTCTTACAGAAGTTTTTCTCATTTAAAAGCCTTTAAGCCCAGTTTACTCTCCACGCTGCTTTTCTCTGTTTAATTCCAGTTTTGATGTTGACTTAAAATGTAGAGTGCAGAACTAAACTCCGTACAGAGCATTTGCAAGGCAGATTTATGTGCTAGAAATTGTAGATCAGATCAATGAAAAATATACTTTTTTTTTTCTTTAAAGGGAGCGGTCACTAATAAAAACAATGACAACAGCAAAACAGGGCATTAAAAGCTATAGCGAGTTGCTTTTAAGCAGGGTACAGTCACATACCTGAAGCTAAAGTCATACTAAATTTCTGGAGGAAAAATATGATTTCTAGGGGAGTTATTTTTCAAACCTGGGGGAAATCTCGGCTGCTTGGAGCTTTTGCAGACACAAAAGTGGACACAATTCGAAACCATGGATTCTGGCTGCATTTCTCTATGTCGGCCCAGGTTTTTCTCAAGAGAATGAGGTTTAGAGCCAACTAACACCTTATGATGTTAGCTGTCCTCCCATTGCCGATCTCTGATTCATGGAATTTTAAATTTTGCGTGGGGGGAGGAGAACCCTCAAGTATTTAGCAAGGGGCCCGCTACTTAGAAAGTACTAAACCATTGTTCCACAAGTGCCGAGCAAACTTTCTGCAGGTAGTCCCATCCGGGAGGCGGGTCCGTTGCGGAGTCGCGACCTCGGTGGCTCGGGACAGGCCGGAGACACAGACCTTGTGGAAGCCTCTACCGCGCTCGGCTACACAATGAAGCACGAAGGCCAAGTCGGCGCGGTGAGGCCCATTCAGTCCCGGCCGCGGGTGGCCGCAGTCGAGGGGCCGCCAGCCGGAGTCTCAGCACGGTCCAGACCGGGTCTCTGCCCTCCAAGGTTCGAGGACGTCCCGGCTCGCCTGCCCAAGCAGAGGCCGGGCCGGTGCAGGCGTGCTCCCTCCGTCATTCGTGATGCCCGGGCCACTGCCCCAAGGACTGGCTGTTGTTTAAACCTGAAGTCGACCTCCCGCCAGAGCGGACAGTAGTGCGACAGTCGAGTCCGGCCGCCAAATCGAACAGAAGCTGGACACGCCTGAAGAGCGGGGCAGCCCCGCCCGCCTGCCGGCGCCTGCTTTTGGGGCGATGGCATTGCCCCTCCCGGTCACTTTTGAAGACCTGGAGCTCTGGGGCGACACCACTTGACGTTTTTCAGCGTCTCGAAGGCACTATTGTCAACCCCGCGTGCATTTTCATCCCATAATTTAGTTGGGATCAGGCTGAAACCCTTTAGCTCCTGTTCTCTTCATGGCAGCCTCTGACGCCTTGCTCAATCCCAGCCTGGAAGTCCTAGCTCCAGGGCCAGAACACAGCGAGGGTGCAGAGACTATCCTGTGACCATCAGTCTCCACCCCAGATTAATAACTAACATTAGGGGATTCCCAGGCCCGGCCTGGGGTCTCAGAGGTGCGCAGGGGAGAGCCGGGCACTCACTACCGTTGCGGATTGCAGAACACACAAGGGAGTTCAGGACACTCACTGTAGGGTCCAGGCTGCTGCGCGGGACAAAGCCCTGCCTGGGGCTGCTATCCTCGTCCTCAGAATGTCGGCCACACCTGCCAGGTGGCCCGAGGGGGTCTCCGGCCAGAAAGGTCTCTGAGCTCGAGGCGTGGGGGTGGGTACACCTAGATGCAGGAAACAGCCTTCTACCCAATGACCACGCCAGGTGCCCTGTCTTGTCTAGGGGCCCCCAATCTCCGTCCCTCTCTTCCCCTGAGAGCACAGCTTCTGAGGTCCCCGAAGCTCTAACAGAAGATGGCTAAGTAGCTGGATGGGGGTGGTGGAAGGAACCCAGGTGGGTAAGACAAGTCCCTCCGGGACCCGAAGTTAGGAGCGCGGTCTCAAAGGGCTTTTCCTACTTCAGTCACCAAGTTGTGGTCAGATCCTGAGACAGCTCTTCCAGTCCCCTTCCCACTCCCATACTGCCTAAAACGTATATTGCGATCTGTCAGTCACTTGAAGCTTTCTGGGAACTATAAGGAGGACACATTTCTATTGAGATATAGTTTATTTATTAAAGAAAAGGGGAAACGAACAGTAGAACAAGCTCTTCTCTTCCTCCTCTTCCTGTCTGAGTGAAGGAGGCGATGATGCCAGGTCTGTAATCTATATTTTGTCAAGGGTATGAAATTCATTCCGAAGGAAAAGCTCGATCAATTTATTTTTGCTGCTTGTAATAACACAGCTGGATGATGCTTTGAGCTCACGCTAGACTGGGGCTCATCATTCATTCGCCAAGAACGGGACTAAATTGTGCCTGTGGGATTAGGTCAATTTTAGTGGATCTACTTCGCCTCATTTGGTTACTAATTGGTTTCTTGTTTTATAAATCGAAATCTCATTTTCAGGAAATTACAAAACCCGTGCAGTCAGTCCATTGAGGTAATCCTTGGGTCAGGGGGTATTTAAATGGAAATGGCTCAACCCAGCACTGAGGGTAAGAGTGAAACTTCGCCCGGGGTTTCACATGAAATGTGAGCTAGCCCTTTAGATCCATAATAGATACATCCCTTCTAATACTACTTATGTAAATATGATAAACCAGACTTTAAGGAAAAAGGGGGGCGGGGAGAAGCAAAATTTATCTGCGAAGGTTAATGTGGCATATCTTGGAAATCTTCCAAAATAGATTATGTTTTCCTTTGTCTTCGGCCACTTTAGCTGGGGAAAATCCTTTTGTCTAAAACCCGATTTAGTTATCGCCTCCCTCACAGAGCTCCTTTTCTCCTTTGCAAAACCCCGTTCCCTCGGCCTCACCGAATTACAAGAGAATCTTTAGATCTTGTTCCCACTGTAATCCTGCCGCAAAGGGAACTGGTTTCCTCCTCATTTTAAACAGACAATCAAAGGATTTGTGAATTTTCTGCGGTAGGTCAAGTGCAGAAACGAAATCTCAGCTTACCCCCCTCGCCAACTGAAATTGGGTGCGGGAGCGCGTCACCGCCGGTAGAAGGTGAGGGGGTCCGGGGAGAGGGGTCCCTGGCCCGCTCCAGGATTTTCGGGAGGCCGAACCCTTGACTTGGGGCTTCAGAAGGTGTCCTGGGGAGGCTGAAGGGCCACCTCAGCCCTGGGATTAGGTCAGGAAAGCCTGGCAGGTAGAGGAGGGCAGCCAGTCCCTTATAAAACATTAACCCAGACAAAACCGTGTGGCAGCGATTTCAACCTCAAACACAGAGGAAGCAATGCTCCGTGAAAGCAAAAGGTTCCCTAAAAGGTGTGGGGGTAGGGGCCGGAGAGCGCGAGGGAGGCCCTGTTAACCTGCGCCGGCCGGCTGTTTATTAACCCGCGGGGAAGTCTTATTTTCCCCTCGTAGGCGCATACTAATGAGGCCACAACCCGAGACAACAAACAGCCAAGGCTGGCGCTGGGGTTCGGAACCAGTACTTAACCCCGAGCCCAGCTCGGGAGTTTTCAAATGATTCGGGTCGGGAGGCCGTTCCCGGGCTGTTTCCAGCCGACTTGGGAGAACTTCACGATTTTAGAGTAAAGACGTTTGTTGGTCCCAAGCGCAGGCTTCACACCCTTCGGGAAGACCAGGTTCCAGACGCGAGGAGGCCTCCGCCAGGTCCCAGGGCGCCGGGAGCTTGCTGACCCTTCGCGGTCGCACAGCTTGGCGCTTTCAGGCCTCGGCTGGGCCCTGGCGTCCACCGGCCGGCGCCGCCCGCGTCCCCGGCTCTCCCAACAGGTTCCTTTCTCTTTTCCCCAGTCTGGCCTCCTCGACCAACAACTCCCCCTCCCTTTCCGCCACTTTTGGGTGGGTGTGTGTGAGCAACGACGAAAAAATGAACGCGTCGTGCCGGAAACCAGGGAGGATAGCTTGGCCGAGACCCAAGGAGCGAGGGAAGGTGACACGGTGAAGGGATGCGGGCAGGTGGCTGTGGCGGAGGCTTTCCTAAATAGTCCAGGAGGACCAAAGCGTATGGACAGTGGTGTCACTCCAGGGAGGGACGCTGGGGCGGGCTAAGGAGCAAGAGGGATTGACGAGAGGCGAGGGAGGGAGAGGAGTCCGGCCGCGGGCGGGGAGCACCAGTGTTTGCAGAGCGGTGGGGAAATCGTTAGATTTATTTAGATGTGCAAACACCCAGAAAGACCCGATTCAAGCTTAAGGGGCGCTCATGGTTACTTGTTACCAGGGTTTTGATCGCTTGCTTAGGAAGCAGCTCCTGGCCAACACATTTTAAGAGTCCAACTCCATGTTTTACTCTGAAAGATCTGCCTTTACCCCCATATTACAATGCGAGTGTGCCTGTCATTGTGTACTTCACAGTGGTTTGTACTTTAATGCAGTAAATCAGTAAATCGCCCCCCCTTTTTGTCATGTTAAACCTTGTTTATTGGTGGAAGAATAAAAGAGTTTGACTAACTAGTTAAATTAATTTCAGCAGCGACACTGTTAAAAAATATATTACCTGTAAGTAGTTACAGGTAGTATAACCTCTGTCTCCTCAAGTTTCCTCTGCCTTATTTTTTTTTTTCATTTTCTTTCTGCAAACAGGTACTATAACAGATTCCGTATTAATTTTTTAAAACATCAGCCGCGGGTATCCAGAGAATTGTATTTTTTTAGGCATCACCGGAGAAATGATTTCTGGCAAAGCCTGTTAAGATCTTAACGTGGTAGCATTGAGGAAAGAAAGGGGCTGTCGTTGTTAATAGATTGTGCCTGAAAAGTAGAGAAACTGAATGATCGTGTATATCCAATAGGGAACGGGAATATTGCTAAGACGATATTAGCACCTGAAAGTAATTTCCAAAAAAAGCACATACTTTTTTTTTTTTTTTTTGAAAGGCAAGGTTAGGATGTGTAAATCGAGGGCCGGCGCGGGGTGGGAAGGTGGGGTAGCAGAGGAAGAAGGATTGCTCAGCGATGTTGATGCTGGAAAACCATCCGCAAGCAAACAGATTTCTACGGATGGAATCAAAGTCAGAGGCCTAGAGGAGGAAAATGGCTGGAGAGCCCGGCAGCCAATGAGAAAGCCCACCAAGGACTAGCCGGACCCGGCGCAAAGCCTCAGGTATTCGCGCCTGACATTCGCGTGATGTGCGGACACCCTCCGCCTCGTGATAAGGAACATGGCGACACTTTGGGAGAGAAAAAGTGTTCCTCACCCCTCCAAACATACTAGTGAACCTATGCAAAAGTTAACCGCGGGGTTTCGGTGTCCGCCCCTTCAGGACACAGGCGGTCCTCAAATTCATCCATTTTGGGGTACTGCCAGGAGGGACGCTCAGCCGGGGCCCTGCCCTTCCTGAGAAGCCGCTCCGGGAGAGGGAGTCTGACCTCTTCCTAGTCCTTTGTGAGTGGAGAGGGCGGGGCCGAAATTTACCCGCTCGCGTCCCAGGCTGTCCTGGTGCGGGCAGTCTCTGAGGGTATCCAGTCCTGTGTGCGAATTTGCGTGTGTGACAGTAACCGCGAGATCAGACTCAAATTGCTAGCCAGGTCGGAGTCCCGTCGCTAAAGGGTGTCTCTGTGTCTCCACAGGGCTCGGCGAGGCGTGGGGCCACTCGAGTCGCACCAGCCCCTTGGACAACGTGGGCAGGGAACTGGGCTCCCATCTGCTCCAGGTACCGGCGCGGCGGCACACAGGCTTCGAGGGCTCGGGTGCCTGGCCCCTCTCAGGGCTTCTTGATCTTTAGGGAAACGGGATGGGGCCGGGACGTGTCCTTCTTGCAGCCCCTACAGCTCCTTCCGAAAACTAAAACGTTGAGCTCTTAACCTCATTGGGTGAGGATGGCACCTCTGGAGACAGAGAGGGAGGCGAGGTGACAATGGGCGCGTTGGGTTTAGAAGGGAGTCCCGCAAGGCGCCGAATCAGGATGGCTGAAGCGAGGGAGGCGGCCATTTGACACCATTCAGCTGAAGGAGCCGCAGCGCGCTGGGCCAAACTGCAAAACCGCCAAAAATGAAGGATTTACACAGGAATAAATGGGAATCTGGTAGAAATGCCCATCGATGCTTTAAGCCCACACATTCCAGATCCAGCTGCGTCTGCACCTCCTTCGTCTCCTCCCTGTCGTTTGCCGGCTCTCTCCTCTCTCTCCATGAGCTCTCACCCCAGGCCAGCCCACCCCGTGTACAGACCCCAGCCTACACACATACAGCTCCCCAGGTAATGAGTTTACCCAATGTGGAGGCGCCCATTACCGGCGTTGTTTGCAGTGTACACCGTTTTAAATTGCCCGCTGCCCGTTTAAGTCGCATAGCAAATATTTAAAATAGCAAAACTCCCGGTGGCATTTTTAGGCTTGACACTTGTCTCCCACCCTCCACCCCCTTATCATTATCCATGTGCACCGCCGGTTCCTCATGTGGGAGCCTCAAACCTAAACAGCATGGTGAGAATCTGAGCTGCTTCTTCCTCCTGGGCTGGGCTGGACCAGCATCTCATGGCTTCGCCTGTCCTGCTGCTACCCTGCCCCTCCCTTAGTCCTGGAGGCCAAAGAGATTCTAGTGTCACCGAGCACGGAAAGGCCCCTGTAAGCATTCCTCTGAATTAAACAGAAAGGCGCTGTCCCTCTACTTTCTCAGGACACCTTTCATCAGTTGTCCCTCAACGACACCACCCCATCTTTCCATGCTCCCATCTAAGTTCCCTCATCAAAATAAAAAAGAGCACAAAACCCAAATAATCCTCCATTCCTTCCAGTTCTCGCCCAATCTTTTCCCTCTTCTTCACCCCACTCTTCTGGAAGAACTTCCTAACCCTCATCACTCACCCTGCTGCCCTCCCTTTCACACCCCTGCAGTCTGGCATCTCTCCCAACTGTTGTGCTCTGTACAGGCTCTATCGCATTTTGATATCAGCATAAAGATGCTCATCTTCTATACTACCTGACTTTGTTCATTCCACAAATATAGGAGGGCCGGTTGTGTGCCAGACAGAAAGTGCTGCCCACACGGAGTTTATATTCTAAGGCGAGCAGCCTTGCAAACCCACACGAGGGCATTACCTACTGTAACAGGTGGTGTAGGTGCTGTGGAGGAAAATAAGAAGGGGAAGGGAGGGGGCTGTGTTTGAGTAGTGCCACTTAAAGTGGGGACATTGCAGAGGACCTCACTGAGAAGAGAACATTTGGGCAAATACCTGACGGGTATTTGAGGTGACACTGCTTATTTGACATTCACCCTCTCCCTTGGCTTCTAAAGTAAAGTAGCACAGTTTCCTGGATTCTTCTCCCTCCCTCCTTGCTCCTCAGGTTTCCCCACTGCTCTCTGGCTATAGATGCATTTCTCCAAAGTTCCACCTCTGTTTCTCCTCTCAAAGCTTCAGGGTCTCAGGGTGATCTCAGCCAACGCCATCCCCTCAACTTCTTTCCCACATTTGCATGTCTCCAGCTAGTTTTCAGTCTAGACACCCTTCTAGAGCTCCAGACCAACTGGAAATCTGCATAAACTTGAGGTTTAGCATCTCCAAGACAAGAATTCCTTACTTCACTCCTCTAGACTTCCACTCAAAGAAAAACTCACCATGCTTCCCTAAATTTTCAATCTTGGTTTATGGTGTTACCCTCTATTCAATGACCTTGAAGTCACTCTAAGCTTCTCTTTCTGCCACTATAAATTCCACAGCTAGAACCATCTTTGGCTTAAACTCTCCCTCTTCCCCATCAGCCTGTGACCACCCAATGTTAGGGTCAAGCATCTATGAACTCTTCATCCCCACTTTTTCCTCCTGTAGGTCACTGCCCACATTCTGCCATTAAAAAACAAAACAAAGTGAGACACATACACACACACACACACACACACACACTCACACCCCTAAGCACACTATTTCCCTGCTTCCCTGTTTAGAAACTGTTGGAAACCTGATGCCAATAGGTACATCTCCGATTTCCTCCGATTGATATCCCGAACCCTCCAAAAACCCAGCACTGGTGTACTTTCTTAGCCCATCCCTGGCACACTAAATCGCTCACGCCTGAGTAAACCAGATACATCCTCCCCCAATCCGTGCTTTTCCACCTCATTCCTTCTACCTAGGATACCCTTCCTCTCAGCTCCAGTTCAAGCTTCCACTTCAAGGCTCTGCTCAAAGAGTTCCTCTGAGGCCTCTCTGATTCTCCCCCAGGCCTCTGGGTCCCTACAGCCTCTGGGCCCCTACAGCCCTGTCTATTGAGCTGTGCAGTCATTATATCTGTCTTTAGCCAGTTACTGCTGCTGGACTTCCAGCAATTTGAGAGCAGGATCTGACTCCTCCTTATGTCTCTGCTGCCCAGACTGAAGCCTCATTCACAGAGATAAAGGGATAGGGGAAGTCTAAGACTTTCTTTTATGGAAAGCCTGTCAGTTTGATGCATCAATGTAAACACACATATGTACACACCATACCATTACTCTTACAGACTTGCTGCCTGGAAAGCCTCTCATTTCCTAGCCCTCCTCTCCCAGATTCTTTGTGGAGCTACTGTGCAGCTGCCTTCTTTCTGTCTACAAACTTTTCAGACTACCAGCCCTTCCATATGGGGCAGTGCCCATTTCCCAAGCCCTGCTGGTACTCTTTCCATTACCAGATGCTGCCACTATGGAGTCCTCCAAGACTGACACAGGAAACCTTCATTCTTCATTCCAGAATGAAGAACCTTCATTCTTGGAGTGATCATCACCCCAAGAACCTACCCGGCTCTTATTGCAGGCTGTGGTCCCTGCCCCCTATATTTGTGTGTGTATGCTGTAGATATGTCTGGATTGTCCATTTTGGTGGATCCTGAGTTTTGGAAGGCAGTAGTCTTGCCAGCTACTTCCTCTGGGCATCTTCCAGTGTGCTGCTTGTCCCAGATGCTTACACATTTGGATGAACAAGAGAGGGACTCTTGTGGCAGGTATTCCATGCCCTATTTCCTACCAGCCGCTCTCTCCCCCCCTCTGTCTGCTCTTCTGGGTCAACATCTGTAATGTTCAGCCCCATGGCCCAAGGGGCTGTCCATTCAAATCTGTTTCTATCTCCCTAGACCCTGGATGGCTTCATCTTTGTGGTGGCCCCAGATGGGAAGATCATGTACATCTCGGAGACAGCCTCGGTCCACCTGGGTCTTTCTCAGGTAGGTGAGTGGTCCACTCCTCCAGCCTTCCATGTTTATACCGAGAGCTGGAGACCCACAGTAAGGGTGGGGTGCATTCCCAAAGCTCTTACATGTGCACTTCTGGGACTGGAAGCATCTCAGCTAGCGGGTCTGCATCTCCCTTTTCCTCTGCTTCCCTATTCTCACCACTTATCCTTTTAGAGTCCCTACCATAAGTCAAACACCGTGGGCGCTGGTTACTTACTAAAGTCTGATGTATTCACCTGAACATCGCCGGAGAACTGCTACTGCTAAGTACTACTGCTGCTGTAATTATGATTGTATTATTATGATTATTTCCTTTCATCGATGAGGAAGCTGAGCCTTAGAGGGACTGCACTAGGTAGCCAGCAGCAGAACTGAGTTAAAACTCAGGGCTGACAGTAAAGCTCTGGCTCCCGTCCTCACAGTCCTGCAGACACCCTAGGCCAATCTTCTAGCCCTGCCCCGCACTCCTCCCCCGTGGAGAAGCTGATACCCCCCTCTTTACAGGTAGAGCTGACTGGGAACAGCATTTATGAGTACATCCACCCCGCGGACCACGACGAGATGACCGCGGTGCTCACGGCCCATCAGCCCTACCACTCTCACTTTGTCCAGGGTAAGCAGCGCTTGCCTCCCGCACTCGGGCCCAGCTTCCTTGGCTGGCGGCTTTTCCTCACTTAGGCGTGACAGGGGCGGGGGCGGGGACGGGGTCGCGGCGCCGCCCGTCTCACCGGCTCACGGCCTGCCCCTCCCTCCGTTCCTCTCTCCCAGAGTATGAGATCGAGCGCTCCTTCTTCCTGAGGATGAAGTGCGTCTTGGCCAAGAGGAACGCGGGCCTCACCTGCGGTGGCTACAAAGTGCGTGGCTGAGAGGGACGGTCCGAGCCGCGTGTAGGGGAAAAGGGCAGGACAAGAGGAGCTTGCGGCGTGGGAGGGACATTGCTGCGTCCCTGACTTTCCCGGACGGCACCCCCCCCCCACCTTGCGTCACAGCGCTGTCTGCCCGGGAGCACCTCGAGAGTTGTTGAAGTTTGTGAACGCTTGGGGGCTACTAGGTTTTAAGACTTAACTTTCACTGTGTCCGGTTACGGCCCGGCCGCTGGGACTCTTAATCTGGGGCTCATAATGGGCCTTACGGGTGTGCAAAGCGTCTGAAATGGTGGGTCATTTTGGCGGATTCTAGAGTTTACTCACAGTGTCAGATTCTGACCCCAGAGGGGTTACGAACCAGAGCTTTGGCTCGAATCCATGGTTCTCTTGTTCAATGAGATGAAACACGATTAGAATGCAGGTTTCGGGTCCCACTTCCCGATTTTGAGGAGTTCGGGCTGGCAGGTGTTGCCAGGCCTCTGCATTTTTACAAGCGCCCAGGTGAGTTCTGTGTGGCAGGACAGTCATTCCCTTGAGACGCTGGAACACCAATAACTTTGGACCCCTGCGTGAGAGGGCACGGCCAACGTGGCCTTTGTGGCCCTGGGGAGTCTCAAAGTATTTCAATCCCTGACCCACCTTTTTGGGGATGTTTCCTGGCTGGGGCTGAGTCTCCCCCTTCACCCTCCGCTGCAGGTCATTCACTGCAGCGGCTACCTGAAGATCCGCCAATACAGCCTGGACATGTCCCCCTTCGATGGCTGCTACCAGAACGTGGGCCTGGTGGCCGTGGGCCACTCGCTGCCTCCCAGCGCCGTCACGGAGATCAAGCTGCACAGCAATATGTTCATGTTCCGCGCCAGCCTGGACATGAAGCTCATTTTCCTGGACTCCAGGTGGGAGGCTAAGGCGGGAAAGGATCACCCTAGCAGGAGAGCGGCCCTGCTCAGTGACTGAGAGCTCTTCCTCGACCTTCGGAGCCCATTTTGCAGATGGGGCGACTCACGGGGCCTTTTGGAGGGGGAGGGCGCCCAGGTCTGAGGTGGCTGTGTGGGGTGGGGGGCATCTGGGCACCCTGAGCTCATGCCGCGAGGATTGCTCTCCGCAGAGTGGCGGAGCTGACCGGGTACGAGCCTCAGGACCTAATCGAGAAGACTCTGTACCACCACGTGCACGGCTGCGACACCTTCCACCTGCGCTGCGCCCATCACCTGCGTAAGGCGCCGCTGTTTCTGGCCCCGGACTCAGCCTCGCGCGTACGGGGAAGGGGAGAGAGCGTGATTTAAGTTCACAGTAAGAGGGGGGGTGGGAACCCCGGTAGCCGGGTGATGGTGCCAGGCCCTTGCTGGCGAGCAGCTGCTCCAAAGCTGAGCCCCACTTTGTTTCTCTCATATCCGCGGGAAGAGTTTCTGAGTTTCTGGGTAAATTCCCCCAGGAAGGGTTTTATGCTTCCCTCTCCTGCTCGCTGCAAACCTCACTGAAGACAGGAATAAAAAACTGAGGCTAGGCCACTTGGCTCACGTGCACTGACCAGCTTCAGCTTTTTGATAGAGCTTTGCTTTGAACTTAATCTTCAGGAACAGGTACCCTGAGCCTCGGAGTTCAGCTGCCCAGACCCCACCTTCCTTAGAAACCTGAATGGGGGAATCCCCCAATTTTAAGCATCCCCCACCCCTTTGCCAGTCGCAAGGGACTGTAGGACGTGATGCAAAATAACAGGACAATCAATTCCTTTGGGAATGTAGGAGTTGTCTCTCCCTCCTGCCTGGGTGCGGTTAGTAGAGCCCATAGAGACCCGCACTCCCACCACCAGGGTTTGCATTTGGGCTGGATCAGCAGCTGGATTCTTCACTCCCAGCTGCCTTCTGTCTCTCCCATCAGTGCTGGTGAAGGGGCAGGTGACGACCAAGTACTACAGGTTCCTGGCGAAGCACGGTGGCTGGGTATGGGTGCAGAGCTATGCGACCATCGTCCACAACAGCCGCTCCTCCAGGCCACACTGTATTGTCAGCGTCAACTATGTCCTCACGTGAGTGCAAGTTGAGAACACTTCGCCCACTCCAGGCAACCCTGGTCTCCAAGAGGGTGCGGGTGGTGGGCACTGCGGGTTAGAGGAGGTGGGGTCCATTGGGGGCACAGGCAGGTTCTGACCCCAAGGCCGGCTGTGCTGGGAGGCGGCGGCTTGAGCACATTCTTCGTCATGAAGAAGCTTCCTTCGTTATATTCCAGGGAAAGATTTAGGAGTTTTTCCATCTACAGTCTATATTTGCTTTCTGCTCCCTCCCTCTCTCTTTTAACCTTTTAAGTGAACTCTGCATTAAATAAAACTTAATGCGGCAGAAAGAAAAAAGAGAGAGAGGGGAAAGGGTCCAACGTACGGAGCCATTTATGGTTAACAAACAGGACATCTGTTTCACTTTTTCAAATCTGGGTTTGAAGTTCTTAATTTTAACCAGAGTCTCCAATCAAAGTTAAGAGTTCTGAGAGAGTGATTCTTACGCTGAACCGCAAAGGAGGTTTAAGTGACCAGGAGGGTCTGAATTTAACCTCCAGAAAGCAGAGGGACCCGCACTAATGCTGCGAATCTTGGCTGGTGCCCAGGCCCGCGCGTTCTGCGACCCTCAGGAGGTGAGGAGCCGGCCTTGCCGTGCCACCAACGGGCACAGCTGGCTGGACGGCCACGGCGGCGGCATTGGAGCCTTATTCTTTCTAGAAACAATTATCGTTTCTGGTCCGCAGTGTGGCCCCGCAGGCTGATCACGTGGGCTGGTGCGGCTGGTGAAGAAAGCGCCTTCTGTATAATGTTTGTGAGGTCAAATTGCTCAGGTTTGAAGCCTTTATGAAGAGCCCTTTTGTGTGCATAGTTGCCGGGGTTTTTTTGGTAGTCACTGAAATTCTTGTGATTTTTAGGGGACCTCAGGAGTTATTTACTTTGGAAGCACTGACACACCCGGCACTTGGTAGAAATGCTATTTTCACATTAGGAAGTTGGTTAAGGGGTACTATTTGAAATCAGGCTATACTAATCAGCCACGAGGACTAGATTCATTCCGCCTCGTTTTAAATTGCCAAATTAAAAATGTAGTACTTGAAAATATTGTGCTTGGCAATAGTCTATTTACTCTGTGCCTTGTTTAATAAGAAAATTTAATTCGATGGACTTGGGAAATGAATTTGGTTTAAATGAAGATTCAGTATTCAAGAATAATAGCTGGTTATTAAGAAGAATCTTTTTATTCCTTTCATTTAATAAATGGTATTAAAATAAGTACTGTTAGGTTTTTGTAGTAGCAAGAAAGCTGTGGATTTTAATACAGAACAGAAAACATACCAATATTTTGGGTATCATGAAACAAAACCATCTATTTTATGAATGCATTTTTTTATATTATTAAAATACACATAAGGGAAAATGGCAAAACATAATTCTTAAAATAAGCCACTCTGTGAAGCAGAAGTATTAAGGAGTGAAAAATTATGTCTGCTTACCATGGAAAGGAAACGGACATTCTTTAAGAAGGTGCTTTGTATGTCTGAGACATCACAAGCATTATACATACACTCTGTTCTCTGGTGGGTGCCTGTGGTTAGTAATCATTTTTTATCAAACAGCAGGGTATGTAGTCACACAGACCCATATAAATGATCAGAATGCAAGTTAGACCTCCCAATGGGCAAGCTTAATTTATGTTTGGAGTCATTTTGAAATATTCTGTTTTGTTTTCCAGTGGATAAGTGTACTTCCTTTCTTCTGCTGACTCTGTCGTTCTTCACTTCACACATTTCTCCAGAGCTGTAAGATTAGGCTACCAACTTTATATCAGATTAAAAAGATGTAATGAGGATAAATGATTTACAGAAGGAAAAATAGCATGGCTCATATTTTTCTAAATGTTTTATATCTCTGAATGAAAATAAACACGCAGAAGCACACGAGATTATGAAAAGCTGAAATTGATTACCCTTTTATGAGTCTCAACTCTAATTCTTTGTATAAAAATTCTTAGGACAAATTTTATAGCTGCAAATGTGGAAACTGCCTTAGATGAAATGTCGTCAAGTGGCTCTGTGTGTGTTGACAGGATTTTCATAATGAACAGGTTGCAGTTTGTTTGATGTGTATGTCACACATCTGGTTGGAAGTTACTAATTTACATTGTCTTAGCAAATTAAATAGATGGCTATTGATTCTCTATGGTAGCAGTGAACTACCACATACATTTGTTTTCAAGGCTAGTTCTCTATGAAGCCTGAGAATGATAAGTGAATTCTTTCCAAATATACTACCTCAAACAATGCACTTAAAACCACAAGCACCCACCCCCCCCAAATAATTTGACAGGCCAGATGTTTTCCCAATTTAGACATGTTAATAGCATACATTTTGCAGGGTTTGTCATATCATGAAAGTAGAGAGATTTTTAAATAAGCATTGGCTAAATGAAGGAGTGACATATTGACGGAAGCTACATTTGTAAGAAACTCATTTTCAAATTGCCTGATGGCCAATTTATTGTTGAAGTTAAAATATGCCTAGAAATACCCGTCATTATTATCTGACAAAAGTGATGATGAATAGAAATATTCAGTAACCTTGTTCTAATAAGCAGCTGCAACTGCGAATATAGGAATTTTAGAAGCAGGGGGTAACCGCCTTTGTATGACCATCACACAAATGTTGGTGTTCTGAAAACCTACCGAGGAGAGGGAGAGGACACTGTGATAAAATTTTTAAAATTCTCTTAGTTTCTCTCTGGGTGCTTGAGGGTCCCTAAAGCTTATATAACTTTTCATTAAAACTCAGAAACAAAAACAAAAACAAAACAAAAAACTTATCTCAAATCAGAAGACTGACCAGTTCATGATTTTCTGTAAGACCCACATATACTGTTAGCTTTATGTTCCACATTAAAAAAAAAAAAAACATTTTTATAGGTCTTGAGTGCCCATAGGCTTTGAAATAAGCGTTAGGTATGGCAGGCCACTCTCCCTCATTATTTCCAGGAGAAGAGATGAATGGAGATAGTATCTAGTAATATTAAATGTTGGGTAAAGTCCAGATAAGTATGGAGAGTACAAGGAATTTTGTGTAAAAACTGAGCAGTTTTCTTGGATTTGTATTTCCTTGGGTTTGTTTAATTAGTAGTATTAATTATTCATAGCCAGTTCAGATGGAAAACGTTAGTACTCAATGTGAAGAAAATTGAAATTGTGGAACACCCAATAAACTACGAAAAGTAATTCCTAGAAAAATTAAGAAAAGTCTTGATTCTTTTAAGGTTATTAAACTTCTTATGTTATAAAAATAAAACTTTTAAAATCTACTTTTAAGGATAAACCACTGAACTATAAAAATCCCATTTTACAATATTTAAGAACATTAATTTTTCAAACATACAGAAAAGTTGAGAGATGAGTACAATGAATATACATACACACATCACCTATAATATAAGCCGTTTTAATTTTATCTCTTTTTCTATCTATATGTATGTCTGTTGGTGTGTGCATTTTTTTCTCCACTGAATTATTTCAAAGTAAGCTACAGACATGATTCTTCATCGTAAATAACATTCTCCTACATAGCCACTGTACCCTTTGTAATGGCACAATTAAAGGGTTCAAAATTACTGTGTGTAGAAGGTTACAAAAATGTACATGATATCTAGTTTACTGATGCCATTAAAAACAATCTGTCACTGACATTCAAGTACTCACTGATATATGACCTCAGTAGGTTGACTGATAGATGATATTTTGTGAGGGGACTTCCATGGGACATAGTTGTAAATGCTAGTGTATTTTAAATTAGACTTCTAGTAAGAATTGTAAGTTAATAAAAGTCTGGCATTTCTTTCTGGAAAGTAAAATAGAGAGATTTTGAGAGTTATTTTGGTAACTTTGGACTCAGACAGACTTAATATCACCAACCATTTTTTGTTTGTAAAGAAAGCTTCTCTGCTTATATCCTAAGTTTAGGACAAAACATTGTTTTAGTGGAAAATCTCACATACTGTTTTAGAGTGATTCATTAACACATAAAAGGAATTTTCTATGTTAAAATTTCCATTTCAGTGTTACAAAAAGCAGAACAAATAGACAATTTACATTAGCCATCTATGCAATACTATCTACTGAATAATCCTTTGCATTTGTAGAAAAATTGGGGCAAACGGCCAAAAGAGACATACTTCCTTCATGTAAAAGAAAAAAAAAATCTCTACATTGTAATTATTGCAGGTCCAATATTTTTGCTTTTCTTTTTATGAAACCACTGTAGTTCCCACATTTAAAAAGGGTTTGTAAGTGTTAACATATTCTGTGAATATAAAGCCTTATGTATCCTTATCACAAAGCAGCAAATGTCAAAATATGTTGATGTTAGTTTGCTCTTTCAAGTGTATTAATAGTGTTGAGTTAAGTTGGGCATTTAAATTAAAATTTATTTTTTTATTAATTTAAAGTCCCAGTGATATTATTGTTATTACTACTAAGAAATTTTAGAAAATGTTTTTTAAAAACTTGACCAATAATATATATAGTTATAGAAATAGATTTTGTTTTCCTGGCTAGCAAAACCATTTTTTAGTTATAAATGTCACATGAAGTGCCTTTTGATTTAGCAAGCCATAGCAAAATATGAAATAATTTACTCTCATGCCTTGGATCTGTGGAGCACTTGTTGCATAGATTTAATTTTTTGGTCATTAAAAATAATAATCATGCACTAATGTATACCCATAAATTAGATTTGATCCTTAATTGTGTTTAATCTTTATTATAATAATATTGAACATCAAAGCCACAGTTGTCCTTTTCAAATGATCTTTTAAGTAACTGATTATAGAAATAAATTGAAGACACATTTGTATGAATGGTAATTCATAACAACGAAAACTATTAATAGTAATTAATAGTGATTTTATAACTACTAAAACACTTGATTAAAAGATAGAGCTGGGGGATTAGTCTGTTTTATAGTTCATACCACCAGTACTCACATAAATAGTGTTATTCTTCATATCCTTTTTACTTATTGTAGTTTTTTATCAAAATGATCTGTATTTAGTTTTGAATTCATCACTTATGTTCAAATTTTGTATTATTACTATAAATGCTGAATGCAGCATCATTACAAAAGCTGAATATTTCTTTCAAAGAGCTGTCGCATTCATTTCCTAGTTTGCTCCTTTGATAGCTCTGTATGAGGGTGAGGGCAGGGATTTTCTAGGTGAGGAAACTGACATCAGATAAGTAGGGAAGCCAGGATTAAAGCCTGGGGTATTGACTCCTACTGTACGCCAACTTTCTCTGTATGGAGATGGTGGTCAGGGGTGGTTGCAGGAGAGAAAATGCCTGGGAGAGAGAGATGGATTTAAATGGGTGAGGCCTGTGGTGTTCAGCCCACTCAACTTCTGGATAGGCTTTCATCTGATCTCGTGATGGAAAATTAGAAAGCTGTTTCTGTGTTGCTGCTTCACAAATATGTACAGATATTGACAATTTAGTGGTTTAAATTTAGCAATGCTCTCTTCTTAATAACATCAAATTAAGAATATATTCCTCCCCCATAAATCTTACTAAGGACATTTTCATTTTGCAAGAAAAATGTGGCCTGTAAACATTTCAGTTTCTCACTGAGTTCCTTGCCTTTAGTTTACATAGATACATTATTGCTATTCCTAATTACTTCATTTCTGCAACCAGATTTAATATTTTATGTTTTTGATAAATGTGTTAAAACAAGTGTCAGTGGATTGGCAAGCTAAATCAACCTTTTCATCAGGCGAGGCACAAATTACCTCCCATGGCAATGGGATATTTCCTAAATGGTGTTCTGCTTTTGAGGGAAAAAAGCAGGGAAGGTTGTCCCCTGGGGATTCTGTTGGTGGAGGGAGGCTAGGGATGGAGAGCCTCCCATCCTACTCTGGGTAAGTGAGTCATTCTTGGCCTTTGGCAAGGCTGCTGCTGGGCTGCTTCCCTCTCCCCAGGCCTCTCTGGCCTCCATTCCTTTCTTTGTTGTTTCCCTGACCTGGAGGGCACTGAGTCACAGGACCTCTTCTTTAAAGGGTTCGTATGTGGAGGCCACTTGGTATGCGCTAAATGACCAGCCTGACCACTCTTCTCTGGCTATTGGGACAGAAAGTGTTCTGATCTTTGCTTCTTATCATGGAAGATCATGATCATTAACTTCCTGAAGGCAGGGATATATATGTGATTGTGAATGAACAAATTCAAATGAAGCTGTACTTCTGAAAAGTATGTTTTCATCTTCTGACTTTACCCATCTGACTTCACAAGTTGTGTTGTGAACACTGTTACGTTGGTTCAAGGTGTGTGTATGTGTGTATGTGGGGGGTGTGGGTTATGCATGACTCTCGATGACTTAGTGAAACGCTGTTACTTGTTTCCATGTATCCAGTGCTTTCCTGTCTGTTGTCCGTTCTCACTGGCATCTTTCCAGGTGAGCACCTATCACTGTTTTTAGTGATAGAAAATTCATCTGGGTTGAAGTAAGTGACAGTGTCTATGCCTAAGTAGTCTTGCAGGAAGCATTGATTGGAGTTTAGATGAAACCTGGAAATGTCTGAGTGCTTATTGGTAGAGGAATTTTATTCTATCTTGTCTGAAGGGGTAACTTCGCCACTTCCTTTCCCCTGCCTCAGGCATTCTGAGGTCTAGGGAGCTGGCAAGGATGAGCAAGGTGGTCCACGGTGATGGCAGAGCTAAGGGGGGTGAGAAGAGAACTTACTTTTATAGGGCATTGACAACGTTTAGGGTCTGGCTGAGTCTGGGCCATCTGTTTACCATCTGTGACTTTTTACTCTGGGAGGTTATATTGCAGTTGGATTGTGATTTTGTTTTTATGAAATCCCACAGTATCATTTGAAGCAACCTGCAAGGGAAAGGCATGGGCTTTGGTGCCAGACGGATCTGGGTTTGAATATGCTTTGCTGCATTATAGCTAGGGGACTCTGAGAACAGCTCTACTTCTTTGAGCCTCTGTTTCCCTATCCGTGCAATGGGGATATTTTTACCCACCTTTTAAGGATTGAGGAGGATTAAATGAGATAATGTATATATAGCACAGAACCTGGCAGAAAGCAGATGCTCAAAATAACTGTTGTTATCAGCTTTTGTCAATTATATGATGTCAGCTGAAATAAGTTGAAAAGAGAGGAGATGTTCCCTTTTCACATGGATTGCTAGATCTTCAAATTCACAAATTTAAGTGTTTATCTTCCTTCCCCTCCCCAGTTCCTCAACACACACATCTCCAAGTGTTGCATTCTTTGTGGGTGGTAGTTTCTACAGTTTGGTTAAGCTCACCCTCTTTTTCATTGCTGTCATTGTGTATTCTACAGGGAGCTGAGCTTTGTGCTTGGAGGGAAGGAAGCCAATATTTATTGAGCACCTTATTTGTCCCAGGAAAAGTGGAAGGTGCATTATAGGGAAAAAAAGAAGGTTCTAGGAAACCAAGCTTTTATCAAATTTCTGAAGTTAATTTAGTTGGAACCAATGTTTTGTCAACTTTACTAATGTCAGTAATTATAATTTAAAGTGAATAAAACATGCAGTACTGGCCTTTTTGATGGTGTCCAGTGGAACCTTTTGTATATTTCCCTTTACTCTGTATGGACTGGGTATGGATAAATCAAGTGTTTCAGAGAGTATGGCAGAGGGCAATGATTTGTTGCATGAATACACAAAGCAGAGGTCTTCGCATCTCTTAAGTAGTTTACAATTTAGCTGGAAAAGTAGAAGAATTTCATTTAAATGTTTAAGAACTCAGATTATCACAGTTGGAAATGATGTGGTACGCTTGGGCTATTGGCTAAGAGCACAGAATTCAGAGAAGCTTGAATGGCGGAGCTATTAGGGAAGGAGTAGAATACAGGGGTGGAAGCAGAGGCAGGGTCTTTTGAGACAGAATGGTGACATATGCGCATTTGTCTCATTGTTCTTTTTTCCATGAACACTATAGCATAATTAGTATTACTCTTCAAATTAGCTCCAGTGCTTGTCTCACTGTTCTCATCTGAGCTGGGTTTTCTTTCCTTCTCTTACCTTTTTACCCTGGACTTTTTTTGTTGGAACTGAACATGTTTGATCAGGATTGGAAACTATTTTCTCTAAGTTTCTTACCTTTCTCAAATTAGTACTGGCATATATCTTGAACACGTTCACCCAGCGTTGGTAATACACACACACACACACACACACACACTAGCATCTAGAATACATATATGAATGTGTATATTAACATCTAGGCATAAAACACAGTTTTTAAGGTTTTAGGGATGTCAGTACTCTGAATGGAATGTAGAATCTTATTGAATGAATATACAATGCCACATGTATAATGTTGTATTTTAAAAATTATTGGTAGAAAACAAATGTGAGGTACACACTAGAACAATGAACATCAGCAGATTGGACGAGAGAGAGGTGCAAAGAACATGATCCTTTGGTTCCAGATTTGCAGGGCCAGAAGGCTTCCCCAGTGCTGTGTTTGATGTCATAATCATAATGCTATTAGAATATGATGCGATCTAACCCCTAGGCTTTTTAGTTAGATGTTTCAACCCTGATAACTGTAGGGATGCATAACAAGGTACTTGAAAAATGTATTATGAAATGAGCTGTCACTACTTTATTATGCAACATAGCATATTAGTTAAGAACTTGGGTTATGGGTCTATTGCTTATTCATATTCCAGTGCTGCTATTGGTTATCTCTGTGACTGTGAGCAAATTGCTTAAGTTCGTTGTCTTGTTATTTTTTTAATCTGTAAAATGTGGCTAATAATAATAATAATAATAATAATATCTAGTTCGTAGAGTCATTGTGAACATTAAATGAGAAAATGTGTGAGGTTCTTGGCTCTGTGCCTGGCACAAAGTAACATTGAGTTATTGAATTATTAGGGTGGTTACTTCAGTGAAATTAAATAAAATAATTTTTGGCTTGCTTGTAAACACAAAATAATGTCTGTGATTCTTTGGGCTCAAGGAGGGAAAGCATGAGTCTTAGGAAGGCAGAGTGTTGGCCAAGAATGAGAAATCACCAATCAGCTGATCCATCTGGAATGGATTGTTAGATCCTACTTCAGATAATTAGGACTAGTAAGCCTTTAAGCATTCATAAATGTTTTCTTGAGCACCTATTATGTGTCAGGCACGGTGCCAAGTTCTAGAGATATCAAAATGAATGAGACAGTACCTGCTGGAAAAAGAAATAAGCACAAGTACAAGCTCTGTCTCAGCTTGATTTCCCTATAGGTTTGCTGATGACAGATTCATCCCTGGAGGGAAGTGCTTCCATCCACGATTAGAAGAAAGCCCAAAGTGCCTTGGCACTGTCAAGGTCACCTGGGGAATAAGCTTATAGGTGTGGTCAGCTCCCCTTGGTTAGATGGGGGGGAGCGAGGGAGTGGAGGCAGTGAGAGGGGCTGAGCTCCTGGGGAGGGCTGTGCATGTGTGTGTGTGAGGGAGATGGAGATTGGCCGCAGGGTAAGGAGTCTATCTTAACCCCCCCCCCCAAAACGCTGTTGCCCAAGGTGGGTCCTGAGGATCTCATTATGTCAGCCAGAGAGAGCAGTTGTGTGTGCCAAGTTGATTTTTATCCTGTTGCAATAATATTGAGCTCCTTTTTGTTCTGCTTTGAATGGAGTTTTTCAGTATTTTGTGGGGTTGACTGCTAATAGGATTAGGAATCTTAGTGAGTTTTAAATGGAAGAATCACATTAGAGTCAAAATAGTCTTTACAGATTTATTACATTAAAAAAAGTTTCTAATGATTTTAGGTCTTTGTAATATTTTTAACTTTTCTTTTGTAAGGGGTAATTCCCCCGCATTGCTGCCCTGCCCTGGAAAGACTGTGTGATTGTCAGCTGCAAGTGAAGGAGGGGTGGGAAGGTGCTCTGTTTGTTGCCATACTTAGAAAGGTCAAGGGGTAAGAAGGACTTACATTTGAGAGAGGATACTGCTATGTGCAAGAGGCTCAGAGAAGCCAAGTAACTTAGCCAACACAACACAGCTACTGAGTGGACATGCCAACCCAGAGACAGGACGCCAGGGCCCACCTGATTTCCTCTTTGGCATGCTGTCTCTAAGTTGGTAACATTGTACTGGGGTAAACCATATGTAATTGCCATTTCTGTGCATTAAAGGGTCCAATTTTGGCAATTGCATATGATTCCACCTAATATTTGGGAAGTAATATGACACTCTGAAGAGATTTTGTAGAAGTCTATGGCTAGTTTACTAAAAGAGTTAAATACAGGGTCTCCACCTAGTGACCTAATAGCTTCACAGAAGTTTTGGTGTACTCAGAACCTAGTCAGCTGCCACGCCATGTGCGTAACCCGTGGGCCCGACCCCACCTCCCTTCACCAGTTTAGGCATCAATAGTTATGACATTTTCACAGAACAGCAATACATACCCACAGAACACTATTTTATTTGGAACATCTAATATTTTACTAGGATTCAAATGGGCATTGCTGTCTTTACTGGAAGAATATTTTTCCCTTTGATTGTTAAATGGATAGAGACTATGAAAGGATCTCCCCCTCCATCTCTCTCTCTCTCTCTCTCTCTTTCCTGGGGATTTCTTGTTCAAACAGAATTTGTTGTATCCACATCAGTAAAGCCATGCTAATATGGGCTGCTGGCCAGATCGTGGAAATAGCCTCATTATATTGAACTGGATGTCATAATGGTACCCATTAAGGTGGGATTCTCTCTGTGTTTGTACTTTTAAACCCAAGTCCCTTGCCAATTTTATAACTCTCTGAGAATAGCAACATTCTCTGGTAATACAGTCTGAGAATGTGCTGTCTCTTGCCTCCTCCTACTGAAAACCATTACAAAAATGGAATCCCTGGTTCTGAGCATTTTTAGGGGTTTTTAGCTTAGTGTTGCTCCTCAGTCATTCATTTTACTGTCTGCACTTGTGATGCTTGTAATGTGTTCCTGTGGCTGAAGGTAAGAACCCAGGAGATTTACTTCTTTCAACACTCCCATTAATTGATATTGGTGTCCAAATAGACGACAGGAAAAGAGCAGCTTTTTTTTTTTTTTTTGACACAAACCAAATGAAACCCAAGGTTTTCCATTTTAATTTTTATAAGCCGTTCAGAGACTAAGACTGTTGAAAGTCATAGCATTTCTATTAGCTGTTGAAATCTTACTATGGTCCTGGCAAAGCAAAGCGTTTGTTGTGCTGGATTTGGGTAATGGAACCCTGCAGGATTCCAGCTCAGGAATGCTGGAAGGATGAAGCTCACAAAGCAGAGGGCAGAGTGAGTGTCAATTTCATTCCTCCAATTATAGCAGTTAAAGAAATAACAAAATGCAGGGTAGCATTTTATTGTGAGGGCTAATTGAAAATCAGGGGGAAATATTTAGATATGCTATATTATCATCTCTTTTCTAATTGTGTCTCTTCCCAGTTGACTCAATAGGACCTTCATTATAAACAAATCTCTATCATTAGAATTAGCTGAATTTTTGTTGTTATGATTAAGAGGATGGTAACAAGTGTTACAGAGTGTAGTCCTTCCTTTAGCAAATGGGACAGTTCTTGCATCCACTCAGCAAGTCTTTCCCCAGTGCCTTATGGGTGCCAGGGTCTGTAGGAGGGTTGTGGTGTGACCAAGACTGACGCGGTCCCTACCCTCATGGAGGGTAAATTTTAGTAGGAAGAAACAGATAGTGCTTATAAACAAATAAATATGTCCTATAATGTCAGGAAATGAAAGGAAAAAATTAAGCAGGACAAAGAGATGGGAGTGGTCGGGGAGGGCCTCTCTGAAGACTCCTGAAAGAAGGGAGGGAGGCAGCCATGCTGAGACCAGCAAGAAGAGCATTCCCAGCAGTGGGAAGCAAATGCAAAAGCCCTGGGGTAGAAACCAACTAGGTAAGTATGATGTTAGGATAGGAAGGATCAGACCGTGCTGGGTCTCGAAGGCTTTGGGAAGTCAATGGAGTTTTGAGCAGAGGCATGGCATGAGCTAATTTAAGCTATGAAAAGGTCATCTGGCTGATGTGGAAAATAGGCTTTTGGAAAGATGGAGGGTAGAGAGAGGGAGACCATCGCCTAGGTGAGGGAAGATGATGGTTTAAAAGAGGGAGGTATTGATGGAGGGTCAGATTTAGCATATGTTGAAGGTAGACAAATGGGATTTGCATATGGACTAGAAAGAAGTTGTGAAAAATGAAGAGTCAAGGACAGCACTAAGTTTTTAGCCTGAGAAGCTTGGGTGAACGGTGGGAAGGAGCAGATCTGTGGGCAGGGCAACAATCAAGGGTTGTGTGTGGGCATATTTAGTTTGAGATGCTTGTCATTCATTTGAGTGGAATTGTCAGGCAGGCAGTTGGATCTGGGTGTCATGGAGTGGAGAGGTCTGCTGGAGATGGGGGGTCATCAATGTATAGGATTTAAAGCCAGCAAGAGTGCGTGAGCTCCCTGGGGAGTGAGCTGTAGTTGAGATGCAGCCTGAAGACCAACCCGTGTAGCTCTTCAGTGTTGTGGGATCTGCAGGAGCAGGCAGTGTCCCCAGAGGAGGCTGAAAGGAAGCCAATAGGGATCAGGATAGGAATAGTCTGGTTAGATATGCAGTAAGGCTGGGCTCTGGGGAAAGTATGAACTTTGTCTTTGGAATGTCCCCTCCCTTTACAGTGGCTTTCTGTCTTCTCTGTGGACTCTTTAATCTTATTGCTTTAGTTTTTCATACCCCAGAAAACAACTGCCCCAAGTTTTCAAAGTATGGTCCCCTTACCGGCAGCATCAGCACCCCCTCCCCCCAGGAGCTTGTTAAAAGTACAAATTGTGGGGGCATCTGGGTGTCTCAGTGTGTTAAGTTTCTGCCTTTGGCTCAGGTCATGATCCCAAGGTCCTGGGATCCAGCCCCGCATCAGGCTCCCTGCTCATCAGAGAGCCTGCTTCTCTCTTTCTCTTCTCCCTTTCTCTGCCAGCTACTCTCCCCCTCATATGCTCACTCGCTCTCTCAAATAAATAAATAAATAAAATCTTTAAAGAAAAAAATGCAAATTGTGGCTCCACCCTCGATCTACAAATAAGAAACTGTAAGAGGTAGGGCTCAGCAAGTTGAATTTTAATAAACTTCAGTGGCTTCTGATGCATGAAGTTTGAGAACCACTTATCTAAAGAAAGTAGCTGATAAGCCAAACCAACAAAAAATAACAGATGAGGCTTACTCACTTTTCTGAGCCATCTATCTAAAGTCAAAGAAATAAATATCTAACAGTAGATTTTAGGCATAAAGTGGTAGGCCATTCTTGAGACATCTTTGTGGGGGCCAAGGAAACTTTTCAAGCCCTGCAAGTCATAAATGGAGGCAGATGCCTGTTGTATCTCTGGTAATGAACCCTATCGATAACTATATAGTCTGTATAGTATTATATAAGCTCTCTGAGTCCAAATATGAAGGCAATGACAATTTAGGCATTTTGGTGGGCAATCCAAAATCTCTAGAGATAATTCAGAACTTACTTTGTTTGAACACTTATTTTGTTTAAAGTTGTTTATTTTTTGGGGGCACCTGGGTGGTTCAGTGGGTTAAGCCTCTGCCTTCGGCTCAGGTCATGATCTCAGGGTCCTGGGATCGAGCCCCACATCGGGCTCTCTGCTCAGCGGGGAGCCTGCTTCCCCCTGCCTCTCTGCCTGCCTCTCTCTGCCTACTTGTGATCTCCCTCTGCCAAATAAATAAATAAAATCTTTAAAAAAATATAAAAATAAAGTTGTTTATTTTTTTTAAGATTATTTATTTTAGAGAGAGGGAGAGAGATTGCACAAGCAGTGAGGAGGGGCAAGGAGAGAAGGCGACAGAATCTTTAAAAAGACTCCCCACTGAGATTGGAGCCCCTTGCGGGGCTCCTCCTGGGGCTGGACTTGGGACCCTGCGATCATGACCTGAGTTGAAATCAAGAGTTGGCTGCTCAACCAACTGAGCCACTCAGGCATCCCTGTTTAAAGTTGTTTAAACATCACCAGGCAATTCTAAATAACGCTCTAACATCATCATCATCAGGATCATCATCATCATCACGGCAGAACATTTGTTGAATTGTGAATTTTTATTCATAAAATACACCTCAAATTTATTTTAGCCGTTTAAATAATAGAGTTTAATGTATATTTAGTCAAGCATTACAGTAGTAAGGGCTTAGGGAGATTAGAAATAAATGAATCCAATTAAAGAACGCGTCTGTGAGATTTGATATGTCATAGGTATGAATGAACTGTTTGCACAGCAACTGTAAAGAAACCGTTAATGATTAACTATCTAGAAGAGGTTTAATCAGGAATAAATGCTATAGGACATATTTAAAAATATTTAATTTAAATAAATGAAGATTTGTGCATTTGAAAACATCGCATCATGCCATCATTTTTGCTGTGTCTGTTCCTGGGGAGTTCAAAGCCTGAGGTTCTACTTTTCTATTATCTGCAGAAATGCCAGTGCCTTTGTGCTGTGTAGAAAAGGGCAGAGTTCTCAATGGTGCTGTGAGGTTTAGCCTTGTGGGGTCTCTCCACAAACTGTGGGGAGTTTGGGACCCTCTAGTCTTGAATATAGAATGCAAATTTCTTAGTGTTGTGGGAAGATTATTTCTTTGTGATTATAAGTATTTTTTTCTGTTCCAGGAGTTTGTGTGAAGTTGAAAATAGGAGGTGTGGGCTTTTCACCCTCTCCGCCAGGGGGTTAGTTTTAGGGTTTAGGAAGGAGCTTTGTAAGGGTCAGAACCGGGTGAGAAAGCTATTCCTATGGAGAATAGAACCTCAACCAAATATCGGTTGTTAGGTGGTGGCTTCCCCTATTACTTCTCAGTCACAGATTACTTCTGTATCTTAGGTGTTGGCAAAATTCTAAAGGGAACATACACTTAAAAGGTGTAAGCTTAATAAGATGACAGTGAAGGTGAGGGGGATGGGAGGTGAGAAAGAGTGGAAAGACATGGAGAGCCGGGGCCAGAATAACATGTATGCACTTTATTTTCTATTTGTGAACATTTTTAAAAGTAAGAAAAGCTCGGCTGATATTAATATCATTTTTTCTTTCTTTATATTTGGCCTTTTTTTCTCCCAAGAAGATGGCTAAAATTAGTGGTCTTGATTATAGAAAAGGAGATTGGCATTTTAAAATTTATGCCTTTGGTGAAAGAGGCAGCACATTTTGCACTGAATTTGTTTGGATCTAACTTTTAAAGACCGATACCTCCCTAACTGCCACCCATGGCCCAACTTCAAGAAAATAAGAAACAAAAAAAGCTATAAGAGCAATAGAATTTGGAACTTAGATCTGTGGGATTTACAAATACACCTGAACTTTACTAGCGATAGGCGATAGATATAGAATGAATTTCTGAGCATAAAAAATTAAGTTTTTCAGAACAAAAAATGTGGCCCCCAAAGTAGGGTTTACTCCATTTAAACAATGATAAATATGCCATCTATAACTCACAGGAAGTGAACTGTTAGAAGAAACTACATGGCAAGACTTTCTTTTTTTTCAATTATAAGTAATAATTTAAGTTATATTCTCCAAAGAAGGAAACATAGAGTCATAGAGTTCCCATGAAAGTCTTCAGAGACAGATAATTCTGTAAAGTTGGAAGGGTGGAAAATAGATCAGAAAGTAAGTGAAATGTGTAGGTACTGAGAGAGCATATGGACATTTTAAAATTATAAATGGTGTTCATGAGGAGTTGAACCTATGGGAAAAGGAGTTTTGTGGTGTTGTCCCTTCCATAATTTCATATTATTCACAAAGAAGAAATCCTGGAAATACAAGGAAGAGAAATTGGGGAAGCATTTCAATATCAGGTGGGAGTACCTGGTTTGCCTCAATTAGAGATTCCTTTTCATCAACTGTTTTCCTGATTATGAAAGTCATACATATTTATTATAGAAAAAATGAAGATAATACGGAGAGAGGTATAAAGAGAAGGTAGATAACATCTTTAATCTATTTTCCAGATAGTCACTGTCAACATTTTAATTTTTTGCTCCACCCTACATGTATGTGTAAATACATGAATATATGTTACATGTTAACTTAAAAAGATAATTTTTCACTTTATCATTGGTATTTTTCACATCATTAGAGTGAAAAAAATTAATGCCTGCATAATATTTTATCACATGGGTATACCATAATTAAGGGTTCTATTATTGCTTTTTATTTACTTATTTACAATGAAGTATAAGAAATTATGCTAAATACCCTTATATATAGACTTTGATACTTATCTCTGACTGTTTTCATAAGATGTATTCCTAGAAGTGGAATTACTAGATTTAAGGAATGAGCATTCTTAAAACTCTTGATAAACACTGATAGTTTACTCTCTTTAGCATTAGTATATAAGAATGCCCATTTAGTTCACTTTGTCTTCATTGAGATTGTATTGTCATTAAAATAAAATCTTTGTTGATTTGAAAGATAAAAATGTCAAAAAAAATATGATAGCTGCCTTAAGTCATATAGGTTATTACAAGTGAGCTGAAGTTTAAAATTTGTACATTGTTTACATCCTTTTCTTACATTTCTATTTCAGAGATATTATATTATCGATTTGTAGAAGTTATTTCCCTGGGGGTTTAAAGTACAATTCCTCCTCAGTCCTTCAGTACAGTTGTAATAGTTCCAAATAAATGGTTGGGGATAAAATTTAGTATTCTAGTCTAAGTATCACATATGTCATGCCTGACTCGTAACTTGACAAAAAAGTAAGTGCATTTTCTTAATATGCATAATGCTAAAACAGTAACATGATTTGTTTCTTTAATTTAGGATCTCACAGAATATCAGAATGATTATTATTATTTATAATCTTGGAACGTAAACATCCCTCACATAAACTTGCTTACTTAATAGGTATTTTTTTTCTTGCCAGTTTTTAAAAAATTTTTGGTCTTGTGGATTTGAGATGAATAAAAGTTTATTGCATTGAGAATCATTTTGTGAATCACTTGCAAGAGAGCATCTGCTCTCTGTAAGATACGGTGCTAGACGGTAAATGGAGACTATCATAAGAGAAGGAATTTAGGAGATTGTTGTCAGATACACCATTCCACTGTGTGACAGGAGTTCGATGTGCTAAGTGAGTGTTAGAGGCCGTGGCTGGCGTAGGAGCTGAGGGAGGAAGCAGGAAATCACTGTGGCCTGTGTGGGTAAAGAAACAAATACAGATGCATGTTGTGGCGGGTCTGGATTTAGCTATATTTCAACTTGTGTCATGGGTTTGTGCAGAGGTATTCTGTAATCCCTGCTGCGATGATGTTGACTTTGCTACATCTTACCAAACTATGATCGTTTTTTACTTCCTTTCTAGTTATTATTTGCCTCTTGTTTACACTCCGTCTTTCCTTCTTGAAATTACGATGTGATGGTAGACTTTGTGCCTGAGCCATCCCTCCCCTTGTCGTGCCATCCACTCCATAGCATGTTGGAGGAGACCTACAAAATAGAGCAGAAAGATGTTTCGAGGCAGAGGCAGTGTTTATGTAAAACCAAAGACTTTTGGGGAACTACTGAAATCACCAAGGCAAATGGAGAAAACCACAAGGAGCAAACACAAATCCACTTATTAGTATGAGACTATTATATTTCCAAGGGTGCCTTAGCCTAATTTCCCAGCAGATGTCTTCGTTTGTGAGCCTCTCACAGTATGGAATCCTCCTTATCAGCTATCTCTGCTGGGCTCCATGGGAGCCTGAAAATGAAACATAAACTAGGTCTCTCTGCTGCAGAGGTTTACCCAGTGGCCAGGCAGTAACTCTGCCAGAATATAAAGAAGGTCACGCACTTCGTGTGACAGTGATTCGAGAATCCAATTAAAAAGTTGAGTGTAAGACGCAGTCATTCCTACTTAATCCGATCACACTTTAATGCAATCCTCTGCTTATTGCAGTCAGCGCCTTTGGAGCCGCATCAATTGTGCGTCTCTGTTTCCACGTTTTCCTCTGTAATTTGATCACCTTCAGCTGGGTTTTTGTTTTGTTTTGTTTTGTTTTAAATAGCTCAATTGGGAAATCTGGCAACATCTTTTAAGAATTGCCACATGACATAAAGCCAGCAAAGACACTTCAGAATGTCCAGCTTCAAAACTGACATGACAGCAGCACAAAGTCACTTGTCTACGATGGAAGCGCACTAGGATGTGGCAGAGTTGAAGAGGAAAGGTTCTTGGGAAGAATCTTGACTCAACACTAACTGATAAAATGCTGCTGATTGCTTATCTGTGCAATCATTCCAACTCACTTGAAGGTTGCAAATACAGTCGTGCTGCTCTTGGGGTCATGGACACCGGTATCCCAGTCAAAATGACAGAAATTATATCAATACATTTCTCTGAAGTGAGAAGTACCTCTTGGTGGTGAAGAGACCTCTTTGCTTTGCAAGGGCATCACACTGAGCGTCCCCTAGGGCAAGTTGGCACTTACCTCGTGAGTGGTCATGGCATATTGCTGGAGGCTGGGAAGGCCAATGATGCAAAATGGCCCCTTTTATTCTATTGGAATTTGAGTAATTCCAAATATGTACATGACTATTATAAAGTTTAGAGTAGACTCAGATGGTTAATTCTGCAAATTGAATGATTTCTGACTGTCCATAATGGAATAAGAGGATTACTTTGGTCTGTGCAAATATGAGTGAGATTGACAAGCTGCAAGTCCTAGTGATTGCAAATTACCCATTTCACATTGCTTTCCGAGCCGAAGTACCTGAGGATGTCTGCAGCTCTAGTACAAGTCACTCAACAGCGGGAAAAAAAAATGTAAATTGATATCAATAGCCATTTTGAAAAATATGCCAAAGGGCATATGCCCACAGTTCCTCTTTTGATATGCCAATTGTATCTGGGAGAACAGAGTAAGCTGCCCTAGTGAGGGGAACCTGTGGAGTCCTGAATATGGTCTATGTGCCACTTTTTAGGAAAGCTTTAGAAGTAGAGTAGGGCTGTGTCCTATCCATCCTTTGCTAAAGTCAACTAAGTCAAATTCCTCACTCTAGTCATTTCAGAGTCCAGGGGCTGTGCACCCAAGTATTTTATTTTATCCTGGTTCACAGGGGAACATTGAACAGCTTTACTAACTGCGGTGTGTGTGTTGTGTATGTGTGTGTGTGTGTGTGTGTGTGTGTGAGAGAGAGAGAGAGAGAGAGAGAGAGAGAGAGAGAGATCCCAGAATGTGCTTCACTGCAGAGAAGGGAGGAAGTGTCTGGGTTTGGAGGAAGGAAATGGAACTCATAATGTGATTCCCATCAGCATCTAGACCTTTAATCTATACAAATGAAATGCTCCAATTTAATAGAATTCTAAAAGTAAAACAAATGCTTTGTTCTTAGTGAATCTGTCATTCAGAGCTGCTCTTGGCAGCATATCAACTGTACTTAAAATGTCTTTAAGTGGGCATTTTTTTATTGTGCTTTTCATCTTAACACATCTTTGGGCTGTTAGAGGAATAGGAAGGCTAAGCTCCTCACAGCGTATCAGGTCTGTGCTGCTCCAAAATCTCCATTTTCTTACTTTGCAATGAAGAGCTTACCTTAATAAGTATTTTGGCCATACTGCAATAGAGTTTAGAGACTAAGAAGCAACAGAACACATTAATATGAATTAGTGGTAGAGAGGAAAGAAATATAGCATAAGCAGTTGTTTGTAATAAAGTGTATTACAATCACTACCAAAGTGGAACTACTGTTTTGGGGAAATCAGGTGCCAGAAAGCACCACAAAGTATGGAAGTAAAGAAATAATACTTAGTATTTGTTGAGCATTTACTATGTTTCAGGCACTGTGCTATGAGCTTTTCATATAATATTTTTCTAAACCTTAGCACATCCATTGCTACAAGCTATAAAGAGGAAATTGAGATCTAGATGGGTTGTTACACAGTAAGTGGCTCAAACTGTTGTCTATTTGACCTCATGATCTTTTGCTATTTTGGTGGATTCTTTATGGTCTTTTTAGATGTACAGCAAAATATGAGTATTTTTATTTATCAGAAGTATTTGCATAACTCTTCTTCTATTTGTTAGCATTTTCATGTGACTCTGTAGAATTTCAAATCATTTATTTGTTTTGAAATTTTATTTAAGCCTATTTGGAGTATTTCTATCATTGGAAACTATGAAAAACTTTGCGAAGACTTCAGTAGTTGAGATGCATACTCTGGGGGTCTGATAATGTGCATGAGAGTAGTGAATCCTCGTTTACTCTCTCCTTAAGACTGTGCTGAAATTTTGCATTAAGTGTGTTTTAAAAATTATGTGGCCAAATTTTCAGGGGTGCAGGGTTTTTGCTTTCAGTCTAGGTCCTGTCAGGCAGGAACTGAATGGATATACCAATATCTACTTGACACAGGAGATGCCCAAGCATGGGAGCTCTTCCTCCTGTCAGAGCCCACCTTGCTTTCTGCTACATGCACATAATCTCAGGGCAGGTGGTTCAGAGACTCACAGCCAGAAGAGTCTTTTCCAACAGAGAAATATTGTTGGGCTGTTGGTTATTAATAGTCACTGAGGAAAACAGTCCTTTCTGAGTAGCGTCTTTATCTTTTTCCTCTTCCAAGTGTATGAACTATAATGCAGTTGCCATTGCCAACATAACAAAATGTCTCTTGACTCTTGCCCTCTAGGAACTTGGAACCCCCAGGAAAGATTAGACATTATCACTTGAAAAATAAGTTTGGAGGAGGAAAAGGGTAGTTTCTGGTCCCCTCCCTACTTCCCTCAGGAACTGACGCTGATGTCTTCTTCATGAGCACAGCAACTTAGTCCTTCTGTTCATTGATGTCTCCCTAGGACCTCCACAGAGACACTCACTCAGTACACATGTATTGAAGGAATGAATGGTGTTAGCAGTGGGAAGGGCTTCAGAGGCAAGTAGGATTTAAGATAGTTCTTTATTAGAGGAGTTCTACAGGTATATGTTGGAGGAGGAAGGGGGGGAAAGTATAAGGTTAGTTTGGGGAGAACGGTTTTGGGTGAAGTGAGGAGCTGATGAAGAAAAGTTTTCAGATACTGTCAGAAAAATAGGTGGGAACCCCATTTCTAAATTTCAATTTAAAAATTGAATTTCTGACCAAGGCATGCAAAGAGCCTGTGTTGTGTGTTTTCCTTGGGAGATGATTAGAGTAGTAAAGCAGATCAGTCATATGATTCAACTTCCCAAGACTGGAAGACATATTGCATGCCCACCTTCTAAATTTTTTTGCTTGCACAGGATAATTTTTTTTAACTTGCACTGAGTAGATGGACTATTTGATATAAAGTCATTGTAAATTGCTAACATCTACCACTAAACTGTAGTTTGTGGCAGTGATATTATTGAATCTGTTTTAGCTGATTTTTATCCCTTATCACTTGAGGGACTCCTTGCCTGAATTATCCTTTTGCCTTTGCCTGATCTCTCTGTAGAGGAACAAATAGGGAAAAGGAAGAGAAGGCAAATGAATATTTGCTGATCCCTGGAAATCTACCAATCACTTTAACATATCTAGCTTTATTAGTTTATTACATTTAATATACCTACCTTAATCCAAAGAGTATTAAAAATGCATGTGAATTTTTTAGGAAGGTGAACACATTAGAGAAAAGGAAAAGGAAAAGAAGAAAAATGAAAGAAGCCAGTGTTGCACAAAAATGCCTGCCCTGAGGTCTTTTATAATTGTTAGAAATGGTTGCAAATCAGATTTGGGGCTCAGGGCTTTTTGACTTCCAGTGGAACGGGGGAAACATGATGGGTTGTATCATTCATGGTGTTTGTGAGATAAAAAGAAATCAATTACCCAGGTGCTCCCAACTAGTTCTGGAACCTGAAAACAAATTTTCCCTATGAAGTTTTATTTTGGCTGCCAGTGGGAAGGGTTGATATCTTCTTATGAAAACTGAGCAGTCAGTCAAGATTCTGTGCTCCTGGAGTGATCTGAGGTGATAGCTGTGGGCAGGACCAAGCTGTCATCTTCAGCCCCTAAATACCTCACGCCATACCTTTGTAATGAACTCTCCAAGATATACTCTTTTCCTCTTCACAGCACAGTCTGCAGTTAGTATGTTTAATATTTGTTCACTGTGTCTTCTTGGAAATAGATAGTAATCTGTGGAAGGGCAAGGACTCTAGGCTACTTACTCATTCTTTCATTTACACATAGCACAAAGCCTGGCATATATTAGGAGCTTAGTAGATATTTATTGAAGATGGAGTGGAAAGAACTGGTGGTAAAATGTACCCCAATGTAACTGGATTAGCCTATTAAAAGGGATTTTTTTTTTAAAGATTTTTATTATTTGTTGGACAGAGAGAAACACAGCGAGAGAGGGAACACAAGCAGAAGGAACGGAAGCAGGAGAAGCAGGCTTCCTGCCGAGCAAGGAGCCCGATGTGGGGCTCCATCCCAGGACCCTGGGATCATGACCTGGGCTGAAGGCAGACGCTTAATGACTGAGCCACCCAGGCGCCCCTTAAAAGGGATTTTTAACTACTTACAAGCCTAGTTTCACTGGTTTGCTAGCTATAAAAATATTAGGAATGCTTCCCACAATGATTGATCTTGGAACAGCTGACATTCTTCCTGCCAATAATCCGATAGCATCAGATGGTCAGTTGTCTGTTGAGTTCACCCTACACAGAAAATCCGTTAGAGTAGATTTTGTCATCTATATCTCACTGATGAGGACACAAAAGGTCAGAGAAGTTGAATGATGGATTTATTTTCTACTTATAAAAATAATCAAAAATGAAAATCAAGATGTTTTCATGAGCATATCATATAATTTGGCTGTGGTATACGGGGCAGTTTCCTCTATATACATTAGTTAAACATTAGGCATTTCTGAAATAATCAAGGTGTTTGTGGCAACCAGTTATATGGTTACCTTTTGCTTGCTTCCTTTTCAAGTATGGATCCCTGCCATTCTTGGTGAGACAACACATGTACCCATTTCCTCTGGTGGCAGATTAAGGGCTGTGTCCTCTCACCCTGCAGGGACACGGAATACAAAGGATTGCAGCTCTCCCTGGATCAGATCTCAGCCTCTAAACCAGCCTTCTCCTACACCAGCAGCTCCACTCCTACCATGACTGACAACAGGAAGGGGGCCAAATCCAGGCTCTCCAGCTCAAAGTCAAAATCCAGAACGTCCCCATATCCTCAGGTAGGTGCATTGCCATTTTGCAACTTTCTTTTTTGTTTGTGTGTGGAGGTGATTTGGTTTGGTCTCAAAGTTGAGGAAGGATTAAAACAGCTTGGAATTCATTATCTGGTTGTAATAAACTTAAAACTTCTATGCAAAGCTTTCTAAAACTATCTTCTTCCTGCTCATCCCTTCTTAAAATAACTATGCTAGTAAAAATTTGAAATGATCTTGTCATTTGCTGCTTTTATACGAAGATTGTGAGAGTCTCAGTTACAGTTGGAGCCATAACTTTGTTTTTTCAAGGAGATTGATCCTGACCAAAAAAATGTAGCGGCATAGCAAAATATGGAAAACAAGACCTTAACATGATAAAATTGATTCTTAGGATAGGAACTGAAGTAGAAGGAAATGAAGAGGTAGAGGCCAAGAATCAAGGATACATCTTGTTGTGAGATGTGTGCATAGGAGGACTATCTGGGGAAGGAGGGAAATAAAATCTACCAGTTGGGAGGAATGGTAAGAAAGCAACCCTCTTCTCATCCTGACAAAGTGGTGAGCTGATGAGACCCAGATGAGGTATTCCAGAAATACTGCAAGGCACAGGATGAGTCTGTATTCCTGGAAGGAAAAAATTATTTTTCTAATCAGTCACTAAATATAGAAACCAGGCTGTGCCAAGATATATGCACAACTCTCTTCTGGCCTGAAGGAAGTAAGACAGAATTGGGGACTCTCTGCTCCTAGGATCTTGTGACTATCTCACCTCTATCCTTTTCCTTAAGGCGCCACATCTCTAGAGTAACTCAGGAGATGGTTCCTAAGTTTATATAAAGCCAAACTGGATTTGGAGTTATTTTGTCAAAGTGGTTTTTATCATTTATGTTTTAAATATATTTTTTAGGGGTGCCTGGGTGGCTCAGTGGGTAAAGCCTCTGCCTTTGGCTCAGGTCATGATCTTGGGGTCCTGGGATCGAGCCCTGCATTGGACTCTCTGCTCAGTGGGGAGCCTGCCCCCCTCCTTGCCTGCCTCTCTGCCTACTTGTGATCTCTCTCTGTCTCTGTCAAATAAATAAATAAAATCTTAAAAAAATTTTAAAAAATAAATATATTTTTAAAATAAAAATGGCCATCTACTGGTTACAGAAACTTATTTCCTTATCAAAGCTGTATTACTCTGTTGATTTCTACAAGTGTATATACTATTTGAGGAAATGTCATTCATTGAACTAATGCTTACTAAGAAGCTACTATTTGCTAGATTATTTTAGCAGCTTGGTATATAAAGATGAGAAGATCATGGCCCCCAAAAGATTTATGTCACACAATTTAAAATCTCCCGCAGAAGGCTAGTAAAGATCTCTTTACTCCGACCAAAGGGAGGGAGTTGATATGTGATACGTAGACAGTTTTCAGTGTCCACCCTCTGTTATGAAGACTGAACACTTTACTTAAAAAGGTACATTTGAGTTAAAGTCACTGTGGAGGAGGAGTTGCTTCTTTTTACTAAAGATCTGAGAAGCCTTTCTTATTTCAATCTTGTACCTTGGGGAAAAAGTTTTACTGTCTCTTTTTATTACTTGGAAGGATTGATTACGCCTTTGGGTAATTTTATCCTTAAATATACGGGAATGTTGAACGCATAGATGAAAGAAGAATTTAAATTAGGAAATAGTAAGTTAAGAAGGAATTTGTCTGTTGTTATGCACAAATTAAGCCATAAAATCTCTCTCCATTGGACTTCCCAAAACTCACTAATTCTGTTTTCTTTCATGCACAGCTCTAACATCTAAAATTTTTATTAGTTTGCTCTAATGGTAGGCTGTTCATTTTTTAAAGATTGATTGATTGATTGATTTGAGGGAAAGAGAGAGAGCACGCCTGAGTGGGGGAAGGTAAAGGGTGAGAGAATCTTAAGTGGGTTCCATGCCCAGCATGGAGCCCAATGTGGGGCTCGATCTTACAACCCTGAGATCATGACCGGAGCTGAAATTACAAGTTGGACATTTAACCAACTGAGCCACCCAGGCGCCCTAGATGACTCATTTTTTAAAAAAATGTTGTAACTGCCATTAGACTGTTCTTTGTACATGTCATACACAAAGGAGAAGGAGTTAATTTGAAAGTTATACATGTTTCCTAGTTTATTTTATTTTTTAAAAAATTTTATTTGAGGGCGGGGGAGAGCGATTGCAGGAGCAGAGGGAGGGGCAGAGGGAGAAGAAGAAGCAGGCTCCCCACTGAACAGGGAGCCCAAGGAGGGAATTCTCCTAGGTTCAATCCTAGGACCCTGGGATCATGACCTGAGCTGAAGGCGAATGTTTAACCAACTGAGCCACCCAGGTGCCCCACATGTTCCCTAGTTTAAAAAAAATACAGAAGATTGTCTACTTTGGACTGGCTGCCTCTGCCTTTAGTAACTTCTCCAACCTACCAATGTTGACCCATAGATAGGGACATCTCTATGCCCCTATTTAGCAGGAAGAAGTTAACAGAAGAGAAGACCTTCTACCCTCAACAATCTTAAAGATTTAAAGGTCAAAATTGTTTAATGGGGAATGATGTGGAGAACAAAGACAAGAAAGAAATGTAGATGAAATTCAATTTCCTTATAACCTGCAGCCCAGGGACAAATACTTGAGGATGGTAGAATAGATATTTCTCTAGGAAACTCCAGTTTTTTTTTTGTTGTTGTTTTTTTAAATTTTATTTATTTGACAGGGAGAAACACAGCGAGAGAGGGAACACAAGCAGAGGGAATGGTAGCGGGAGAAGCAGGCTTCTGGCAGAGCAGAGAGCCCGATGGGGGGCTCGATCCCAGGCCCCTGGGATCTGACCTGGGCCGACGCTTAACGACTGAGCCACCCAGGTGCCCCGGAAACTCCAGTTTTAATGTTAATGCTTTGCTAGAGGGAAAAACAACCTTAGCTTGGCAATGGCAAGGCCTCTGGGATCCTGTGCATCTTCTTTAGCATATGAATGTTCTTTTGGAAACTTCCCTTTTTCTTTACTTTCCTCAACTCCAAAGTATATAATCAATTGCTCTCACAATCCCAGTGCCCCCCTTTCTGCCTACAGGTCCTGTCCCCGTGCTATAATAAAAACACCTTTGTACCTAAATAAATAAATAAATAATGCAGAAGAGTAGAAAGTAGGAAAAAACACCTCTATCCCCTTATTTTCCCTCTCTAAAATTGTGCTTTCTTCTGGAAATATTCTAGGTTGTATAAAAATCATGCACATGCCCACACATATATCCATATATATGTGGAGAATCCATATAGGATTCTCTTGATGTTTGTGTGTCCATTTTTGTGGTTAATATTTAATATATATGTAGTCCTTAGAACTTTGGCTGTATGTCTCATTTGAAATCACACAGTCATGAATTAAGTTTACTTAACATTTATGTACCTGGTAAAGGTTATTTATTTTTTTTAAAAGATTTTATTTATTCATTTGACAGAGAGAGATCACAAGTAGGCAGAGAGGCAAGCAGAGAGAGGGGGGAAGCAGGGTCCCCACTGAGGAGAGAGCCCCATGCGGGGTTCGATCCCAGGACCCTAAGATCATGACCTGAGCCGAAGGCAGAGGCTTTAACCCACTGAACCACCCAGGCGCCCCTATTTTTTTAATTGTGTTTACTTTAGGCAATGGTGCTGCTAGGTCAATCATTGACTGAGTTCCTACTACATGGGCTACTGATATGTACAGATCAGAAATGGAACACACTGACTTTGCTTTCAAGGAGCCATTCCTATAGACAGATGAGGGAATAGGCATTTGTAGTGAATTGTTATGGGGTGAGCGGAAGGCCCCTAGGGGCACATTGGCAAAGCATGAAATCTAGGGCAAACTCATCACTCTGTCTTCTGGAAGAAAGCAATTGGTTAACATCATCTTGAATTCCAGATCCCTAGAAACGTTAAAGAAAAAAAACTAGCTACTCAGAAGTCTCATTTGTTTCAAATTGTCCTTATATTATGAAGGGATACTTAACCTTTAATTTTCGTGCATCACTGCCATTATGTGTCTTTGACTCAGTAGATGCTCGCTGAGCACCTGTATTGGAAAGATGCTTTGCTGGTCATTGTGGTGAATGAGATAGGGGTTGGGTGAAAGGTGCCAGAATATAAAGAAGTGGTATAAGAAATGTCCTTAAGTTTCGCAGTACAGCTGAAATGATAATTTACACTTTAGTAGTAAATACAGTAATGGATGGGAAAGAGATGGTGTACACAAAGGGCTTTACGAGTGGCGTTGTGCCTGACCTGGCTTTGAGAGTTGGATTCAGGCATGCGGGCGTAAGGGAAAGGATAGGACACTTCAGGAAGACCAAGATTATGAAGAAATGGCAGAGATGCATTGTGATTGGACCTTGAGTGAAGTGGGGAAGATTTTTGTCCCCGTGGATGAGGACTAGGGATGACACATTGGGAAGCATTGATTGGTGCCAAATATCTGCCCAGCCAAAGAATTTAGAGTTTGTTTTGCGGAGAGCCAGTAAAGGTTTTTGAACAGGAAATGAGAGCAGTAAGGTTGGTCGAAGCAAGGCAGACTCCTCATGTGAATAGTCCTGGTCTGCATCTGTGAAGGTCTGAACTAAAGTTCTCTACGGAAGTGAAAGGCCTTATAGAAGAAGAATGGATGAAGTCCTTCTTATGCTTGGCTGCTTGCACCAATTCTCCTGATGGAGTTATTTTGGTCATTAAAGATTTATCTTGAAATTATACTTTAAAGCTTATTTTTTGTAGTCAATGACGAACTCGTACTGAATATTCATTCATAAGTTAATAGATACATAAGAAATGCATTTTTGGTTCCTAAATGATCAAGCTTTTGTGTTCAATTTTAAATACTTCTGCCCCTTTCCTCAAAAATAAAATCTTGTCTGTTATTTCCATGGTGACATGCTTTGAGCATGCAAATTATTCTCATTAGAATTTTCAAGAGGCAGTTTCCAGAGCAAAGCTGAGCTCAAAGTGTATGTCTTGCTCCTCTTTTAGCTATGTAAATGGTGATTTAATGATTCTATCAATGTTATTTATTAGGCTCTTTGCTCTATGACGTGTTGGGCATATCTAGAAATTTCTCAAAGATGTCTGCTGAATGGCAAATAGTAACACTGCTTTTTGGAATTATTTAGGCTCCCTTCTTTGAACATGTGAGACATGCACAAATTGTAATTTGCTGTCACACCCAGTTTGCAGTAATAGATGAACCTGCAGGTCCCCTCCTGATATGAGATGCTCTTGGGAATGATTTTAAACTTGATTATATTATAGCCACTTAATGAATGACTCAATCACCTTTGTACCTCTGTGTATTACTCAGGACAAGAAAGGTCAAAGCAGAATTGTTTTTGAATGGTTTTGGAAAAATTGTCATAGGTACTGTTATAGTTGATTTCCAAAGACTCTGCACAATGCTATTGTGCTTTTCTATATTACGGCAAAACTGTTAAATTACCTGGGGGTAATTATGACAATTGTATTTTATTGTTACTGGGTTTATATTCATGAAAATAGCAACTTGTTTTTATAGTTCTGTTGAATCAGAAATGTTGAGTTTGTAGAATTTATTTTGAGACCTTATCTATTAGTGATTGCCACAATATTTTCCACCTGTCTTTATGGAAGGAGTCAGGGCTGCTTTAATATAATTGGATGTTATCTTGCTATGGTTTAATCATGTCAATCATGAATAAATTGCCTTCCTATTCCATAGCCCCCCATTCCACCTCCTGATTCCAGTTTCCTTTTAAACTTCTCATTATGGCATGTTTGTAGTTGTTACGTTTATTATAGACGGTGCGTGCCCTCTTGTTTTATTGCATCATCCTGCCCTCCTCTTGCTTTTTCCCAAGTCAGTAATAAACAGTACATCATATAATTCTATAATAACAGTGCATGCATAAGACTGCTTGTGCTTCTGAAATCCGAAGGTATTTAATCACTTGCTACAGATACACTGTAACACTTGCAGGTTTTACTCCACATCTGTTACCTTAAATAATCCCACAGAACCCTCTTAATTTTCACTGCCAGCAATCTGGCTTCCTTTTGGTAAGGTAAAAAATCCGTTTCTGCAAAGGTTCTTTCTGGCCTCAAAAAGTACACCAGTGACTGCTCTGCTAAGAGCCTAACTTCTTAAGTTCCAGAGAAAAGAAAGAACAAGGATTTTTCAAGTATAGAACTTCTATGACTATCAGGATAGACATCCTCTCATTTCATGTTTATGTGTAGCATGAAAACACGTAATCCTTGATCACTAACCACAAGAAAAGTTTTTAATGCATCTTTCAAATAAATTTCAGAAATTTTTGTACTCTATAGGCTTGTTTATATTTTCTGGCCATGTATGAACTTGAGATTAGTCTCCCTCTCCTATAGAAATGTCAGGAGATTATTAGAGTGGTCCTTTATGGTCTTTTAAAGCCATCTTCATAAATGAAACTCTGAGTATTATTTTAGAATAGATTCTACTCAGTAAAAGGAGACCTCTGTGTTAGGGCTTTGTTCTTTGGTTTTTACTAACTCTTATATTTAGTTAAATAACTATTATGTACACTGCAATGCTAAAGGTGGGTTCTTAAGGAACCATGTGCATTGGCTTGTTGGGGAGGCAAGGCAACATTTTAGAGAGGAATTGTAAGATGTGGCCAGTCATGGGACCTCGAGGCCACAGCTTCGGCTTTTTTGTTCTCTTGGCACATGGTTGAGGCAGGGGCACAGTGGTGTCCAGGATTAATGGATGGATAAGCCCATGAAGGGTATAGGGGAGATAGAGAAAGAAATAGGGCAGTAATGAGATGAATTAAGTTCTGGGGATATATTCTTTACCCCAGAGGGCTTGCAGATTCATTGGGGGAGATAAAAAAGTAACAATAATTTTTTTAAAGAAACAAAACATAAGGAGTAGCATGGAGGACTTTAGGAGAAGGAAAGGAAAAATGAAGGGAGAGAAATTGGAGTAGGGATGAACCATGAGAGACTATGGACTCTGGGAAACAAAGTGAAGGTTTTAGAAGGAAGGGGGGTGAGGAGATGGGTTAGCCCCATGATGGGTATTAAGGAAGGCACGGATCGCATGGAGCACTGGGGGTTATACAGAAACAATGAATCATGGAACACTACATCAAAAACTAATGATGTACTATGTGGTGACTAACATAACACAATTAAAAAAAAAGAAACAAAACAGATGAACATAAGGGAAGGGAAGGAAAAATAAAATGAGATGAAAATGGAGAGGGAGGCAAACCATAAGAAATACTCTAGGAAGCAAACTGAGGGTTGCTGGAGGGGAGGTGGGTGGAGGGATAGAGTATTTGGGTGATGAGCATTAAGAAGGGCATTTGATGGAATGAGCACTGGGTGTTATGTGCAACTGATGAATCACTAAATTCTACCCCTGAAACTAATAATACTCTATATGTTAACTACTTTGAATTTAAATAGAGAATTAAAAAATAAATAATTTAAAAAAAGAATTAAAAAAAACTAAAAAGATGATTGCAATCCAGTGTAATATATGTGTGATAAAGGCCTGTGTTGGCCAGTGTGGCAGCATGTGCTGGGCACTGACCTGGCCTTCCAGCAGTGGACTAGAGGTTGGGTTTGGGGGCTGACAGTGAGAGAACCAATGGCCTCAAGACCTACAGACCTCACATGTCATGGGGAGTCATCAGCAAATGCAAATTTATCCCTGTGTGCAAAGTTACAGTGGCTATGGAATGACAGTCAATAAAGCCCTTTAGCTTGTGGATGATGGTCCTCAAGGACCAGACCCCATACTTGACCTAGCAGCTGTGCTTTTTTTCTTCCCACCCCTTTACCTTTCTCCCATTTCCTGTGTCCTAGAAGTTCTGTCATTCTGGAGGATTGCAATGGTATCTTAATTTCCCCTCCACTCTGGGACATTTTCCTTTACAGTTTGCCCTGTTTCCCAGATTGACCTTAAAAGACCACCAGTCAAGTTAGTGCATGGAAACCTGACTGGGCCCTAGCTATTACTCAAGGTCACCTCTAATTGGGTCCTAAATGGCCTGAACCCCATGATGCACCCACATCAGTCTGCTCACCATTTGCTGAATCCTTTGTCCTTCCCTGCTTCCATGCTTGTGCTTGTGACTTTATTTCTGCCTGCATTGCCTCTGTTTTCCAAAATTCTGCATATCTTCCAAGGCCTGGATTGAATGCTACCTCTTCTATGAAGTATAACTGGATTATATTTCCCTTTCAGTTCTCTATTTAGAATAACCTACCTTCTACTGCCTCCTAGCTACGTTGTATCTCCTCTCTTGGATTATAATCTCTTTGGAAATAGTAACCATGTCTATTTCATATCCATCCCAACCCCACCCCAGCATCTAGGATGGTGTCTTCCACATATTTACTCACCAAATGTTAACGGAATGAATGAATGAATGATTACATTAAAAAGTGCGAGAATACTTTGTTGATTGCCTTTGGAAATATAAAAACTCCAAGGAGGGAAAACATTCTACAAAGGAATTTATAACCTTTGTAAAGAGGCAGAAGATACACACCCAAAACAGCCTGGGGAGGGTTTCACAGGTGCAGAATCCTGCAGCACAAATCAGACACCCAGGTGCTGAGGAGGAATTAGATGTGTTGTAAGAGTAAAACTTTGAATAAGCCTTCTCTGTCTCTTACTCTAGTGAGAAGGAACCATCCACATCTCAAGTGGGCTTTCTGTTCCCCGTGTCCCCACTGCCTCTTCAGTGCAACAATGGAGAGATGTGACAGCTGATATTTGTGCACACACACGTGTGTATATGTGTGTGTGTTTTGATTACAAAACAATTGCACTGACATTTGAGTGTTTGTGCATGAAATGCCATTTAGCATGTCTTCCATCTCAGAGACCCATCTTTGTTTATAGATTCAGCCCTAGTTTAGCGCTCAGTTCCCATGTAGATACTCTAGAAAGTAGATACTTTCTAGATCACTCTCTTATTTTCCTTTTAATAATCTAACTTGGTAGAGGGCCTTTGAGCTCCAGTTTCTTTTCAAAAATTTACCAATCTGATAGATCTTCTCTTTCAGCAGGCGGAAAGCAGGTAATATAGCTGCCCATCTGTAGGCCCAGTTCTAGAACACTGCCAAGAGTAGCCTGGGCAGCCAGTCCTTTGTCCAGACCCAGGATAAGCCAGCAGAAGACCCACCAACACTGCAATAAGGGGTGGGAGCCCGTGGCCCCAGCTGTGCCCATCTAATTCATGCCCATCTAATCGGCCACTTCTATGTGAAAAATCAGAGGGTGAGTTAGAGCACTGAGGAAAGAATGCA
>CM053608.1:51737326-51764806 GCA_028646535.1 Procyon lotor
CATTTCAAACCATACGTGAGGCACATTAAAAAACTTTCCATGTTTCTACTTCATGAAATATATTAGGGAACTTAGAGATATGAAAGATTTCTCACCATAATATTCTTTGAGCTAAAAATAACTAAAATGTAGATTAAAGTGAAAAACAGTGTCACAATAAATAATAGTTGTAAGTGGAGCAAATCATAAAAATAATGAGAGAAAATACTGTGAACACATTTTTAAACAATGATTATGAGAAACTGACAATTAATACCATTTTCTAGGTGAAAGAAGAAATGGCCAAAATATTTAAAATTGCGAATAGTTGAATTTTGAATCTGTATTTGCTCTCTGATTGTTTATGGTATAAATGGACATATTTATTGCTCAGTTCTTTTGGTAAAACCATCCTTGACTCTGGGATGTGACTCAATTGATTTTTTTTCTTTTAAAATGCATTCTCTAATTTTTCTTGAGGAATTATTTTTAAAGCTTAACTCTTTAAGACCTATATGTAATTAAACTGGATTTCATTAGAAAAAAAAAACTCATGAGGATCCTTTTCCAATGCTAAATATTTTGCTTCTTGTGTATAAATTATATTATAATTAGCTTCTCTTAATGTGTAGTTTATACGGAATTATTCTTGGTGTTGATTAATAAGATAATAAGTTAGGAATAAGTGATGCAAAACATCTCTTCCTCCTACTAGCGGGAGTTCAGGAATGTAGAAGATAATGTCTCCTTGATATCCTCTTTGCAGTTTCAGTTACTTATGGTTTTTAGGTAGGACAATTTTTCAAGTTAGAAATTGACTCTATTATTTCACTTCTGTTCTCTTACATTACACAGGCACGTGTTTTCACTCAGCTCAGATTAGCAAAATAATCTGCATAATTGTTTTTTAAAAATGCATTCGATTTTGATGTTGAGTTTCCTCTTACCCTTCTGTTTATCCCTGAGAAAACCCCTGGCAATCTCCAATTTGTGTAAGCCAAAGTCATTCTTTATAGTAAACACAACTCCTGTTTGAGGGAAGCATCCCCGGCAGTGGGGGTTATTTTAATGGACATGCTGTATTACTTTAATCTAACCCTTTTACCATCTGTTCTTCCCGTAACAGTGAATGAAAAAAAGAACATATTTTATGTTTCAGGGTTACATTAGTAAAAAGTAAGATAAAAGTGATTTAAAAGCATGCATATGTTCTTAGTCCAAGGCAGTCTGCATCTGCGATGTTTTTTCTCATGGTTCAGACACAAATCAGGAGGAAAGCTGCTCACGCCTGATAGAGTGAAAGTTTTTCATGGAAAACAGGACTTTGCCATAAGAGGGTCTCTCTCTATGTTTTACAGCTAAAAATGATAAAACCCTCATGAGCTGCCAGAATAAAGAGATAACTGTAACATCTATTGTTGGAACATCTGGCATCTGTCCTGAGCTGGGCGGTTGCTGCCACCTCCAGATGAGTGCAGAGCACCTGCCTGGAACATACTGTTGAGGCAGGAATGAACCTCGTGACTGTTACTGAAGGAGGACTATCTGGGAGTGTAACTGGGGTGGAAGGACATTTCTGTGAGGGGAGAACGTCACCCAAGGGTGCGTCGAGATAGTTTACTGTAGCGTGGGGCTTGGAGAAAGCCTCCTTTGTGAAAACACGCTTGGGGATGTAATGGCATCCATTACTGCTTCGAGAGTAGGACCCTGTTGTCCTTGGGATCTAAGTACACGCGTGTAGATGAGTCTGGGGAACCGGAAGGAGCAAGGGCTCTGGGACTGACTCTCTCCTCTTAAACTTCAGTCATGTGACCTTGGGCAACTTTGTTTGTTGAGCTTCACTTGCTGCATCTGTAAAGGGGCAGTAATTTCTTTTTTAAAATTTAATTTTACTTTTAAAAAGATTTTATTTATTTATTTGACAGAGAGAGAGGCAGTGAGAGAGGGAACACAAGCAGGGGGAGTGGGAGAGGTTCTGAGAAGCAGGCTTCCCACCGAGCAGGGAGCCCAATGCGGGCTTGATCCCAGGACCCTGGGATGATGACCTGAGCTGAAGGCAGATGCTTAACAACTGAGTCATCCAGGTGCCCCAAATAATACTTTTAAGATGTTAACATTTAATAAGATAGTGTCTGTGGGATCTCAGCATAGTGAATAGCGCACAGCAAGTATTTGGTAATGGTAGCTATTGTTGGTATGGGTATTAACATATGCCAATCATATAGTCAATGGCCTCTTAATCAGTCATAAACTCCTGTTTACCTTCCCAAGCAACTACATTGTTTAGAGAAAGAGAGAGAGAGAGAGAGAGAGAGAAATGGCTTCCTTCTTTGAACTCCTAAACTATATTGGTTTTTTCTCTATTCAGGCCAATGCCATTTTTTAACTTGTAATAAAGTTATGTTCTGTGCACTGTTTATGTTCTGCTCACCAGTGTGAAGGTGAAGCTGCATTTCTCATATCACCAGGTATATTGCTCTGCAAATAGTAGGCACTTGATAAATATTAAACTGAATCATAGGATGAATTATTGCAAAAAGTTCCCATTGGATGCATATTAAGCCCCAGCTGATGGTTGAGACCTACAACCAGATAAGGTATCAGTGTCTTTTGGAAGGGATGATTCTTTCGTGAACTGAATCCCAAAGGGGAGCTGGGATGCGGATGTCGTTGACATCTATTTCTGGCAGTCATCCAAGCTCTTTGCCCGCCAGCTTTAGCCCACCTTTGGTGGGTGGCATTTGGTTTTGTGTTTCATGAGAACAAGGGCATCTTTCATCTGACTTATTTTTTAATTTGCCAACATGAAAGCCTGTTTTGAAAATTAAATTTTAAGTAAGAAATAGGGATAAGTTAAGGTGCAGAGTATTCAGAATGACAACGTATTTTCTAAGGGAGAAAAACAGAGGTTTCAGCAAAATTAACCAAAAATTAATTTTCAGTGAACTTTCTTTGACTGATGTAACCTAATTAAAATAGGAAATTAAATGATTCAGTTTCTTAGCATTAAATACAGGAGAAAATGCCCTTACCTTTTCAAAGAATAGCAGATATTCTATAGCTCCTAAAACATTATTTGGTTTCCTTGAAATTAGTATGGGTGCCAACAGTTGCTGGAAGAATCAGCTCTAGGGCTTACACGTATTCTAGTCTATCATGATTACCATTCTCTCTCCTCCCTTAAAACTTACACCTTTGAGCTTTTTTTATTATTATATTCAGTTAGTCAGCATATATAGTACATCACTGGTTTTTGATGTAATGTTCAGTGATTCATTAGTTGTGTATAACACCCAGTGTTCATCGATTAAAGCTTAAGCAATAAGAACCAGTGGTGCCAAAGTGCATTTCGGCTTTGAAAATCAGAGTATTTGGAAGAAAAGGCCCGATGATTGGCCAGTGGCCTGATTTCTTTTTGCATTGGGAAGCTGATTTCTTTATCCTTTAACATATATGTTTTATCTCTTTCATACCTGTAAGGTGAGACCGAAAAATATGACCTCTAGATAATACAGTCTGGGGAAAAAATAGTTTTTACAAGATGGTGATATGATAACCATTCCTGTTTACCCAAGTGCATGTTATTAAGTAAGGACATTTACATCATGCATATGCATCTGTAACATGTTTGTATTTTTAAGAGTGCTTTGCTATATATTATTTATTTGATCTCCTTGCAATACCACAATGTTGGTAGTCTGTTCCTGTTCTGCAGATGGGCAAATCAAGACCCAGGGAAAGTGGTCTTTTGTACAAGTCACACAGTAGTGCAGAGGTTCACTGCTGCATAATCACATGAGAGCAAACCAGGGTCCTCCCATATTTGAGTCCAATGTTGTTTCTACTGGAATCCCTAGTTGATAACTTAATATTACATTTTTATGTACAAAATATTAATAATCAGTAATAAAAACAAAGATATTTATATAATTAAGTTACAGCCTTTTGGGTCAAGTTCCCATTTCCTCAGAAAAATATTTTCATTTAATAGCTTTGTCTCTATTCTATAAATAAGGTATCAGTGTACTCTATGGCTTTTTTGATTTTAAAATATTTTGAAATGATTTCATACATAAAGGAAGGTTGCAAGAATAGGAAATTATTCCCGTATACTAAACCTAGGTTCACCAGTACTTAACATTTTGCTGTATTTGCTTTATCACTTTCATTCTCTTTTTTCCTCTCCATCTTCCTCATTATTTTTTCCTAAATCGTTTCATAGTAGGCTCCGTATATGATGCCTCTTTACCTAAGCCTTAGTACTTCCATGCGTATTGCTTGGTCTAACGATTCTTTAGAAGTGGGAATTTCAAGATTTATTTATTTATTTTAGAGAAAATGAGAGAGTGGAGGGGAGGGGCAGAGGGAGAGGGAGAGGGAGAGAGAATTGTCGAGCACACTCCCCACTGAGTGAGAAGCCCTACTCAGTACCAGGACTCTGAGATCTTGACCAAAGTCGCAATCAGGAGTCGGTTGCTCAACTGACTGAGCCACCCAGGTGCCGTGGAAATTACAGTTTTTGTTAAGAATTGCCAAATTCTTCTCTGTAGAGGTTGTATCCATTTGCATTCCTACCAGCAGTTATATGGGAGTGCCTGCTTCCCCACACTCTACCAGACAGTGTATGGCCAAGCTTCTGAAGTTTTGCTAATCTGACGGTTGAGAAATGGTGTATCAGTGCTGTTTCAATTTGCATTTATTTTATTAGGAAATTAACTATCATCTTTTCATATGTTTAGGATTTATTTTTACACTTTTTGTGAATAGTCAATGTATATCTTTTAATCATTTTTCATTTTGCTTTCTTTTGGTTTTTTATCTTTTTAGCTTTTGAATTGAGAATTGAACTTATTTTTATTCTTTCATTTTTATTAACTTAAGGTCTAAAGCTGTGTATCCTACAAATCCAGACATGTGATATCTTCATCATCTTTTTCCCAGAAAATCTATAGTTTGTATTTGTATTTGTGTTTGTGTTTGTATTTGCTTATTTTTCCCAAGAGTTGTTTAATAATGGTTTGGGGGTTTTATTTTTGGTGAAAGAGCTTTATAAAAAATTGTTTTCAATTTCTATTTATTACTGTCAGAATATTATTTATAATATTTTTACTTTGTGAAGTTGCCTGAGGATCTCTTTGCGACCTACTATTTTATTAATTTTGATGATTAGTCATGTACATTAAGGTTTATCCTTTATTATCAGTGTGTAAAGGGCCATTGATAGCCCTAAAGTCTTTAACTGATTGGTTTTTTTTAAGTCTTTTTTTTTTTTAATTGACTTTACTTATTTTATACTGAGAGTGGTTTCTTAGTCTCCTATTTCTCCCACATCTTCTCTAGTTTTTTCTATATGTAGGTGGTATTGATGTGTTATTTGATTCATAGACAGAAAGACATAAAAAAAGTGGTTTTAAGCAGGAGAGTGGCATGATTAGATAAGAGTGTCAGATCTGTGAAGTGGTTCTGGAAATACCCAGTGTTAGGGCAGTTTGGGGATTCCTGGGATTCATTTATTTTTCCTTTGACGGAAAGTCAAGTGGTGGTTTCCAGGGGCTTGAGGGAGGGGACAATAGGGGGTTATTGTTTGATGGGTATAGAGTTTCAGTTTTGCAGGGCACAGAGTTCGGGAGATGGATGGTGCTGATGGTTGTACAGGAATGTGAATGTGCTGTCACTGAAATGCACGCTTAAAAATGGGCAAGACTAAAAATTTTATGTGCATCTTACCGCAGTTAAAAATGAATAAAGAGCACAATCACAAAGAGGACCAGAGGGGCCCCTGGGTGGATCAATCTGTTCAGCATCCGACTCTTGGTTTTGGTGTGGGTCACGATCTCAGGGGCCTGGGATCCAGCCCTGAGCTCAGCTCTGAGTCTGCCTGAGACTCTCTTTCCCTCTGCCCCTCCTGACTGTGCTTTCTTTCTCTCTCTCAAATAAATAAGTTAAATCTTAGGGGAAAAAAAAGAGAACCAGGACATGAAAAAAAAGCTACCGTTCTAGACATTTGTGTATAGGTTTTTGTATGAATATAATTTTCCTTTATCTGAAAAATGTCCAGGATTGCATATGGTAGATGTATGTTTAGTTTAGTTTAGTTTTTTTTTTGTTTGTTTTTTTTTTTTTTAGAAACTGCCACGATTTTCTAGAGCAGCTGTACCATTTAACATTCCCATCAGCAATGCATGGGTGATCCAGTTTTCCTACATCTTTGTCAGCATTTATTGTTGTCACCATTTTTAATTTTAGCCAGTCTAATAAGTATATAGTGATACTTCATTGCGGTTTTAATTTGCAGCTCCCTAACTGCTAATGATATTGAACATCTTTTCACATGATTGTCATCTTATTATCTACTTGGTGAAATGTCTCTTCACGTCTTTTGCCCGTTTTTTAAAAATTATTGAGTTTTGAGAGTTCTTTATATATTCTAGATTCTAGTCCTTTTGTTGGATATGTGGTTTTGAAATGTTTTCTCCTAGTCTACAGCTTATCTTTTCATCCTCTTAACAAAGCAAAAGTTTTCAATTTTGATGAAGTCCAATTTATCAAAAAAAATTTTAATGCATTGTGTTTTGGTATCAAGTCTAAAAAATCTTTACCTAGTCCCATATTTTAAAGATTTTCTTTTTTTTTATTTTCTAAAAGTTTTACAATTTTATATTTATATTTTTAATTTGAATTTTTTATATATTTATATTTTATATTTAAGTCTTGATCCATTTGAGTTAATTTTTATATAAGTATGAGCCCTGGGTTGAGGTTCATTTTATTTTTGCCTGTAGATGTCCAATCATTTCAGCAACCATTTGTTGAGAAGTCTGTCTTTCCTTTGTTGACAAAGGAAAGGTTTGTTTTTGCACCTTTGTTAAAAATCAGTTGGGCATATTTATTTGGGTTCCTTTATGGGTTCTGTATTCTGTTTTATTGATCAGTACATGTATTTCTCCATCAATACCACCAGTTATGATGGTAAATCTTAAGGTTGGGTAGACAGATTTTCTCCCTCACTATATTCTTTTTCAAATTGTTCTGACAATTCTAGTTCCTTTGCCTTCTACATAAACTTTATGCATATATTGAACCTTTTCTATCTTCTTTCAACAACTTTGATCTTTTAATTTTCTCTTTCCGGTTTTTTGTATCCTTACATGTTTTCCAGCTTATCTTCAATTTCCCTCATTAAATTTTCATTCAAATCCATAGTTTTTTCACAACTTGTACCTTATTCTTCACTTATTCAATTTCTGTGAGTTTGGTCAGCTTTCATTGCATTTTTTCCCCCTGTCTTGTTGTTATTGTTGTTGTTGTTGTTAGGGGCGATTTTTGGGTCTATTGTTTAGTTTTAAAATTTCTGGTTCTGAGTGTGTGCGCCCAAGTACATCACATGCACTTGTTAAAGGTACTTATTTTAGGTTGGTGTGTTGTCTTACAACTTTCCTTTGTGACATAGTTGGTTATTCGATGAGAATTTTTATTAGCTGAGATGACCGTATTTCATGTTTTTTTCCTACAGGAGTTTTATAGAGAGTTTAATTTTTCCCCCCTACTCCTTAGCATTTCATGGGTTGAGTTACTATTTAAAGAGCACTGTATCTTATCAATTTTTTGAAATACAGTTGTGTAAATGGATGATGATGGTGATAGGAAAGAAGGGATTCACTGTCTTTTGGTTTTCTTTCCTGTTTTCTGGATCCTTAATTCCCCCTTTTTCCCCTTTCCTTTCACTGCTGTCTCTTTCATGGACACAACCCATTCTCAATTTGCATTTTTCTCTTATGAAAATGGTACTTGTCCCAGGCTGCTACTTTAGATTTTGTTTGATTTTGAGCCCTTTCCCTGTGGCCAGTATTGTGAACTACCAGATACTGACTTCTGTTCTTATTTTGGCACTTACTTGTGGTGTATTTTTCTTTCTGTGGACAATTTTGACTGTTTTGCCTTTGTCCTAAACTCCTCTCTCTCAGACTTCTCTCTCTCTCTTCTCTCTGTCTCTGTCTCTCTCTCAGAGTCTCTTATACCTGCCCTTACCCAACTCTCTGGACCCACAGGTTCATAGTGTTTGCTGTTTGACTTTTTTTATTTTTTATAAATTAAAATTTAGCATACTCTCTGCTTCCCAGTAATGCCAACAGCATGGGTCATGGGTGATTCCATTTGTGCTCTTTGTTCTAGGGGTAGTATTTGTGAAGAGGTACAGATTAAAATGGCTACCATTATCCTGCCAGAAGCCTCTAGAATATAATAATTTATTGACCAAAAGGCATCATGTAGTCCCTATAGAACTTGGGCTTTAAGGGGACACTTGGGGGAAAATTTACATAATAGTAAAATAAAACTTACACAACAACTTTCTTTTTATAACCATGACAATAAAAATTCTTGGACTTGGATTATAGTTCTAAATAATTTATCTCCTTTACATCAGTGAAATATAAGGACAGGCATAGGAATCCTATGTTTTAACACCAGAAAGGATACCAAATAATGATTCTATCATATAGAATGTTAAAGCTGAAAGAAAAGTTAGAGAGCATCTAAGCTAATCCAATGTATCATTCTATAGGTGAGGCTAAGAAAGGTAAAGTAATTTGCCCAAGGTTACCCTGAGAGTTACTAGCAGGGGTGGACCTGGAACCAGGTTCTCTTGCTCCCTGTCCCTATTTCCTCTTCTGTTAAATGGCCCTCATTCTGGTTTGGCCTTTGATAGGTTAAGTATCATCAGGACCCTTTTCCTGTTGGGACAAAAGAAATTAAATCACTTGCCCATGGTTGTATATGTAGTAAGCAGCAAAGGTAGGTGTGAGGAAGACCTGGAGCCTTCTCATGCAGCACTCACTGATTGTAAGGCATGTCCTGCATGTATTGGCCGCCTGCCTTCCTTTCTGCTCTCTCTTCCCTCTAAGACTTGATGAACACCTGAAAATTTTCAGATAATGTATGGGTCTCTAGGGTTCTCAACAGAGTTTACATTCAGTACCATTCATTTTAAAGGGATGAATATGACTCAGAGGATTGATGATACACACAGGTGCAAGTTTACAGGTCTTGAAAAACAAAGGTTTGCATCTAGGCTTTCCCCCTGTACCGATCCTCTTGGTCTAATTCAACCACCCAACTTCCGCCTGCTTCAAGGACAGTGTGCTTGCTGTCTTGTTTCCTGACTATTGACAAGAGGCTTATCCATCAAATTCTTCTTTGGGTGCTCTTGAAACGTGTACCTCATGTATGCCAGGGTTGCCTTGTGTTGAATTTTCTTTGTGAGCGAAGGACAGAATGTTCTTCTCTGCTGCGCCGATAGCACTTTCCCATACACACTCAGGGAAAGCTTTTCCCCCTCTCAACAAGGCTCAAAAGTCTTGACTGGAGTACTTCAGAAATAGGCCTGGTTTATACTTTTATCAAAACAAGCAGAGTCTGGCAATTCCTAGCTTGGAAGAGCACTGATGATCTGAAATTTTCCTAGGCAGGTGCACAAATGGTGTTACCAAAGGGCAAATGTATAGCAAACTGATCCCCCCTCAATAAGGAAAGGGGGGCCAACATTCACTCAATGAAAGTCAAAGTGGGGTCTCATAAAATGAGATCCCAGTGTTCGTGGGGAGAAAAGGCTGATGGTATATGGAAGTGTGACGTAGGGAAGTGGCCTTGAGGTGCCTTGTGGTTCTGCAGGGAAAGAAGTTGCATTTACTTTTTTTTTCTTGGTGGAATATACTGATGGTCCATATGTACACTTGGAAAATAATTAAAATAATAATGAGGTGTGGTAACAGAAAGATCTCAAGCTTGGAATTTGTGTAGAGCTCCTTCTTGAACATGCTAGATTATCAGCAGACTTCAGAGTTCCCCCAGAACCTCTGTACCTCATCTCCCTGGCTCCAAGAGCCCCTAGACAGAGCTGCCTGAATTTCTCCTGGGCCCCCCACAGCACCACACATCCATCCCTCTTTTTCCTGGGATAAGAAAAAAAAGTGTCATGGACTCCTATTTTGGTTCCAGAGACTGTATTTTGGTTCCTGCCGCTTTTCTGGAAATGTCTCTAACACTGGATCCTTTTTTCTCTCCTCGCTTCCTTGACAGTGTTCTCTCTTAAGTGTAAAATCACGGTTGGAAGGCAGGCTTTGAGCCAGATAGACTGCAGAGAAGATGGCCATACCATCTTATTGAAGCTCTCAGTGATCCAGTTTCCCTATCTATAAAATGGAGCTCTGTTACTGTCCAGGGGGTTGTGAGGATTCAATGATATAGTATATGCACCATGATTAGCAACCGCCAGACACACTCTAAGATCTCAATACATGGCATCTGTGATTATTGTAGCAGGTAATCTCTGAATGGGACCTAGACTTGTGTTTAGCCTCAGGTAACCAAAAACTGGTAGAAATTATATGACTAATTTGAGTGGCTCGTGAGGAACTTCAGACTGAGCATACCCCCTAGGGAGGTCGGCCAGACCTTTTGCGTTTTCTCTCAACACCAGATCAGATAACTCTGGCAGCAGGTGAGCAGTATGATTCTGAGGCATAGTATTGCTGCGGCTGTTTTATCCTGAGCATCCCAAGCATACTTGGAGTCTTACTTAGGGAAGCAAGAAATGCCTCCTAGTGAATGGGTTCAGCCTATCAGGGCAAGTCTTTTTAAAAGTTTTATTGCCATTGAATTAGTTAAGCCTTCATTAGCTGTCTTAGCAATGTATCCAGCATGGCCCTCAGAGAGTTAACAGTACAGTGTGAAGAGTGAAGAAGGTGCAGCACTTACACCTTATTTTTGTTTTGTTTTCAAATTAAAAAACAAACAAACAAACAAAAAAAACCCAAAAAAACAAAAAACCTGAGCAGTGAATTGGAATAAAACAGAACTTTCTTGGAGTCTCCCTCTGGCAATACCATGTGGGAAGTGATGGAGGACTTGGGTTTGAGTCTTGACTCTGCTGCCTGCTCACCTGTGGCCTTGGACAAATCATTTTCTCTCTTGGGCCTTAGTTTCTCTATTCATGCAATGGGTCACTATTGTCTTTGTTAAGGGGTTGCTAGAAGAACGAGGTGAGGTCACTCGCGTGAAGCCCTTCAGCAGTGCCTGGTATTTAGTTCCTCCGTCCACGTTGTTATCATGTTTACTAACAGGATTGCCTCTTGAGGCAGCATGACTAACAACGTGATCCCCAGCCAGCGGTTCCCAGCGTGGATGCTAGAGTTTATAGAGCTTCTTTTGGTGCCTTAAGCCCAACAGGACCTTCATGGTGTTTGGCTGAGTAAAAAAGGTTTTTTGTGGTTTTTTGGAAATGTACTTTTCTCACTCTCTTTGTTTCAGTATTCGGGATTTCACACGGAAAGATCCGAATCTGATCACGACAGCCAGTGGGGTGGAAGTCCCCTGACCGACTCGGCCTCTCCGCAGCTCCTGGACCCCGCCGACAGACCGGGCTCTCAGCACGACGCGTCGTGCGCCTACAGACAGTTCTCTGACCGCAGCTCTCTCTGCTACGGCTTTGCGCTGGACCATTCCAGGCTGGTGGAGGAGAGGCATTTCCACACCCAGGCCTGCGAGGGAGGCCGCTGTGAGGCAGGCAGGTACTTCCTGGGAACGCCGCAGGCCGGGAGGGAGCCCTGGTGGGGCTCTCGTGCAGCCTTGCCCCTGACCAAGTCTTCCCCAGAAAGCAGAGAAGCCTATGAAAACAGCATGCCTCACATCGCTTCCATCCACAGGATCCACGGTAAGGGCAGTTGAAGTGAGTCCTGAGCTGGCAGCCTTGGGCCCCTGGGCAGGTTTCTAAGATTCTGGGTTTGATGCTGCAGGGACTGACCCAGTGGTTTTCTCCTTTGAATTGCCAAACCAGCAACTGGCACCAGTGGGATTTTACAAACCACATCCACTCTTTTTAAGTGTATGAATCTTGCTCATGCTTGCCAAATGCATTTATTTTTGACATGTGAGTAAAAATGATTCCCATTGTAAACATCATAAAAACTATAGAAATTAAGTTAAAGTCAATTGTTGAGTAAGACTGTTGAACTTGGAATATGCACGCATTTAAATTTCTTGCGTATGATTTCCTTCTGTATTGCGATGCTTCAAAAGTAGACCTCTGTAGTTTGGGGGCTCATTTAGCAGTGCCTCTCAGTGAGGGCGCCACTGACCTACTGGGGAGTCCAGGCTTTGCTTTGTGGTCTGTCACTCACGTCACAGGTGGTTTAACCCTTCTGGACCCCTGGGCATTAACCACTGGCAACCACCCCCTTCCCCCATTATTGACAACCCACAATGTCTTCTGTGGGTGAAAGAGGGAGCGATATATAGAACCCATGGAAATTTTTGCCCTGGGATTATTGTGCAGTTTTACAACCACATAGAAATGGGCTCTGTGGTTGAAGCTTTTAGTGTCGGTAATGTTCTTCTTTGCTCATTTCAAACCAGTGGGGGAGGAGCCCATGCTGTCCATTTCAGGCTTGGGCCCGGGCGGGTCTCTGACACTCTCCCCATTTTATTAAAAGTCTGTGACGTTAAGGTTGATCTCGCAGGGTAATACTACTCGTCTTGCTGGGTCTTTAGGGTGGGAAACGTGCTAGACAATGTTGTATTCCCCGTAGTCTCTGTCAAATGCCACCCAGGCACTGACTGCCTTCCATGAAGGATTTTAATTTGTTTCTGTTTTTGCTTTTTATTTTTCTGCTTTTGCTTTGAGTTTCTCTAGTATGGAAGCCCAGGGCAAAGGGCAATTGCTTGCCAAAGAATGGAGTGAAGTAAAAACCCTGGCTTAACCTACATGGTCTAGAAGAAAATATTAGAAATAAAATAAGAAGAGACAGGAAAAGGAAAGCAATGAGCAGTGTGATCCATGGCTTCTCTCCTGCATTAAGCAGTTTACAGCTTTCATATGTCCCTTCCTGCTTTTCTTTTCCCTTTTTATATTGACTTCACACTGCTTTAAGAATAGTGTAGCTTATGGAATATATTTTGGATGCATTGTTCCTCTGTATTAGATCTCTCTCCTTGGTTCAGAACAGATTGTTATTAACATTTTAAATATTTATTTATTCTTTACCTTACTTCAGAAACTAAGACACCAGAGTTACCTTATGAGTATATGTGAAACAGATTTTTATCTCTAGATTTGAGGAGACAATATTTATATTTTTGATTGGGATAAGATATATATATATACATATATATATGTATTTATGAATATATATTTATTTATTTAACCCTCAAATGACTTTAAAACTAACACTAGAGCTTTATTGTAATTCTACTTATGATACACTTAATAATGTTAAAATTTAGGTGATCTATTTGGAATTGGGAAAGTAGTCCGGTCTCTATCATTGTCTTCCTTAAACCCAATGGAAAGCATTTTCTAAGCATCAGTTTAACATAACATTTCTCTGGAAAGTATCATAAACCAAATGCTCTGCATTTTTTTTTATTATTATTTACAGTCAGACGGGTCCAATGATATGCATATATGGAGAAGTTTAAACACTCTACCATTTTGTTAATTGGCATGGGCAAGGTTTACCTTCTAAAAAACTTGCGATAAACTTCATCTGCACTTAAAAGCCACTGAAAATTGTGAATGCCAGTACAATACATTTACGCTTTGTCATGCGAGCCTGTGTCTGTTTCAAATATTGGAGCATATATTTAAAATGAAAGATAAAGGTTTCTTTTAATAGGAAAAAGAAACACACTTACAGATTTGAGGGTGAATTTTGAGACCACTTACTTTGTACCTTTTCTAATTTCTAGGGCGAGGTCACTGGGATGAAGATAGTGTGGTCAGTTCTCCAGACCCTGGGTCTGCCAGCGAATCAGGTGACCGATACCGCACTGAGCAGTATCAAAGTAGCCCACATGAACCTAGCAAAATTGAAACTCTGATAAGAGCCACCCAGCAAATGATTAAAGAAGAAGAGAACAGATTGCAGCTAAGGAAGGCCCCCCCAGACCAACTGGCTTCCATTAATGGAGCTGGGAAAAAACACTCCCTCTGTTTTGCAAACTACCAACAGCCCCCTCCAACAGGGGAAGTCTGCCACAGCTCTGCTCTTGCCAACACTTCACCATGTGACCACGTCCAGCAGAGAGAGGGAAAGATGCTGAGCCCCCACGAAAATGACTATGACAACAGTCCCACCGCACTGTCTCGGATAAGTAGTCCCAATTCGGATCGCATTTCAAAATCCAGTTTGATCCTAGCTAAAGACTATCTACATTCGGATATGTCTCCACATCAGACAGCAGGAGACCATCCTGCCGTCTCTCCAAACTGCTTTGGTTCTCACCGGCAGTATTTTGATAAGCATGCTTACACATTAACTGGATATGCCCTGGAGCACTTATATGACAGTGAAACCATTAGAAACTATTCCTTGGGCTGTAATGGCTCACACTTTGATGTAACTTCCCATCTAAGGATGCAGCCAGACCCGGCACAAGGACACAAGGGAACATCTGTTATAATAACCAATGGAAGCTGATGTTTTTCTAAAATATTTTGTTCTTTAAGGATCTCTGAAACATATTTATAGTTTAAGGCCCCATTACCAGCATTTACTATGCCACAGATGGTTAGAGAGGATAATATAAGTTACTGGATATTTGACATGTGTTCCTACGAAATCAAAGAGCACTAGCATTCAGGGTTACACACAGATAATGGAGTTAAATGAATACATAAATTGCCCCTCTAATTTTATGGGAACCAGAATAGATAAATTTTGAATTGAGAAGTACTCGTGTAGATTAAGTGAGCATATATACCACATGAAAGGACTGGTAGAAGACAGCATTGCATTGTGATGCTCCACTAAACCTCACACACACAGACCACTATCCACAAACTGCTATGTACACTTTACATGCAGAAATGTCGACTGTATACCTTAAATACAACTCAAATGGGTAAATTTTCTTAACCCTAGCACATTAAGCTTATTAAAGAAATTTCCATTCCTAAAATAACTAAGAAAGAGAGAGCTTGCTTCATCTTGTAAAATGGTTTCTTGGTTGTGGTTTCAACCAGCTAGCCCATTTGGTTCAGGCATAAATTAGGGAAATGGTTCTGGGTATGGTACAAGAATGAGTTTCCACCTGGTATCCATTATAAGCAATCAGGAAGTGGTGATTTTTCACCTTACTTTTGAGTTAGATGAGGAACAGGATCACACTGACATAGCAGTAAGAATTTTCTAAGTAAAAGCACCGAGATGTTGGGACACACATCAAAAACCTGGTGCGCCCAATTGGAAATAGTTTAGTAAAGATGGAAAGACCAGAGACAGAGAGAAATGAAATGATATCTCAACACAAAAATTTAAGCCTCCAGATACATAATCAATATATTTGGGGCCAAAAAACCAACCAAATATAAGACTCAAACCGCTTCATCAAGGGAAAAAAGGCTGATAAGTGCAAAAAGAACTAAGGAAAGCCAGCGGAGGGCTACATGGCAGCAGCGTGGGCAAGAACATTTCAGAGCACAGATGTGCAAATGCGACAACATGTGGAAAGCCTCAGGGAGAGCCCAAGATAAAAGCTCAGGCTGATGGACAAGTGGTTAAAAGGGTAAGAGTTACTTTGACTGAAGGAACAGGCGAAGTGCTCATTTTCTGATGGAAACAACAAACTCGGTCTTAAGTTCGTACCGTATGGTAGAGAAACCAGCAGAATAGAATGCAAGATCTCTGGGTTCCAGTCCTGGTCCCGACTGTAAGTTAATTTGGGAATATCGATATATCACTCACCGTGCCTGGGCCCTCGTTTCTTTGTCTGTATGGCCGTTCTGAGGTGCTGCGGTTCTGTGGATCATCAGTGTGGCAGAATTACACTCGTTAACCGATTTACTCTCCGCTGTCAGTTGTCAAGACCAATCATTCTGGCTTGTCTACACTCCTACAGAGGTCCAACTCCTTTGTAACTTCCACAGGTGCATGGGCTCTTTTAGGCATGTGTAGTTATAGTCAACTTTCTGGTCCAGCCAGAATGTTGATGGTAGAAACTGGTGAGGGAGTAGGAAAATAAGGATGATTTATTTCATGCACTAGCCTCTAGTAATCAAAGCAAAGTTAAATCACACAACTGATTAGAGAAGTTTCTTAGGCAGTATTTCCTAGGCGTCCCATGCCTGCAACCCTTGCCATCTGCAGGGAGGGGAATGTATTGGAAGAAATGAACTCATGATTTTGAAGACAGAACATGACACCGAGCACTCAGGGATTAGTACTCTAGTTTCATCATTTAACACAGTTCTTTGGCAGTTTATAGGTAGGTGACAATCTGAATGATGATAATCTGAGAGATGAATAGGGGGTCATTGGTATATGACAAAAGAGGCGACGTGAAATTAAATATTTCCTGGATATGACATAGTGACATTTGTGTTGTAAAGGGAAAAAGTGCAAGTGAGGAAGTTAGTGGTTATCATATATACTTTCAAAAAAGTTCGAAGAACAAGAAGAACTACATATTAAACTACAGAAGCAAAAGTGTTCAGTGATTTTGAGAAAAATATGAAAAACCTCTGGAATACTTACAATAGATTTTTGATCAATTTGAAACACGAAGTAAAGTTTTAGGAATGCTACAGTTTTGGGGGGGAATTCTGTAGGTGGCTAAATGGTTCAAAGACACAAGTGTCTGAAGAATATGGTGTATTTTGGAAAGGAAATCTATACAGATGGGTTTTACTGATGGATATACATCTTACCAAAAATGTCAGGGACAGATACTATAAAATAAATAGAATCTTCAGAATCACAGAAAAGGAACTGATAGGAAAGAAAAGAATGTCATTGAAGAGACTTTAGTGAAATCCTAAAATGGCAGATAGTTAATTGGTGAAAAGTAAATTATGAACTCTACAAATAGGGGTAATCAGAAGAAATAATGCTCTTTAAAATGGTATGACTGATATTTTTAAGTGAAGACAGAAGTAACTATGTTACATCCTAATTAAAAAATTTGGTAGGCTGACCCAGTTTTAAATATAAACCATTTAATTTACATGTCAATAATTTTAGAGTGGCAGATTTATTACATTTCATATAATGCCTTCCAGGTCCACAGTATTATAAACCTACGTTTTTTGCAATGTGTCATGATTATTACAAAATGACCCCAAAATAAGATGAGGCGGTTTATGACAAAGTACCTTTTTAATATACACAAAAATGTATTAAAATGTATTTATAATCTACATTATCTTGTTCTGTCTAGGAACATATTTCCTCATAACGAAGATGTCATCTCTGTCTTTTAAAAATATGGGATGTAAAATGGTTATGTTCCCAACAACTTAAAGTTAAATTGGCTTTAGTTTTAATCCTTGATTTCCATAACCTTGCTAAATGTTGAGAATCATGATACTCGATAGAAATAGGGAAAGAAGTATGATTTTTATATCACATTGGGGATTCATAAAAATGTGCTGTATCTAATTGCTAGTATAATATGTAGCAATTTATTAGATGATGCAAAGTTCATGCTTTCTAGTAATAGTAAGAATATATTTATCGCCCATTTTATCTACCTGTCATACCTAATTTAAAAATTTGGATGACCAAAGAAATAAATATTTCCCCAATGTTCCTTGAGAAAATTCTATTAAAACTATTGAGAATATACAGGTTTGATGTATTATTTTTGGGTGCATAATATTAATGTCATAATCACTACAGGTCGGACATTTAGGTGTCCTTCAGTTTCACAAGACTTTTGACATGCTATGCTGAATACAACGGGCTAGCTTCTCTAAACTGTAATTGCCTAATCTAGGATAATATGATACAGTGCTGATGTGACATTCAAAATGAGACAGGATGCAATAAGTAATTAGCTTTCAGTGTTTATACAGAAAACCCACTCATTTTCTCTTGATTATGTTTTATAGGGCTAGAATATTTCCATCGGGTACTATTCTTAATTTTCTCTACACCCCGCTGCCACATGCTGCCTTTGGGCAGAGAATTCCACTTAAAATAAGCTTTAATGGGATCTTCCAGAAAAGGATAATATGCTCCATTTTCTTTCCTTTTTTGAATGGGTGATAAGGATCTATTCAATAGAAGGTCATTTGGAAAATATGCATAGTTATCTTAAAATAACATGAAAGGCTTTTTACCACCCAAGACCTAGACCAAATAAGTTTGATAGAAGACACTACAGCTAAAGAGACATTCTGAATACAGATATGTTATTTTATAGTTCACTCTCTCTTTCAAGAGCAGGACATTATTAAGATATTCAATGCAATTCTCTTAGTACTAGTAGTATTTGAAAGTGACAGAGTGAATGCTGATATTTGGAAAACTGATAATTTGGTTATTTGGGGGTTAATTACCTTGCCCAGTGAAATAGCTTACACTTTAATATACTTTCTTTGATTAAAACAAGTTTGAATGCCCAGCTTTGGTTCCTCAGTTCATTCAAACCATAAAACATAGATATACATTCTATTTTCTGAATGATTTGAAGAATGTAAATCCTATGACTCTCCAAGTAAGTGATTCAACTTTCATGTAAATGTCAGTTTTTGTGAATAGGGATTTGACTCTAAGACAGCAGAACCTACTGGTTAGTTCTTACTGGGACGTGCATTGTGGATAAAAGATCATTCTAAACCTTAAACGAATGACAGGACAACTATGGGCACATGCAAAGGGTATCTTACAAAGAAAATGTTCTTGGGGGAAATTACCATGTGGTGCTCATTTCTTGTGTACAGGAGTTGTACGGGTAGTGCTTAACTCAAAAAGTGATATTGTGCTCATATTCAAATAGGGGTTTGTTCAGAGTTCTTTCTCTAGGACTGTATGCAGAAAGGCTATACACGTATGTATGTGTGTGTATATATATACATATATATATATATGTATATATACACACGTGTATATATACACACACACACACAGTTGTAAAGCAAGTAACAAAATTCTGTTCTGCTGGGCTCCTTAAAAACTGATGGTTCACACAAGAAATCCTAATACTTTTGAACCAAACACTTATAACTTAATTTATTGCAAAAATTTTGCTGCATGGGACTTTGCTTTCATACACCTATACTGTGGAGAGTTTGTCCTAATTTGCTGATCTGGAACACATTTAATCATAGTTAATTTACACCAACAACCCTGGTGTGTTTACATTTCAAAAGAGATGAAATTGGTGTGGAAAAATTTTTAGAAGTACTGTAACTTTTTCCATTTTATTTTCCAAAGGGAAATATTTCAGAAAGTGAGACTTATGAGTAGGCACTTCAAAAAAGATAAAAATATTTTATGTTTGTTTTTTGACTGACATGCTATAAAAAGGACTATATTTGTGAAAGAAGATACTGATTGCCAATATTTCAAATACCATCTTGCAATGTATAGTTTTTAGTGATATCATAGTATAAATCTGTAATTTGAACTTTTACTTTGGAATGTAAAGTAGAAGATAATTAGCTATGTCAATGATATCTTGCAAAGTGTTCCCATTTATAATTATTTATATTGTAAATAGCTTTCTGAAGTAAATTTGAGGTTAATGTGCATAAAATGTATTTATTATGTGAGGAATTTTTTTGGTTTAAAATATAGTTACCAATATGCAGTTTGAGTCTGAATTATTCATTGAATGAAAAGTCTTTATAGGAAAAAACAGACCGTACACTAGAAGACTAGAACTGTAAAGAAATAAGAACCATTTTAGCCCTAGATTGTTGGAATAGATAACACATACATATGCACACACTTTACAGGACATAGCAATAGAAGCTTACACATATACACAGTGACAATTAAGTAATGGTCTAATTTTTTTAAGTTTATTTTATTTGTTTATTTATTTTTTTTAAAGGTTTTATTTATTTGACAGAGAGAAACACAGCGAGAGAGGGAACATAAGCAGAGGAAATGGTAGCGGGAGAAGCAGGCTTCCTGCCAAGCAGAGGGCCCGATGTGGGGCTTGATCCCAGGCCCCTGGGATCTGACCTGGGCCGAAGGCAGACGCTCAACGACTGAGCCACCCAGGCGCCCCCAGGCGCCCCTTTTTTAAGTTTATTAAGTAAGAGTCTGATTTATTACTCATTAAGTAAGGGTCTGATTTTCACTGGGTACTAGAAAATGGTTTCTCAATTTAGAACATCTTAGGAAGGACTACTTCAGTCGTCTCTTTGCTAAAATAAAACAAGAAATGTAAAAGTACAGATAATATTTTTGATGCCCAAGGGAAAAGAAAACCTATAATATGGTATTTTTTAATTTGCTGTCATTCAAAAACACGTTAAAAAACACATCTATCTTTCTTTCTTTCTTTCTTTCTTTCTTTCTTTCTTTCTTTCTTTCTTTCTTTCTTTCTTTCTTTCTCTCTCTCTCTCTCTCTCTCCTTCCCTCCCTCCCTCCCTCCCTCCCTCCCTCCCTCCCTCCCTCCCTTCCTTCCTTCCTTCCTTCCTTCCTTCCTTCCTTCCTTCCTTCCTTCCTTCCATTTATAAGATTTTTTATTTATTTGAGAGAATGAGCAGAGGGGAGGAGAGGGAGAGGGAGAAGCCCTGCTCAGCAGGGAGTCTGCCACTGGGTTCGATCCTGGGACCCCAGGATTATGGCCTGAGCCAAAGGTAGACGCTCAACCCACTGAGCAACCCAGGAGCCCCACATCTTGAATAATTTGGATTTTGGAATCCAAAGTAGTTTTTAAGTCTAGAATTAGTAACTTAGGCCAAACAGAAATAGATTTCCAGGTAGTTCATAGCAACAAACATGTTTCCTTTTTTTTCCTTCCTCCAGGGTTTTTTGATACACCTCCGTGTATTCTAGAAATTGCCAACCATTAGTCGATTTGACAAACTTACACAATATATTTTTAATTCAATGGAAATGTTTGTATTTCATAAAACCTTTTTTGATAAAGCTGTCCCAAATATCATAGCCATTAATATTGTAACATTTATCAGATATTTTTGACATGATTCTATAAATAATTGTTTTAGTGCGTTAGTTTCTGAAAGTAAAATTTTTTTCACTACTTCATACTTCAAAATAACTGCCCTTTTAATTTAATCTACAACATTTATGGAATACATATGTGTGCCTCAAATAGGATAGAAACTAAGAATCTTCTTCATTATCGGACATTCTAAGAAAGCACATAGAGAGGGTTCTTGATTTCCCTTTTGTACTTTGGAAGTATAAATTCTTTAGATAATCATAAAAATGACAAGCATTTATTGAGTTGCATATAACAGGCACTGCACCAAGCGTAGATGATCACGGGAGTCTGAATAGACCATCAATCAGTGAAGGAAGTACCAATATGCTCCATTTCACTAATGAGGAAAGTGAGACTCAGAGTCATTAAGTAACTTATGACGCAGCCAACAAGGAGAGAGATGAAATTTGAACACAGGCACGTTCACTCCAAAACTTTACCTTACTTCATCCTGCTTTCTTTGTATAATTTAGAAAATAATAAAATAGTGTCTGCATGGCGGTTTCATAAAACAGAGCACTCAGTTCAGTCAAGGGCGGCTCCAGCAGCCCCTTGTATGGTCTCAGGGCTCGGGATGCTGTTTCTCCGTTATTCCACCGACGCGTGATGACCCGCCTGAGGGAGACAGAGGCCAGCTCCGCCACCCCCTACATAATATTTTGCTTCCTGCCAAATGAACGTTCTGGTGTTTCTTTTATATGAACATGATACCAAGAAAAGTCTAGGGCACAATTAATTACAGGTAAGAGTGTCTTAACAGGATCCCTATTATTTGAAAAAAAATTGTTGAGGCTTTCTCAATAAAATAAAAGTGGTCTAAATTGTAATTGAAAACTCTACTTAAAAAAAAAAAAAGCTATACATTTTTTACCCAACGTTTTCAGGATATGCACCAAAACAAGTATTGCTTTTTCATCACTGTCGTTAAATACTCTGCTTTATTTCATGGCAAACTTCCCTTCCTCTTTGCAGAAAGCCCAATCAAAGCCCACACCACTGAGAACAGATGTGTTAGCACTGCCTGTATTATTCAAGGGCCTGGTTTCGAGGGTACTTTGAGGGGAGAGCTTACTGGACTGTGGCAAACTCTACCACATTATGTGTTTTCCTCATGTGAAGGAAACTGCTCAAAAGTTATCTGACAGGGACGCCTGGGTGGCTCAGTGGGTTAAAGCCTCTGCCTTCCGCTCAGGTCATGATCCCAGCGTCCTGGGATGGAGCCCCGCATCAGGCTCTCTGCTCAGCGGGGAGCCTGCTTCCCCTCTCTTTGTGCCTGCCTCTCTGCCTACTGGCAATCTCTCTTGTCAAATAAATAAATAAAATCTTAAAGAAAAAAAAGTTATCTGACAGGCGGTCTGCCCTCCAGAACATAGGTGATTCCAATAAGATGTCTTCAAGCAACAGCAGGAGCCTGCTGGGATCTCGCTGCCCTGGGGACTGTGGTAGCTCGTGGGTGCCAGCAACTCGGGGAGCCTGTTCAGCCATAGCTGGCCCTTGGTCTCTGCCTCACAGTATCAGGAGGGTCAATCCTTTGTAGCACTTCTTGGCCTCTTCATAATTATGCTTTATAACTTAACATGTGCCGTATTTACCGATGGAATTAGATCCAGGGTGGGAGAAATGTAAAACAGCCCCTGCTTTGGGAGTTTGTAAATAATCTCTGCTTTGTTCAGCTTCCCTCAGGTCAGGCTCCTGTGTGGGGAGTAATTCCATATGGGAATCTTACTGGAGTGCCATCTAAGCAAACCTTAAAGGAAATCTTGGCAGTATCTCCTGAGCCATAAGGAAATCATTCTCAGTTTCTGGTGAGGATTTTCTGATAGCTTTGTGTAGTATACGTATTTTTAAAAAAGCTGAATCCAAGGAGTCCTTTTATGGGTAAAGTCTCCGGAGTTGACTTAGGAAAGTGTAATTGGGGTTCATTATTCAGTGCATTTCTACATTTCTAATTTCTAATTTCAGGCCTTGTGTTAGTCATATGCCCCATTAGTTAGGCTAGACAGGTTTATCTATGGTGGCATGCCAAACCTTTTTTCATCTAAAAGGTCAGAGACACATTTTTAATAAACATTTGCAATTCTGTTATATAACTAAAAGTTACCAATAGCTGAGAAATTTTTTCAGGGTGGTGAGGAGAAGAAGTGGAAAAAATAGCAAGTTTTTGCATTACTTAAAAACTTCTTTCAGTCACCTGCGTACCTTGCTTAAATACCTATATCTGCTATATAATTAACCCTGATTTTTTTCTGCATAAAATTAAAGTATGTAGGTGTCTTTTTAGAAGTCTTATTTATTTACATGAGAGAGCAAGATAGAGAGAGAGAGAGAAAGCTCGCGAGCACAGGGGGAGGGAAAGCAGGCTCCCTGCTAAGCAGAGAGCCCGATGTGGGACTTGATCCCAGGACCCTGGGATCATGACCTGATCCAAAGGCACACACTTAACCAACTGAGCCACACAGGTCCCTCTATAGAAGGTTTTTAAATGTAAGACATAGAATGTTTTATTTTTGAAATTCATTTTTCTTTCATGGACACTGCTATTGTTCCATTTAATGTTCCCAAAAGGTAATAAGATAGCTAAACAATTCTAACACTCTTTCACATTCCCCTTGGTTGATTTACGGCCAGATCTCCTTCTTTGGAGACTTCCTGTCGTACTCCATGGCTTCGAAACTTTTACCTTTTTCTCCAGTTCCCCTCATCTTACAGAAATGTTATTTTATTTCAATGACCATCTCTAAAAGAGAAGGACTTTTAAAAATATGCATCTATAGGGGCTCCTGGGTGTCTCAGTGGGTTAAAGCCTCTGCCTTCGGCTCAGGTCATGATCTCAGGGTCCTGGGATCGAGCCCAGCATGGGGCTCTCTGCTCAGCAGGGAGCCTGCGTCCCCCCTCCCCCGCCTGTCTCTCTGCTTACATGTGATATCTCTCTCTTTCTCTCTGTTAAATAAATAAATAAATCAATCTTTAAAAAAATGCATATATAGCCATCATGCCACTATCACACCTACAAAAATTAACGATAGCTTCTTATGTGACACTTTTTAAAAGGAGGAGATAGAGATCAAGCATGAAGTTCTGTCCTTGTCTTATGGTCCTGTTGCCCTCTGGACCCTTCTTTCACCTGTTCACAGCTCTCTTCATCTACTTGCCCTTCTCTCCTTCTTTTCCCTTTTGTCTTTTTTCAGCTCCTCCCCAAGATTTTTATATGTACTAGTGTTCTTTGGACGCATACCGATAAACACACACATGCACACACACGTGCAAGCACACACACTCCCAGAATATCCCAGCCTTCTGTGCATCAGGCCTCATTTCTGCTCGGCCAGTCTTGGCTCGATTCTCCCAGCTTCTCTTTTAAATCCTGAGAGCAACCTGAATCCTACCCTGAGTTGAAGATTGAGGGCTCTGGGGTCCTTGCTTTCCTGAAATATCTTGATTTGTCTTCCCAACGTCTCAAAATACCTCTGTATCTTTGCACTTCTTTCCTGCCTGCCTATCTCATGAACCAGGTGACTCTGCTCTATCAAATGAGGATGTTATGTGAAGGTTTCCTCTCCCAAAAAATTGTTGTGAGCACCCGAAGAAGCAATGCCCGGGGAGCCCTCAGCATCTAGCAAGTGCTCAGTAGATGTTGGCTCTGAGAATGGGCTCCTGCCATCTTCCACTTCCCCTCATTCCTCATCCAGTCAGCGTCCAATGAACACTTACCAAGTGCCTCCATGTACAACGTTCAGCAATGCAGAGAAAACACATGTGGCCCCTGACTCAGGAGGTTCACGGCTGGGGCGGCGGGGAGGGGAACCCCCGCAGCCCTCCACTCCTCCTCCATTTCCCTCAGCGCTGTCCCTCCACCCAAGTCTGCGCTCAAGGCCTTCCTTGACAGACCACCCCACCCCACTGCCCACAACCCCCTCCCACCTCAGGACTCACTTTGTCTCTGAACTCCCCTTGTTGATGTCCTGAGCCAGCTTGGCAATTACCCCCTCACGTTCTCCTGTGTGCTTGTCTGGGCTCCTTCCTTCGCAGCAAAGACCCTCCATGCAGGCACTGTTCCCTTCCCACTCCCTGCCCCCCTTACCTCAAACCAGTCCCCAGATGCCCGATCACCACAGAAATGTGGTAAATATGTGTCGGAAGAGTGAATAAATGCTCCCACAGAAATGATGGTGATGTATTTCAGGTCACTGCATTTTGTTCTACAATCCACATCATTAGGTTTCCTGTGGCCCCTGCTGCCCAAAATAATACTCTGGATCCTAGCAACATGATGATCGTGGCTTCACGTTTTTCTCTTTTTCCTTTGGGTGAGGGGGTTTGCAACTTGCTTTCAACGTTCTGATTTTGAGACCCGAACAGTCTCATCCATGTTCATGGCTTTTTCCTATTACCTGTATAGTGAAGGAGGTGATATGTATGTGACATTTTCTATCAGTTCCTGGCTTACTGTATGAGCACCCGTGTGTTCCACATCTCCCCTCCTCCCCGCCCCTATACCAAATCCACTTTTCCCCCTAATTTGCCTCTTAAGTCTCTTTTCTGTATTTCTGATGCTATTACATGACACAGATCTGTTTTAAAAACACTTTTCTCAGACCTTACCCTGTTTCTGTGTGAAATACCACCACAATTTGACTTCCTCACTCTCTTTCCAAAATCCTTTTCTTCCCCTTCTAATATCCTCCTGTTCTCCACAACGTATCTCCCTCACTATTGCCAGGGTCTTCTTACCACAGATTTTATGCCATTCACCTGCTTATAAAGCATTTTTGTGTCCCTTACATCTGAAGGAAATTTAAATCCCTTGTCGCAAAACTGAGCCACCAACTACTTCCTTGGTCATTTCTCCATCTGACCCCCCAAGCACCCCAGTGTTCTGCTGCACTGAGTTTTCCCTGTTCCTGGAATGTGCCATGCCTTTCACTCCCCTCGGCCTTGGCAAGGGCTGTTCTCTGGGCTTTATAGCCATTTTTTATTGGGAAAATTCCTCTTCGCCCTTCAGGGCACGGAGTTCTCATGTGATGCTTGAAGCCTGACTCCCCTTTGGGAAAGTTTTACACTTCCTTTCTGGGCTCGCACATAACCTGGTTCATATTTCTGTTACAATATTTATAAAACATACTGGGAGTTGTAGAATCTTTCTTAAATTATGAAAACAATAGGCTAGTTACAAAATTGATACAATACTGAAGTGTGTACAGTCATAAAGAAAATACATACAATTTTGTGACTTTTTTTCATTCAACAATGTATTATGGGCATCCTTCATGTCAGTTTCTATATATCTCCTTTATTCTCCTTAATGGATATATAATATTTTATAGTATTGATGTGTTATGGTTTACTTGATAGACCTACTTTTTTCCAATTTTTATTTATCATTTTACGTTATATACATATATATAATAAACATCTCTGCAAATAGATTCTTTTGCATCTGTTATTGAATTTCAGTAGAATGGATTCTTCTTAGAAGTAAAATTGCTGACTCAAAGGTTATCTTCAATTTTTTTTTTTAAGATTTTATTTATTTATTTGACAGAGAGAAAGAGATTACAAGTAGGCAGAGAGGCAGGCAGAGGGAGATGGGGAGGCAGGCTCCCCACTGAGCAGAGAGCCCGATGCCCGGCTTGATTCCAGGACCCCGAGATCATGACCTGAGCTGAAGGAAGAGGCTTAACCCACTGAGCCACCCAGGCGCCCTAGTCATCTTCAATTTTGATAAATACTACCCAATTGCCCTCCAAAGACTTGTAAAAGTGAACTCTCCCCCAGTAGTATATGAGACTATATTCTTTTCCTTTAATAAAGTTTCATATAGTCTTTGTGTATTTCTTGACTCTATTCTTAGGTACTCAGTAATTCTGTGATCTACTAACACATGGATCTTTTTATATAGCTTTCCCTCCCCAATTTGGTATTGATAACATATAAAGGAAGTGCTTAATTTTTGTATATCTTATACTAATGACATTTTACTTAACTCTTGTTACTTCTAATAATTTTTAGTTGATTCCTTTGGATTTTCTGAGTAGACAAGAATCTTTATTTTCCTATACTTACAATTATTTATTTTTTGATTTTTATATTAGTAAATTTGTAAACCTCAGTAACAGATACTGAGTTTTATCAAATGCCATTTTAGCATTCAAGATGATAATACGTTTCCTTCTTAATTTCCTAACTTGAAACATTCTTTCCTAATGTCAAAAAATCCTGCCTGCCTGGCCAAAACCTGATCAAATTATTCTTTTACTATATTTTGTATTCAGTGTGCTAATGTTTAACTTCAGAATTTTTCCTCTATATTTCCAGTTGTCATTAATTTCTTGTGCTTGTCTCTATTTGAATATGGGCTCTTTGAGGGCAAGAACGGAATGCTGTTCAGCTGTAAATATTCCTCATCTCACAGAACACCTGGTACATAGTATATGCTTAAACTTGCCTCTATCTGTGTTTTGAAGAACTGGATTCAAATCCCAATCTTGCTTCTTTTTTTTTTTTTTTTTTAATTTTTATTAACATATAATGTATTATTTG
>CM053608.1:51765306-51823129 GCA_028646535.1 Procyon lotor
ATTAAGATTCTTTCTTTCTTAAGTTCTTTCTCTTTTGAAATAGAGAAATAATCTGAATTTATCCGTCATGAGAGAGTTATCGGGGCAATCTACGAGTTTTTAATAGACATGATTATGGGTGACCCTAAGCCTCCACATTCTCACTGCAAAGTGAAATGATGCATGTTAACCTTCTTTTGATTACTCTCATTAAATAAATATTTGTTAGGCAGCTTATAATTACAACTTGGGAAGAACTTACTATCGGGTAGGTGTCAGGGGGTAATTTGGAAGACATTTATGTTGAAATTATAGTTCATCACTTCATGTTTCTACTTTACTTACATGTGTGTACATCTGCCACAGGTTTTTTTTTTTTACTGTTTTCTCCCCAGTTTATCTCTAATAAGTACCAAGAGAGTAGAATTGATGCTGATTCGTTAAGTCATCAGTTTAGCAGGAAGCTTGAGAATTTCACAATGAGAACGGTATAATTTGGGCTTTTGATTTCAACCAGAAGAGTAAAAAAAGGAACTGGCCTGTTTAAACCTGAAATCTCCTTCTGCAAACTTAAATATTAATGTTTTCTTATATACAGAAAGATAAATTCTATTGCCTATGCATGAAGTTGAATCAATGCCTCAGTAAAGCCCTCTGGTGTCATCTCACTGAATGGTTTCAAATGGGAATACAAAGCCCAGATGAAACTGAGATGAGATCGTAGAAATTGTGACAGGGCTATTTTTGAAATGATGCTCTTAGGAAAAGCTGCTGATTGAAATCAATATCTCAAGACCCGGAATTTGAAAAGACCATTTCTGAGACCTGAGAGGGTCACCGAATAGAAGTGTCAGTTGATGGTATTCAGACCATGCAATTGCTTTCACCAAGGTGCCTCCGTGTTTACTTAAGTGACTTGTGGTGGCTGGTGGCTGAGCATACATTGAGAGAGTATCCCTCTATTCAGGCTCCGGGGAGGAGGAGGAGACTAGAGCGGACATCGTCTGTGGTTTAAATGAGGAAGTCCTAGTGTGCTATATTGGAGGAAATGAATTGAACTGGATTTTCTTTTTCATTTATCCCCTGGAAGAAAGACTCTGTGAAGGATATAAAGAATATAAACCTTTGTAGTATTAAGAAAAATTAGTGTACTCCAAACTTTACAATACTCATTTCAGACCAAGTCCCATTTAATACGTTATCATTGATCCGAAAAAATTCATTTGCACAGATCTCTGTTAATGTTTCCAATTTTCTGCAAGGCACATGGAATCATTTTCTTTTTGTTAAGTGTGAGATTTTATTGGTGGTGATGTCCTGGGGTGTGGGATAGCACAGAGGCTATTCATCCAACTTCAAATTGCCTTATATAGAAGTGGCCAGATCACTTAATTGCTCTAAGATTTGAGATAATTGGGGGGGGGAAATAAATGTATTTTTCAATGGGGCTATTAACCTTTCAGTTTTTTTTTTTACTGCACTTGATTTTAAAATTTATATTATAGAGAAATTTGTTTTGTCTTTTTTTATGTCAAAGTGAGTAAATTACATTTTTAGTGTCCTTAGCGTATGTGTATCTTAATTATTAGTTTTGTTCACTATGTTTAAGATCATTCATTTGAATGAAAGTGAATACTTTTATTTCAAGTACTAAGAACTTGGCTTTCCACTTTATCATCAAACCATGGCACTGTTCCAAATTCACATGCATGTCATAGGTATAGGTGACCATCACAAAAACAAGAGTAACAATCCCCACCCCCCCTACCCCCAGACTATGTCACATGTTGCTGGTCTGGGCATACTCTTCGGAACCATAAACTTGACCAAGATGGATGCAAATTAAGCTTTGCAGATTGAAGCAAAATTTTAAAATGTCAGAAGAATATCACCATCAATTGCCTTGGTTTTAAAATTAAGTTTAAAGGGTGGGGAGGGTGGGGGCAGCGTATTGTTGCTGCTAGTGTTCTGAGAAACTCCTACAGTGAAGCTTTGAACACAGGGACAGGATGGGAAGTAAGACAGAGTTGGGGTGTCAGGAGCATTAGGAGGAAACCAACAAGATGAATCCTATGGGTTATCCAATCGTGTCCTGTGTACCAACGCATCTGATCTTGACTCGGAGCCAGATTCTTGAACATTTACATTACATGATTACTGTAGCCACTGAGATTCTGCCTACAAGACCCAATAGTGTAAGTTTGCTTTCTAGGTCTTTTAAATGGAAACACACACACACACACACACACACACACACACACACACACACACACACATTGATGAGATGGGCTGAAAGCCTAGCTGGAGAAATACTTCACTATCTCCACTCTTAGCTTTTTTGGAATCTGAGGAAGCATAAAAATAAGCAGTTTAATTAATGAACTCGAAGCCAAGTCTTGCTAATTATATTCTGCCATACCAGCAATATGACCTTGAGCAAAGTACTTGATCTCCAAGTCTCAGTGTCCTCAACCATAAAATGGGGAAGAGTCCTTACTGTGAAAAATTGATAAAAGGATTAAAAAACAATATCTTCAAAGCATAGAAACACTGGGTACTTAGGACATAATTAGCTCAGTACATAATCAATATTATTTATTATGATTTGTGCTATGATTACTATAATCATTATTATTTTTTATATTGTTCCTTGAGCTAAATTCTGTAATTTGTATTTCTGGGATTAAACTGATGTTAGAATTATTATTATTTTTAGATTGTTTTTTAATTTATTTGACAGAAAGAGAAATCACAAGTAGGCAGAGAGGCAGGCAGAGAGAGAGGAGGAAGCAGGCTCCCCACTGAGCAGAGAGCCCGAAGTGGGGCTCGATCCCAGGACCCTGAGATCATGAGTTGAGCTGAAGGCAGAGGCTTTAACCCACCGAGCCACTCAGGCGCCCCTAGAATTAGTATTGGTGGATATTTTTAGTTCAGGGGGTTTAAAGGACACTGCATCCCATCAAAAGCATTCTTCATAAAAAGAAAAAAATGTTGGAATGTATGTGATAGTTTTATTTTATTGTAGTTCTTTAGTGGAATTCCAATATTATTCAGCATGTTTTATGTTTACAGAATTATTTAGGGTATAATCAAGAATGCCATAATACTGTCTTCATAAATGGGCACTGTTTTAAAAACTAAGCATAATTAGCAGGAAGATATTCATAGTGTAGGTCTGACATTATTATGACTGCAATATAAATTCCACGAGGTGGAGAAGGCCCAGAGAAGGAAGGCTACAGATTTATCATAGTATGATGCATTTGCAATATGGATTGTACTTATCTTTTTATTTGCCACAGACAATGTAAATTAGGAACATCTGAACGAAGATTCAAATAATTTAGCATCTGCAGCCTGCTATAAAATATGCTGCTCTGATACCTAGAGTGGAAACAGAAATTGACTGTTTTCTACCTCTAATGATATGATTTGGCTTGGGGTCCCAGAGGTAGCCTGCCACCAAAGATGGCCCAGGAGCCATCGTGAAGGAAAAGTACGGGAAATGGCAGTGGGTCACTTCCCATTGTCTCCTCCTCTTCTCTCTTTAGTGCTCTAAAGAGCATTTTGTTCTTTGGTCAAGAGGCCAACAGCAAACAAAACCCTTTGAGGGGATGAAGTTTGGGGTAATGATGTCATCAACCCATTTTCCACCTTCATGTCATTTATTCCTCTATTGCTAAAATTAAAAACTTTAAGAAATGCAACTGCAAGGGAACATTTAAGTTCGTTCAAATAGGAACGATTTGGGGGGTGGTTGCGGGAGTCCTTCCCGGTTCTAAACACTTCTGGTTGGAAAACTCGACTGTGCTCAGAGCACCACGGGAATCGCCAGAGCGATAGACAAAAGGAAGAGGAACTACAGCAAGCCTGGTCAGAGTTTTTCATGTTCACTTTCCCCCTCCACCTGATTATTCTCCTTTGACAGATGAGGAAGCTGAGGCTCAGAGATTTTTAAATGACTTGCTCCTAGGTCACTTCCCATTCTGTGACAGAGATGAACTACTACGATTGGGTTATAGACAGAGCTGCGGACATGAATCAGGGTGGCGAGCTCTGCCCCTCAAGGGCACTGAGAGCAGCGGTGAGCCCCAGAAGCAAATGTTGGCTGTGAAGCTGCCTTCAGGAGAACATCAGATTAGGGATGTGAGGTGGGTGGCCAGAGAGCTGCGAGGGAGAAAAGGGGGATGGGAGAGAGAACAGGAAGAGCTTGTGTCTCATCATGGAACTTGTGTGTGCATAGCTTTCAGCCATGGAGGCAAGAAGACCGATGGAGGACTTTCCTCATTCACTCTGAGAGTCTGGGTGCATTTCTGAAGTGGTTTTCCAAGTTTTCTCATTACACAACAATTCGGAAAGTTGAATAAAAGCTGCAGACTCTCTACGGCCTGAGAGATTGCCTTGTGTTTCGTCCGTGTCTGACTGAGCCATTTTTCCCACCGGCGGCAGAGGGGCTTCTCCTTGCTGCATTCATTTAGCAACAAACAACAGCTGGCTAGTTTTGATCCAATTATGGCTACTAATTTGCAAGTGGCTCTAAGCAGACCTGAGATATCCCATGACTTTCTCTGAGCTGTGCCTCTTAAGTTCAGAAAGAGGAAACATGATGTCCCCCTGGCCTCCCAGGCTACTAGGAGACTCAAGGCTCGGCTTAATGCGGAACTGATTTCTTTCTTTGAGCTATAATAGCAAAGCAAGCACTTCAAAAAGACCAATCCATCTCCTCTCCATAAAAGGTTAATACCCTTCAATGTGCAAAAAAATAAAAAGGAACAAGCTTTTACTCCTTTCATGGCAAGCACCAACTGAGAAAAGCAATAAGGACCAAGAACGTTTGAATATCCTCTTCTACAATCCATCCATTATCCATTTATCCAATACTGCAGGAGCTGGAGAATGTGCATCCTCTGTGTGGCTTGCCTGTAAGCTTGAGTTTTACTTACACTTGGGGTTCGGGGGAGGGTCGGGAGTGGTGAGGAGGGGCAGAATCCTCTGTGAAGCAGTCCCCACCCCACAGCCCTCTCCAGGCGGCTGGCTGTGTGGGGCTCATGCTCCCTGGAGCTTGCTGTGCAACGTCATGTCAAAGCCAATCCCCGCCATTAGCAGGGGAGTTAGGATCAGGGATCTGGGAGAGGAAATGCTGTTTTCAAGATGCATGTGAACACGAACTTCTGAAGAGCCTTTGGTACTGTCCTCATCTCCTACCCAGTCCCAATAAGGAAGATTACCCCATTGGGTTATTAGTTTCTCTTTGCTTTCGCCAACTTGCCACACCCTTCGGTTAGTCTGACGCTCGGAGCATGCAGTCACTTTTAGAGGGAGGTGCTTCTGGTGAGGAAAGCGGGCAGGTAATAATGAGTAAACAAGTAGCTTAGTCGCATCATTCTTTTTCCTTTATTCAAGACTAGAGACCAACTATTGGTTTGAAATATCACCTGGTAATTTTTCAACACAGAAATGGCGTGAGAAATATTTAACACACTGCATTGACTATTGTTAAGGATTGGTAGCAGTTAACAATTTGGACCTCAGACCAAGGTTTCCTATACAAATTCCAGCTTTGTCTCAAACCAGCACCAAGACCTTAAGGGAATTTGCTCAACTTCTCTTGGTCTCCATTTTTCCATCTGTACGATGAAGATAATAATAGAGCCTCTTTCACCGGATCTTGAAAACTATCTGGCAGGTAGTAAATACTCAGGATGTGTTAGCTGGTATTTTCTTATCATAAAGTATTAGGAAGCTTAATTCAATTTTATTTCATTAAACCATTTTGTCAACGTTATATAGCTTCACGCTGGAAAATGATTGAAACAAATTCTCTTAGACTCAAGAAGTAAAATTTTCTCCAAAAACCCACTTGTGCTCTTTTTTGGAGTGAAAATCATCCCCCATTGATAATCATTGCTTCTATAAAATAAACATAATTTCTGACACGTTTCTGAGTTAACTCTCATAGGGTATCACCAAAGAAGAAATAATTTGTGAGTATATTTTGATAGCCTGACAGATACAAGTCACTTTTAGATTTAAATCACATAATATTTTCTTCTTTATGGGTTTATGTTTGTGAGGGTTAGTTGGTATAAGCTTATTGCTCTTTTTTGGTAGTTTTTATTTTATTTTATTATTTATTTGACAGAGACAGAGAGAGATCACAAGTAGGCAGAGAGGCAGGCAGAGAGGAAGCAGGCTCCTGCTGAGCAGAAAGCCTGATGTGGGGCTCGATCCCAGGAGCCTGAGATCATGACCTGAGCTGAAGGCAGAGGCCCCAGCCCAATGAGCCACCCAGGCACCCCAGCTTATTGCTCTTTTAAATGATACTCCTGGGGTGCCTGGGTGACTCAGTTGATTGAGGCTCTGACGCTTGATTTTGGCTCAGGTCATGATCTCAGGGTCTTGAGAGTGAGCCCTGAGTCTGGCTCCATGGCCTGAGCCTGCTTAAGACTCTCTCGCTTTCCCTCTGCCCCTGCCCACTGTGTGCTCAATCTCTCTCCCTCTAAAACAAATAAGTAAATCTTTAAAAACATAGATAAAATGGAACCCCCAATTTAATTGATTCTCAGGAACTTCTGCAAAATAGGTGAAATTCTAGATCATTTTAAAATGAGAACTATGAGATATATAAATTGTGAAGAAGCTCGTGTTCTTAAATGATAACATAATGGTGTTATCAGGTTACATAAAGTATCCTTATACCATCACTCTTTTCCATTTTCAGTACTCTCAACAAAACCGAGAGAGGCTAAGATGAGGTCTAGGAGAAATAAGTAGCAGGATTATTAGAAAACATAAGACTTAATATTGCTCTGGGACTTCGATTTTGTCTTCTTACTGTGAAGGATATTCTGTTTTTCTCTGAGTACAATAAAGGGTGGATGTGAAATATATACATTTAGGTGGGTCTGTATGATTAAATGCTGGTCAATAAGTGGCGAAAATGATATACAGGCTACTTCTATGCCTGACTCCCCAAATCTCATGCACTTACCTGAGCTCTCTTCCTGCAGGCTACATGAAGAGGATCTTATGATGGATTCCAAGGCCATAGACTACAGAGAAGCTACTAGATAGAAAGAGTCTGGGTCCCACACTTGTGAGCAGAATTACCCCCACACCCTGGCCTATGATGTGAACAAAAAACACTTCTGTTGTGTTAAGCTCACTGAAATCTTGGAGTTGTTTGTTATACCAGCTAACACTGCTTTCCCTGACTAAAAGGCTGGTATCGGTGCTTCTTTACCAACATAGAAATGGCTCAAAATAATAAATGTAGCTAGCATCTACTGGATATTAATTAAATGTAAGGACCAAAGCTTAGAGAGGATAAGTTACTAGACCAAGGTCACAAGCTAATGAGCAATAGAACCAGGATTAAAAGCTGGGTAGAATAATCTTGAAGTTCATACACTGAAACATTTTATTTGGATATCGTCTATGAAATATATCATTTATTATAATTATTATTGCACTATAGAGTTAAATCATGGGGTGGAGTGAGCTTCAAATAATTTTTTGCCCTAGTTGTCATAAAAAAAATGTTGTGGTAAGTAGCTACAAGTAACTATAATTTTCATAGCTGAAAAATCTCAGTCCTTGGGTCATTGGTACCTATTTCATCACTTATAAAAATGTAAATAGATATGTATTATCTTTATAGTTTTTTTTTCCACTTGGGCCAGGATACCTCAACTGAGTGAGACGTTACACAAGAGAATCTACCCACTTTTCTGTTTTTGATTTGGCAGGATTACTTTTTATTCCCATGCTGTCTCTGCACCCCAGCTGTCAAGGGAGCATAGCCTCCAAATCCCAATGGCCAAGTCCAATCATGATGACGAAGGTAGTCTCTGTGAGTTTGGGTGGGTAGGGGCCAGGAGAAATGCCAGATGAGCGGCAAGATGGCTCTGTGCAGCTCTGTACATTTTTGCTCCATGAGAATCCATTCTTTCCACTTGTCTATTAAGCCTCCTGAAGATCATTATTTATCTCCTAAGGAAAATGTATGTACCCAAACTCCATTGACCTTGAGGAATTTTAAGTATGATTGTATGCGGTCCTTTCAGAAAAAAACACACAAAAAACACAACACATTTGAAATGTTAAAAAAAAAAAAAGGTTCTTTCTTTTTTCTTACTTTCTTTCTTTCTTCTTTCTTTTTTTGTAAAGCTAAATTAGAAACAAAAAGATCTGAAGAGTCTATACATATAGAAATAGTTTTTTGGGGGCCATATGTTCCTCTTTGTAATACAAATGTGTCGAAAGAGCGAATATCTGCAAAAAACAACTACAAAGAATACCATGCGAGTTAATGCATATCAAGCCATTCAGTCATGAAAAAAATTTGGAGTAACCAGCAGTGGGTCTGTCCAGACTCACTCTCTGCAGTGGTGATAAAATCCCAGATGCTGTGCCAGCCGTGTGTGGAGGCTCCAGGTCCGAGGCACCCTTGGGATATGTGTGCTTGGGGAGAGGACAAGACCCGATCAGCCTTGCCATCTGAAAGCTTTGAACAGCCTGTTTGGAATGCTAATGGGTTATACTTTCTGCTCGTAGAGAAGGATGATTTTTCTGCAAATCATTAAATCATTCCCTTCCCTCCCGCCCTCACCCCTCTCCCCACCCAGGTCTTTCCAGTAGTACTTTTATCAAATTCTATCAAACGATTCTTTCTGGATTGATTTTTACATTCATATTTGGAGAATATACACCATGATCCCCAGGGACGTAAGGGAGGCCTAATAAGGAAAGCAGGCCGAATTCAAATGAGGAAACATGGGAAAATACTGAAAAGGTTTGCAGGAGAAGAGAGAGGGTGACAGGACCAAGAGGAGGGCGCCACGGAGCCAGTTAGCGTCAATGTCGTCTGTTCGAGGCTGAAGCACAGAGCTCCCAAGAGCGTGTCATGGATCCTCACCCGTGACCGTGGCAAAGTCAGTATTAGTTGTGGGTTCGACTCCAGTTATAGGATAGGAATTTATACATAGAACACATATTGCAAACAGAGAAAGCTGTTTTTTTCTTTCTTTCTTTCTTTTTTAACCTGACAGACCTTCAGAGGGAATCATGTTAACTAGCAATTTCACACATCTTCAGTTGAATGATAAATAGTGTTAAATGATGTGCCTGAAGCAGAGTGAGATTCTCAAGGGCCTCCCACACTTTCAGGGAAAAAGAAGTTTATCTCATTTAATGCAGGGATTGTAATGTTTTGCAGTCGTATCTTTGGAAACTGATAATCCACAGATAGCATATGTCTATGATAACCAGGGTATTTCCTTACGAAAGACTTTCATTTCTGACCAGATTGCAAATAGTTTATACTCAAGGAACTCTGAGTTTCGTGAACTCGTGTTTCTTCTCATCTTGAAGTGAAGCCCTTTGGGGGTACTTGGTTGTGTTTTCTGGGTTGATGTCAAGGCTCCTTTGCTGAGGACCAGAGAGGAAAAGTGTATTGTCAGACTTGCCTCGGTTCGTTCTTCTCCCTCTTGTATGGGTCAGGCTCTCCTCAGAGGAGGCCTGTGCTAATCATCCCCAGGCTTCTACTCTCACTCCATGCTGCCTCTGTGTTGTCCTAGGAACACTCCTTGAATTTGTTACCAGCCCTCCTTTCTCCTCATCTTTCAACTTTTGTTCTTCCATCCCAGCTGTTGAACCTTTGGTTGCCTCTGCAGTTCCGTAAACAGAGCTGTGGAGTTAAGAGCAGAGTCACCTCTTTGAAAACCAGGGTGTTAATTGCCAGCACATGTGCTGTCTGAAAGCCACTCGAGGCCATCCGTGCGAGAGCGCGCCCAAGTCACCTGGCAGTGTGTCCAGAGTTGTGGCCACGACTATGAGAAACACAGAGGAGGAGAGCCTTACTGGTGCCGCTTGGGGATGACTTGAACCTGTCCCCCTTCCAGTTGAAGCTAGATGGAAACTGGTACTCAAGTACCTTCTGTCTATCTGTCGCATGCTAAAAGGCTGGTCCGCCACCAGACTTGACTGGCATACAAAACCATTGTCTGCCAGATGCTCCCGGTTTGAGAAATCTCTGTATCCTAGTGTCTCCCAGACCTGGCACCAAGCCGCTATCACACAAGTGAAACATTTTATTTTTCATGACAATTTTATATCACTTCCAGACTTTCAAACTTTTTTCCATTTTATTGAAAATTCTTGGTTTACTTGTTGGCAGATCAAACGCTGTTCTTAAGTGCACATATTTTAAAATTAACTGTCCTTTAACTCCAGCAAATGAACCTGGTGGAGAAGCTTTTTACCCCCAACGCAAACTCTTTTAATTTTTCCCTAGCTCTCATGAGTAAGGCAAAATCTAATTTCCAAGACCCGCGGGTTGAGCATCTCTCTACATATGGTGTACAGGGAGCGTGCTGGACTGCTTTCGGAAGCAATCATTTCTCAAGTCTCGTGCTGTGAGTGAATTTTGTATGTTTCCTAGCCTCTGTTAGTGCACTGATTTAGTTTTAAGTTTGAAGATATTGACTTTATTTCATGGGAAACGTGGGTGATATTGAGATGACGTCAAGGAGGAACTTAGGGCTATATGGGGCTGTGGCTCAGGGCGGTGTCAGTTTTCTCCCACACTCTGGATTGGACAGACTGATTACTCTCAGGGCTCCACGGTGACACCTTAGGTTGAAAACCTAGCTAGCTGTGTGACCTTTGAAAATTTACTTAACCTTTTTAAGCCTCAGCTTCATAGTTTGCAAAGTGGAGTTGAAACTAGGACTTAATTGTAGGGTTGTCAAGATTATTAATTGAGTTATTACACTTAAAAACCTAGATCAGTGTTTCAGAAAATGTTAGCAATTATTGTTAAGGGGGACCATATCTGAAAGATAATCTCAAAAGCATTTTTTTCTTATTAAAAAATTAGTTCATGTAGTCAGACAAGAGGAGAAGAAGTCTTTCATTGCATCTTCTTCACTAAAGTGAGGTTATGATATTCTACTCACCACTGTAATTCTGCTCCATTAATTTGCAGCTTAGGCCTTTCCATTATTAGTATTAGTAATGGCATTTGACAGGCTTCCTACATCTATGGCACTGTATGGTCTGTTTTCTCAAGGCACAATGTCAATTCCTTAACCCTGGTGCTCCCTATGACTCTTTAGGAACTATCTCTCAGCGCCACAGGGTGGGCCCTGGGTAGTCATATTTATGTGCTCTCATCTATCTCTTTAACCAATGTTCTCAGGACACCTGAGCTAAAATGGACCAATTACATTCTTTCTCCCCAAAATATGGCTTTGGAACTAAGACTTTTAGTCACTGCATGTGGCTGGTATTGTGACATGTAAACCTGGGAGCCATGAGGCCATATTGGGCCACTGGTGCAGAGAAGTAGGGAAAGCTTGTCTGCAGAGAAAGAAAAGAATGGAGCAGACAAAAGAAGCCAAGATGTGATTCGGAGAGATTTGAAGAGAACTGACCTACAGAATTCCTGGTGGCTTGGCAGTTCCAGGTATATTCCTGTCCTTCAGTTTTATGAAGCCTTCTCTGTCTATCTAATTAATTCTCTGTTTTTACTTAAGGGAGTTGAGTAGCAACCATATTCCTTAAAGACTCTTGGTTCTGATCAGTGATGATTTCAAATCAAGTTCACAAGTCCATTACCATCAACTCACAAGCCTCTACAACTCACCTGTGACCTCACCTATGACCTCCGTCATTCTATTGCTTTTATTTATTTATTTTTGGAGCAGTGGTCCTTGATCTCCATGTATGTCTCAAACAGTTGTTTTGTTTGTTTGTTTTTTAACACTTGGAACACTTGGGATAATTCATCTGGTTTAGTTATAGAAATTTGGAAGTAGTCTAATTTCATAATTGAGCTGAAAGTTCAAGAAATGATGATTGATCACATTCATTTATTTTTAATCCAGTGTTTGAGAGATGCCTCAAATTCTGTAAAGAATTTTTGTAATAGTGCTAATTCATGTTTAAGGAAGAAACTGTGTAACATATCTGGTATCAACTAAAGTCGAATCTCAGAGCAGAAATTCTGGGCAGCCCAGAAATCCAGACCAGAGGGTGGCTATAGCCGAATTTCCCCAAGTATATTCCTCAGGACTCTTGTTCTCAGATGTCCATGAATGTAATGAGTTAAAAAGGTCCATGTTCAAATATTCTGTGAAATACTGAATCTAAACACAGTTCAGCTCTTCTCTTTACTGAAGCGTTTTAAAGACTTTATATACAATGATATACATTGTGATTCTCCATTTGGTGTAAAGCTGTAGTCATTCCTGAACAAACTGACCGTGGAATCCTTTTTCAGTAGAGGACGTTTTTCAGGACAAGTGTTCCATGGGACATATTTTGGTGTATTGTCATACGGGAAGTACTGGGTAAGGTTAGCCTTGCCTGGGGTCACTTGGCTTTTCCCACTCTCTTTATTGCTTACACATGGCTCTTTCATTTATGAATGCTGCCAAAATCCCTTAGGAATCGTAGGTATTTTTTATCGGTACCAGCTTTTAGTGACACTGGCAATAATGAAACAGTACTCCTAAATGCACATCTGGGGACACATAGACGACCCCTACTCAATTACAGAATCCTTGCAGTGTCTCCTTCACCCTCAGATCTCTATGACAGGGCCTGTGGATGCCTATTATATCGGCCAAATTGAATTCTTAATTTGCCGAAGACCTGGAATTAAATATTGTTTGTTCTTTCAACAGTTAGGAAACGGCATTTCTTTTTCCAACAACAGACTCCTTTAAAACATTAACTTTGATGTAACAAAAATGTAGCTAATCCGGCTACCTCAAGGGGCACCATTTCAATTCCTGGAGAGAGACTGCCAATAAGTGCTTGACTTTTTTTTTTTTTTTTTTACAAATTTCTTTCAAATTTAGTGAAATATCTGTTCTGCCTTTGCAGAACATCAATATGATAATTTAATAAAATTGTAAGAGAATGTGATGCAGAACAGCTCCCTGTAAGATCCTGTTGTTTTTATATCATTAGTGGAATGGAGTCTGGTAGTATGAAAACAAGCTGGGCAAAGTTAAGATGCTTTAGATAACGTAAGTATTCATACTTCTAATGCATATAACATATGCCCTGCATTTTAATTTATGGGCTTAAGGGAACAGTGATTAAGTAGGAGAGAAGAGCTTCTTAAACACCTTCTGGGGAGTGATTTCTATTCTTTGCTGTCACATCTCCAATTATTCTTTCTCTTCAAATACTTATTCTCATTCTTTGAGTTTTCCTGGTACAGGTGGCTGCCATTTGGAGAGCTATCAATTTTGCTGCCCCCTTTTAAGGCTGGCTATTATTTATGCCAGTTCCTGCTTATCCTTCTTTTGATTCGTTTGGACAAGAACAGCTACAAAACATTTTAAACAGCTTCAAAAAAAAGGTTAACTTTAAGGATCACATGTTATGATGCATAGCCTCCAAATAAAATGTGTGATCGGCTCCAGCACACCTCTCAGGGATTGTGGCTTTAACATGCTTTTAATCAGAGCCACCCTTCTGGATGCCTGCGGCGCAGGGACCCGGGGACCAGTGCCGCCACGTGGGGCCACGCCAGCGAGGCCATCCCGTGGAGGGGCCGCAAACCTGAGCTCTGTCGAGGAGAGGGAGGTCGTCCTCCTCTCAGAGACAACGAGGAACTCATGTCACTTGGAAGAACTGCTTTCCTTCTGTTAACCGCCGCTGTATACTCTACTCTGCCCAATCACTCGGCTTAAGGTTTGTTACTCAGAATTAATGTCAGGTTTTGTAGTCTGTTAAACCATAAATTACCACTCCTTGTCTTGGTACCAAAAGAGATTACTTATCACAATTTTCCATGGGATGTTCTCCAGATGTGTGCCATCTGAAGTCTGCGGACGCCTCCCTCCAGTTGAGGAGACAAAGAACTGGGAAATATATACATCAACGGTAAAACATGCAGGTCCTCAGACAACGTTAAGACGCCTTCCCACTTGCTCCCAGTCCATTTGCGTTCCCTAACAATGCCCGTACTGTGGAGAGCAAGTGCCGCTGCTTTCCTTGCCCTCCTGTCTGGATAATTTTATGCTAATCCCCGGATTGTTCCAGGAGCCCTGAACGGTCAGCTGCCTTTCTCTGTCTTTTGAGGTATCAAATGATGTTACAACTTGGAAATCCCAAGCCGCAGGCGATGGTGTCTTTAAACAATTCGGGCCCATCGGGTTTTCTAATGTGTGATGTGTTCAGGACAAGGTTCTCTCGGGTCCACCCTGAAACAGGGCGGCGGATTCTCGATTTCAAAGTGGCCCAAAGGAGATAGCCATTAAGACGACGTTACCTCTAATCCAATTTCCCATCAACTCAAACTCGGTGCAAAAGCAAATGTTGAACCGGTAGCTGAACCCGGTCTTTTGAATGCCGAACCGAGACCCGTCGTGTATTATCTTAACTATTTTGGGGAGAGGCCGATTGTTTGCAAAATATCTTTGGGTTGCCATTAGTTGGGGTTTAATCCTTTAGAAATATTCAGCGCTCAGGCTTATTCAAGCACGCCGGCCGGGCTCCTCGCAGCCGCTGGGCTCGGCCCGCGCCCCGGCTTGTGTACTCAGGCCCCACTTATTTTGTTCAGGTTCACGATCAGGCGAGACAGCGCTGTCAATTCAAAAAGACATTCTTTTTTCAAACTATTGATCTCCGTTGCTCTTGCAAATCCTTTCGTATTGCCTCTCAGGATTACTATAATGCTATAATCATTCTGTTAAGGATTCAGATTTGTGGTGGGCTAAAGGATGGGAACATCAAAAGGACTGAAATGCCCTTGAAGCAATCAATTTTTGTTCATCAAATACAAATGCTGAGAGGCTGCTTTCGGCTAATAATTTATAACTGAATTAATGACACATGGCTTCCTTCAGTTTTGTTTTTTTTTTCCTTGAGTTGTTTTCCCCCTCCTCTTCAATGATCTGATTTTATATTCTGGGAAGTGAATTTGAATCGCTTCGTGTTCTAAACAAGAGGAATGCTTTGGGAAGTGAAAAGCTTGTTTCGCTTGCTTTCAAACTTCGGAGCCACTACAACTCCTTCCTCCTCCTTTGGGCTCTACGAGAAGGTGAATCCCAGCACCGTATCTGCTCCACTTCCTCTGGTAACAAAAAATGCCCTTGTGGTGATGGTGTGGGTCACATCCTGACAGAAGCTGCCACCAGCAAAATAATTTCTATTAAAATTACAAGTGGCATGCTGTGTCTTTATTACTTTTACACGAAACAGTTCCAGCAGGCACAAGTTTATTAATCATAAGATGATGATGTTATAGGACAGGATCTTCTTTGGTGTTAATAAACACAATTTGTAGATCTCTGTGAACATCAGGATTAAAACTACTAAATGTTTAAAAAACCCCGAAGGCTCTAAGTTATTTTCAGTTGCATTTCTCACTCATCAGCTTCTGTTTCCTTTTTTTTTTTTTTTTTAAGATTTTATTTATTTATTTGACACAGAGAGAGAGATCACAAGTAGGCAGAGAGGCAGGCAGAGAGAGAGAGGGGGAAGCAGGCTCCCTGCTGAGCTGAGAGCCTGATGCGGGGCTTGATCCCAGGACCCTGAGATCATGACCTGAGCCGAAGGCAGAGGCTTTAACCCACTGAGCCACCCAGGCACCCCTGGCTTCTGTTTTCTGAGTGGGAATGTCGATGTTTATAATTGGGGCCACGAGGAAATCTTCCAATGGGAGCACCTCTTATGTCCAGAGAGCTTCACAGTTAATCATAACCATAACTAAGAAGAAAGTTCTAAATGTCACGTGAGCAGGGGCTAGTAGAGCCAGAGAAATCTAATAAAACATGTGGAGTTGGTTTGGTCTCTACCTATATAGAAACTGTGATTACTTATGTAGAAATAGTTGAAATTTTTTTTTTATTCAGGCAATTATAAGACTATGTAAGTTAATAGTGTGAACAAAATGGTGGACAAGGAAAGTAGTTGAAAAAAAAATGTTTTTTGAATATTTTAAAAGGATTTATATAAATGTAAAAATGGAGTTCCTAATTGTGTGTAGTACTTGTTTAATTTTAAGAGATAATGATTACTTTTGTTAACTCAATCTGAGTTACTATCTTATTTGAAAATAATAAATTCTTTTTTTTTTAAAAAAAGTAGTCTTCAGAGGAGACCTTACTGATTCACAATGTGTCTTAGCCCTGTTTCATTCCTAGTTTGGTTCACATAACTGGCAACAAATGCTCACTGAATGCCTCCTATACCGTCTTTGAATTTCCAGTGCCCAGTATCAAGCCTGGCACATGGTATGCATTCAGAAAACATCCTCTGAAAGAATGAAACCCGTGCTTTGTGTAGATTTTTAATGTGAATTAATGTGAATTTAATGTGACTTCTTGAACAGCATGTGCTCCAAGTTATGGCTTTTAGACTCTAATAAAATTCATTTTGCATGTTGGGGCACTTGAGTGGCTCAGTCGGGTAAGCGTCCAACTCCTGGTTTTGGCTCAGGTCATGATCTCATGGTCGTCAGATTGAGCCCCACATTGAGCCCCACATTAGGCTCCACACTTGGTATGGAGTTGGATTGAGGATTCTCTCCCTCTGCCTTTTGCCCTCACTCATGCCCTCTCTCTCTCTCTCAAATAAATAAATCTTTTTTAAAAAAAGTCATTTTGCATATGGATATTATTTTTCACTTCTCAAGGTTTGTGACTCTATATTAATTTTTATTCTTCCAACATCTTGTGAGAGAGGTAGAGAGAGAGACATATGAATCTTATGTATTTATTTATTTTTTAAACATAGGGGAGGGTTCTTCCCCAGGGACATCAAAAACCTTGCCTATGGTCACTTTGAGGCAAAACTGGAACTAGAACCAGGACCCTGACTCCCACCTTTGGATTTTCCCCTCCTAACTTATGGTACCATACTCTGACAATCTTAGCCCTCCAGAAAATATATTCCTACTTTTTTTCATTTCATTATGGATTTGCATTCCATTAAGTATTATTTTTTGGGGAGGGGTTATTTTATTTTAAGAATTTTTTTAATTTAATATTTTCAGTGTTTCCATTAAGTATTATACATTCCTGGTGGTAACAGAGATTGTGGATGTACATCAGTAAGAATTGAAATTCTGGTAAAAATGGGTTTCCATGGTTACACTATGATGGTTATTTTGGGGGTTCCCACATAAAAATAGACATGTTTCTGCTTAAATAATAGCTGTCAAAGTCTCCTTTTCTTTCTTTCTTTATCCCTTTCTTTTCTTCCTTTCTTCCTTCCTTCCTTTCTTTCTTCTTCTTCTTCTTTTTTTACATTCCAATTGAAAATCACCCTGGAGAAATAACAATATAATTTTCACCAAAGTGTAAATAACGCCTTCCTCAGAGACACAGGCCTGTTAATTTGAGATGAGCTATAAGTCACAGAAATAAGGCTGCGATGGAGGAATTTTACTTAGCAGCAAATCAGAGAGGTCTTGTTAGCTGACAATGCCCTGAGATCTCACCAGCCCCGAACCTGCTACGGCCACTCTCACGTCCTTTTAAAGACTGGTCTCAGTGGCCCAGTTCCAAAATCCGCTTCTCATTGTCTGAGTCAAAATCCACCTCCACACGTGTTTAAACACTCATAGCTATACTATTATTTTCTGCCAAGTTATTTTTACAAAGCTTTTGACATCTGCTTTTTTTTCTCCCCTGAAATTTCCCACTGCTTTTCACACTGTCGGGAGGAAGTCACATCTTAAGTTCTTGTCTTGCCTGAGTTACTCAATGTCGTCTGCCTTCATCTCTGTAAACTCAGATCTATCGAAGACCGTGGGAGAATGTTTGTTATCTTTCACGTCATGTGATATTTATCTAGCTGCAGCGGTCGTACTGTTGGTATTTGGAAAGAAATACCAGGCCACTTGTTTTAAATACCCCTTGGCACTTTTATGCAGGTGTTGAGGATACGGGAGAGTTTCCTATCTTGGAATAACTGAGTTATCATCTTTTAAATAGAGACTGTGTTTGCTACTAATGGCACTTAGGAGCTTACTCCATGCAGGTGTGAGTATGCCATTGTGGGGTCACTAAGAGGCAACAACTTTTATAGATCAATAACCTGTTAGAAACTGGCATCGATGAGGAGTGATGTCTTTCTTCCTTTAAAACAAGAACTATTGCTTTCTGATTCATTATTCACACACTCCAAATACACACGCAACCAGCTGGAACAGAAGAAAAACACACACATGGGTCTTATACATTTTAGCTACAAGTCAGTCTAGTCCCTACTCATTTGTTTATTTATATTTATTTATGTATTTCCCTCCAGGGGCAGCAAAGCATTGAGGATGACTTTAACATAAAGCATGGTCTCACAAAGTAGGAGCTGAGTCCGTCATCCTAACACAACTTCAGGGAGTGGGTTGCGTTGGAAAAGTAACACTCACTCTGTAAACCTCGGGTTATCAACCCACACTTGCCAGTGTAGTACTTGAACTTAGTACCAGGCCTCAGATCCTGGCATGCTGCAGGCTCTGCCTAGACCCAGTACATTTAGCAGCACGGTAGTATAATTATAAAAATAAATAAAATGGGATATGTTTAATATGAAAACTGAAAGCGGCCTAAATAGGCCAGTCTGTCACATGGCACAGATGTCATGTACTTGGTCTGTTTCTGGCAAACATGGTTTTGGTCGCTTTCCTGGCTTCACAGATATTTGAATGAGGCTACGAAAGAGAGTGGAAGCTGAAAGCGCTTCCTCTTTCCCGGCTTGAAGGTTTTTCTCTCCGTCAGGGGTTGAAAACAGAATTTTGTTCAGGAAAATAAAACCATTTCCTCTCAATAAGGAGACATTTGATATTTATTATTGTGACTATCTCTTTCTCAATTATAAAAGATTGGATTTTTCTGGTGAACTTAGAGAAAGTTTAATACCGTGTCGTAAAAATCAGTGGGTCGGCTTTTTGAAGTCATAAGGAACAATAACATGTTCTGGGACCTTCGCTGGTGGAGTTGACCCGGAGAGTCTGTGGGAGAAAGGCAGAAAGCTGAGAAGCTGTCTCCAAATTAAAGAGCCAGAACTCAGTGAGGACTGGGACATTTTCTAGAACGAGTTGGCAACTCCATCAGGTGGAGTGGTGACTTTCCAGGCACTTGGCCTTTCCCCTTTACTTTTCTCTGTTCTCCCTTCCTGCTTCTCCAAGAACTTCCCTCACAGTCTTTCTCCTGGGGTAGTCAGTCGGTGAGGGGCCGCCCAGCATGGTGCCCGGCTGCGGGCATTGTTCTTTCTGCCCAGTATTTGCTGGGCTGGGGATCTGAGCCCAACCGCCAGTGTTGGCAGGATCCTAACGTATCAGTCTCTTTAGCTGTATTATGTACTACATACCTACTTGTTACGGATTATGCAATGTGCATCTTCTACTAATACATGTGCTCTTGAATATAGTCTCCTAATTGTGCCAGGCCCACATAAGTTTTCCTTATGGGTTGCTGTCATTTGCAGAGGAATCTGATCTTCTGTATCTCATGCTCATGGCTCTGTAGGAGCAAAGAGTGCATTGTATGCAGCTGAGGTAATAATGCACACATTAGAATCACTGGAAGCACCAGGCCACACCTCAGGAGTTCTTAAAACTTCCCAGGTGTTTCCAAAGGGCAGCCCAGGTTGACACTCCCCGTTGTAAGAAGGCACGGAATAGGGCTTTCACGTTCCCTGGGTTCTAGAGGCTCTGTTTGCATGTGGCTGTGTGTGCACACGCGCATGCGCGAAGCAAAGGAACTACCTGAATGCATCCGCTCTAGCCCAAAGCCTAAAGCAGTTGTTTCCTTATTTGGGTCTTCTCCAGTGATCTAGACATGAAATAAGCCAGGACTTTGGAGTCAGACCCCTGGGGTTAAGTGCTCTTTAGGCTACTTTGTAGCAGTTTAACCCAAGACCAGTTCTTTTATTAGTGAGGTTCTATTGTTTACATGGAATGAATATGATATGGTCCATAAGATCCAAGCATAGTAGGACCCCCTTCCCTCACTGTGCTCCTCTAGAGAGCTTGGTTTGGCCCCTGTTATCTGCAATCAGCCTCTCCCAAAGTGTGGCTGTCTTTTTTTTTTTTTTTTTTTAAGATTTTATCTATTCATTTGTGAGAAAGAGACAGAGAGAACACAGAGGCTCCCCACTGAGCCAGGCAGGAGCCTGATGTGGGGCAGGATCCCAGGACCCGGAGATCATGACCTGAGCCAAAGGCAGATGCCTGACCATCTGAGCCACCCAGGCGCCCCCCAAAGTGTGGGTGTCTTACTGCTGGTGGCACGAGAGATTATGTTTGTGCTCCAACATGCATTATATAAAACTGAATCGTATCAAGAGAAAATTTTTTTCCTTTTCAATTTGTTTCAGTTAAGTTAGAATAAAGGGAAAGTTTCAGCCTGGTGCTAGCATGCCTTTACAGTGACTCTAACCTTGCTAATGATCCTTTTTAATAAAGGAGAGATTGGGTCTTCCTTGACAGATTACGGAATCTAACTAGAATTTACTGACATCAAACATTTTTAGTTGTGTTTGTTTTTATGGACACTTTCTGTTTATGGTACCGACTTTTCATTTTTATGATGCCACATAGAGTTTTCCTTAAATAGCTGTTTTCTTTGAAAATGCATAGTTTTTCTTTAAAATAAGTGTATTTCAGTTTTAAAAAGTGAGTTTCATACTGCTATAAAAAAACAATAACATCTGTGGTATGTTGTTTTCTGAGTTTTGGAAAAAGCATCGTGAACCATGGAGTGTTAGGTATCTATGGATTATTTTCCACTGATTGTACATCCTTCCAGAAGGCAAAGCAGTGCTGGTGGTAAATTTAGCTAGTTATACCTCTTGTTTTCCATCCCAGCCCTCATACTGCCCTCTGGCTTCTCAATACCCACTCTGGTGGTGGTGGTGACGGTACCTGTGGTACCTGTCCTGAACCTGGTCTGAATCAGGAACCTTTGGTACCCCAGGCTTGTAGTCCATTGAGAAAATGGAGGGGCGTGGCTTACCATAAGCCTGAAGCCACACCCATCCTGAGGAGACTCATTTGCAATCCAGTTCGCAACACCCGGGTGTGGGTAGAATTGGGTATGGCATGCTTAATAATGACCCCCCAAAGATGTCTATGTTGTAGTCCCTGGAACCTGTGAATATGTTATCTTACATGGCAAAAGGGCTATTTTTTTCCCCCTGATGTTATTAAATTAAGAATCTTGAAATGAGAAGATTATCCTGGATTAGCTGGGCAGGGCGAATAGAGTCATGAGGGTCCTCCTAAGAGGGAGGCAGGAGAACAAAAGACCAGGCCATGTAAAGACTGAACCAGAAGTTGCAGGGACGCACTCTGAAGATGGAGGTGGGGGCCACAAGCCAAGGAACAGAGGGCACCTGTATTAAAGACAAAGGCATGGATTCCTTCCCGAAGCTTCTAGAAGAAGCTCAGCCCTGTCGAGACATTTTAGACTTAGGAACTCCAGAATTATCAGTTAATAAATTTCTGTTGCTTTAAGCCACCAAGTTTGTGGTAATTTGCCATGGCAAAAATAGGGAACTACTATGTGGCCGATGGGAGGGGCTTGGTTGCAGATGGTGTCTGAGGCCCCAGGAGGACCCTCTGCTGAAAACTTAGGCAGAACAGCCAGAGGGTCTAGACCCTGTTTCAAGCCTGCCTGGTACTGCTGTTCCACGATGCATGATTCACCGTGTTTGGGCTTGGTGGATCCAACATCCAGCCCATCCCAGGGAAAGAGGAGGTCCTGTAAGCTTGGGGGAAGGAGGTTAGGTTTGGGCGCAATCAGGAGCTACATCCGAAGCAGACAGCTTTAGTTGCCAACCTGACTTCTGTTTTCCCTTTCTTCCGCCCAAGCAAAAACTTAATTTTTTCTAATTTCTTCTCACCAACCAAGTGATACTCTCCTGCAGAAGCTAGCTGCATCATCAAGTTCCGGTGAGAATCGATTACTAAGTTATTTCACCACATGGCATTTCCTGATGGCTGTTATTGGTCCGGAAATGGACACATGACCCTAGAAGCCCAATAGCAAAATCCTTTCTACATATGGAGAACAGCTTTACTGTCTCCTGTGAATCTGAAGGCGTAGCTTTGTCATTGTCACAGCCATCTTTGACCACAAAGGGAAGCCAATTTGGGGAGCAGCTGTTACTGAGGACAGACTAGCAGATGGAAAGAAGCTGAGTCCTTGAGAACATAATAGACAAAATAGCTAATATGACATCCTGTGTGAGGTACATTATTATTTACAGCCAGTTCGAGGTGGCATTACTTATAGCAAGAATAATTCTATTAAAGTACTTTCTCATGTCTGAGTCCTTATCTCACACCTTCCTTGGTGGATGGTAAATGTGGTTTTCACTAAAAGAAACTTATATCTGCTGATAACACTTAGTAGCTAAAAAATAATGTCACTTTTCCTGTCTATTTTTTTCTGTCAAATTAAGTTTGTGATCTAAGTGGTAGGAAATAGGTATTTTTCTTCAAGAGACCCGATAAATGTTAATATGAATAAAGACAAAAGCCACATGGGTTGTGAAATAACCTTATTTTTTCCCCAAGTACAGTGTAAGCTCTTAAAAGTACCTTGCCCACATCTGCTCCTCAAATGTGTTTGATTTTAATGGGCACTTTCTGAAAACATAACTTTATCCCAGGGATAGTAAATAGGTTTAATCTGGGGTGTCATCTACTGATTATTGTGGATTTCTGAAGGATCTGCACTGAGAAGGATTCCAAGGCCCGTTGGACAGTGTAAGATGCTGTGGCTACCAGCAACATCTGTCACAGATGTGGAATGGGAGTTGCTGAAATTACTGCTAGTGTTCAGCATCCTCATCTTAACCCAAGAACATGCCTCTTGAATGAAGGAAATTCTAAGTTCCCTGGGGGCTGGTCATGTTGATATATGAAGGTGAGTGGCCTCTTTGCTTATGAGTGAGTCAACCCTACCAGGAAAAAATAACATTTCTTGTTATTTGTTGGTTTTCTTTCTTGTGTGTGTGTGTGTGTGTGTGTGTGTGTGTTGTTGTTGTTGTTTCTTGGACAATACTTTCAGGAAATATAGTGGACACATATAGGGCTAGGTTTAATCTCAGTAGAAATCATCTCTTTATCAAAGACAATAGTAGGCAGAATTCTAAAGTGGCCATCAAGATCCTAATACTGGGGCACCTGCATACGTGAGTGTGGGCAGGACCTGTGAATATCATGGGATATCACTCTGATGATGATGTCACATTTTCACAAGGGTGAAGGAATTCTGCAGATGTAATTAAAGACCCAAATCAGTTGATTGAGTTAATCCAAAGGGAGAGGGCCCAATTTATTTTAAAAACATACTGGACCTTTCCTAGAGAGAGATACTCTTTCTCTCTTTTTAAGATTTTATTTATTTGAGAGAGAGAGAGAGAGCATGAAGGGGTAGGAGGAGCAGAGAAGAGGGAGAAGCAGAGTCCCGCTGAGCAGGGAGTCCCACATGGGACTCAGTCCCAGGACCTTGGGATCATGACCTGAGCCAAAGGCAGACATTTAACTGACTGAGCCAATCAGGCACCCAAGAGATATTCTCTTGTTGGCCTTGAAGAAGTAGGTAAGCCACTGTGTTGTGAGAGGGCCACGTGGCATGGCACTGAAGCAGCCTCTAGGAGCCCCAGGAGACCCCAAATGAAGTCAGCGAGGAAGGAGGGAGCTCAACCCTACAATTTCAAGGAAATGAATTCTGACAACAGTCACATGAGCTTGGAAAAGGAGCCCAAGCTCCAGAAAAGAACACAGATACTTAGTGTGTCCTATAAATATTTAATTGAAAGATGGCTTGGAAAACATATGGGAGCTATGAGGGTTACTTGTGGTCAACATCAAACTTAGCTAATCAAAAAGACTTAATGAGGAACATGGGAGTTATGTTGAACCGTGACAGATGGTCATAAGTGTGTTTTGTTTTAAATTGGTACATTTGTGATAATTTGTAATGCAGCAAAAGAAAACCAATATAATTACCATTAAATCGTAAATGATAGAGGGGAGAATGGAAGAAAAAGCTTGTGACAAACTAGTATGGACATCAGACCGTGAAGGCTGGCTTACATTTTCATTCATGGATGAATGTACACAAACTGTATCCTAAATGCCATTGGACACATTGATTTGTCCCTTTCCAGGCTGTATGAGCAGCATGGGGTCCACAAAATAGCTTATGATGCTTTAGGACACCTAGAAGGCACTCCTGGTCCTTTAGCATTTACTTGTTACATTTTCTATGAAGAGGGTAACATAAACAGAAATAAGTAAACAGCCTCCCCTGATATCATTACTTCTACAAATATAACAATTTTCCCACAGTTCCCTTCACTTGCTGTCTACCTATGAAACAAAATATTTTAGATATGTAATGCATACAGACACAATTTTGTGTTCTTTAACATTACGTGATACACACTTCTCATGTTCTTTCATGATCTTCCGTTATTTTTAATGGTTGAAGATCTTATTGAGTTGATGTGCTAAAATATCTATAATCGTTTTCCCATCTTAAAGAATTTAGATGATTCTTTTTTAAAATTTCTACTTCTGCTACTGTAAATAACATGGATTTTTCCTAGCAAAGTCAACAATTTCCTATATATGGATTTTTTAAAATGATTACATAATGTTTTTTGGTTTAAAGGTACAAACATTTCGGGGCGCCTGGGTGGCTCAGTGGGTTAAAAACCTCTGCTTTCGGCTCGGGTCATGATCTCGGGGTCCTGGGATCAAGCCCCGCATCGGGCTCTCTGCTCGGCGGGGAGCCTGCTTCCCCCTCTCTCTGCCTGCCTCTCTGTCTACTTGTGATCCCTCTCTCTCTGTCAAATAAATTAAAAAAAAAAAAGGTACAAACATTTCTTTGGACCTAACTGTTTCCCCAGAATTTTGCCAATATACACCCTGACCGACAGTATGAGTTGTGTTCATCTTCTCATTTCAGGGTCCTTTTGCCAGCTTTAGAATTTCTCTTTTTAAATATTGGCGATTTATTTTTTTAAGTATAGGCTTCACTGAATTATAATTATATCTAATAAAATGCACCCATGTACAATTCAAGGGATCTTGGCAATTGCAGACATCCATGTAACCACCACCGCAATCAAGCTATAAAACATTTCCATTGCTTCTCAGAATTTTCTTGTGCCTGTTAGCAGTCAGTTTACCTCCTATCCTGCACCCATGAAACCACTGCTCTGCTTTCAGTAAATCAGTTTTACTAAATATCATATAAATGGAATCATATGGTCTGAACTGAATTTTTGTCTGCCTTGTTTGTTCAGCATAATATATTTGGGATTTATGTGTATATTGGTAGTTTGGGTTTTTATTACTATTTATTACTATTATTATTTATCATTAGGATTCCCTTGTATGGATATACCACAATTTGTTTATTAATTGACCTACTCATTGTTGAACATGTGGGTTGATTTTAATTTTTTGGTGTTATGAATAAAGCTGATCCAAACATTTGCATAGAGTCTTTATATGGACATACATTCTTGTTTCTCTTGGGTAAATACCTAGGAGTTGAGAATTGTTGGATCATATGAAAGGCAAATACTTAACTTTTTAGAAAATTGCCAAAGTATTTTCCCAAGTGGTTTTATCAGTTTACATTCTCACTAGCTGTGGATGGGAGTTCCAATTGCTCCATATCTTTGCCAACACTTGGTATAATCAGTCTTTTTAATTTTAACTTTTCTAGAAGGTGTGAACTGGTCTGTCGTTGTCATTTAGTTTTGATATGAGTGTTATGTACAGTTCTTGGGTGAAAACCAGGCTATAAAATTTAATTTCTAATATTCTATCAACAATAAGAGTAAATGGGATAAAGAAATACTAAAAATTTAATTTCTCTTTTTGTAATGAAAATGAAAGGACATTAAAGAAGCTGAAAAAAACCCATACTTTGCACAGGAAATGAAAATACATTAAATAGACTTTATCATGTAAGATGATTTCACAAAGTATGGTCATTTTGATTTGTTTGAAATGAACAGACCACCAGACGTCATGAGATGGGACCATGGAGGCAGCGTTAGCTCTTCGAGCAGCTTGGGAAAGCTTGAGACAGGCAGGGATCCTGCAGGTAGCCTGTAGAAGCAGGCAAACATTCCTGAGGCAGGGCACCGAGGCTGAATGATTGCTTTTCGCATCGTGCTGATAGAGGTTGCATAATAAATACAGAATGCCGCTTCCCAGGTTGACTCTCTCTTTCGCCTCCTAAACCCAGGGACAAAGGGGATGGAATTGAATATTTACCATTGTCAGACAATGATCTCCCCTTCAATTTCTGCTCAGCTTTGGTGTGCTGGGATAACATTTGGATTAGGTCTGTGAGGGTAGAAAGGACAACACCAGCCTATCGGCTAGCCTGAACAGGGGTCAAGGAAGACAATACTCCCAAATCAGTGATAATCATGCTCCAAACCCTCAGTCTCCAATATGCTTCATAGATGGTCAGGGGCTTATTTCTAAGTCTAAAATCTTTGTGCAGCTAATCCGCTATGCCATGAAAATTAAACCTGTTGCTTTATGCAGAACTTGGGTAAAATATGTAGCGACATGAGGGAGACATAATTTCAGTCAGGTGATCTTTAAAAGATAAGCTCAAGATGATAAAAATGACGACATTCAATTTAGAAATTCTCACAAAACCAGTCGTGCTCCATTCTCTGAAACATCAGTGATGCTTATGTGTGTGCTGACATATTTTGTCCTAATGGGATATCAGAAAGCTCACAGCCTAAGATAGATTGCCAAAGAATAGTGATTTTTGAGCAGCTTATCATCTGTGATGGGGGACAAAGGTCAACCAGTAGCAGCCAGTGTGGATGAAATTGCTGTTTGGGATTATTTGAAACCACACCACCTTCACTACGCACTATTGTATCTTTTTCATTAACATTTATTTATATCTTTACCAAAAAGGAATTTGAAGGGGAAAATTATGTGTTTTGGTCTATGTGAGTGTCATAATCAAAGCACACAGATTTAATCCTGATCTGTCCTCTGTTCCTATTAGGAACAGATTTTCAAAATTCAATCAAACGAACAATGCCTTGTACTCTTATCCTCAGTTTTCTAAGCTATGTCCTTTCCCAAATCATCTAAATAAAGGCAAAACCATTTTGCTTATTTGCTTATTTATTTTTGCCCCAAGTTTTGGGTTTTAAATTTCCATACTGGGCTTATAATACCATAAACTAATTAATATTCTTAAAACATACAAAGTGTGAAGTAATTGTGAGGTTACCCTTGCCACCAAATATGTAACTTGAAACTTATGCCTCCAAGCAACGAAGTACTTCAGAGAAGACTCCTGAGAGAATTAGACCCAGAATTCTCTTCTGGAGCTTTGATACATTTCAAACACTACAAATGAAAAGGAATAGCATATTGAAAATGGAGATCATATGTATGGTGTAGCTTTTCTGCAGAAATTCCTTAAAATAGAAAAAAAAATTGGCAATAAAGTGCTATTTCCTTCAAGCTGAGAAATGGTGCCATGAAGCATCAATAGGACCTGGGTTAGATCCAACACAGTCCATCCTTAGTAAAGAATACTATTCAGCTGTTGAAAAGAAAGAGGTAGACTTACACATATTGGCTTGGCAAGCTCTCTAAGACATATTTTTAAGTAAAACAATGCATGGAACAATAATATTGTATAATCACATTTATACAGAAAAGACATGAAGTATAATTGTGATATGAACACACATGTACGTAAATGCATGGCATGCATACCAAACTATGGACAGAAGTTACTTCTGGGAGGGGAGTGGGCGGGTCCGTGTGAGCATGCGCAGGTGTGTATGGATGTGTATGTGTGTTTGACAGGTGGCAAAAGCGGCAGTGAAACAGGAACTAACATGTTTGGTACCGTATGATTCTTTTTGTTTGAACATTTTGCAAGATGGTATTTAGATAAATGATAACTATCCCCAAACAGAAAAGAAAAAGTTTAATTAGATATATCTTCAGTGAACTCAAGGTTATAATATAACACTGGTATATACCCAAATCTTCAACATTTTCTTTTTTCTTTTTTTTGAATATTTTATTTGGGGTGCCTGGGTGGCTCAGATGGTTAAGCATCTGCCTTGGGCTCAGGTCATGATCTCTAGGTACTGGGATCGAGCCCCATGTTGGCCTCTCTGTTCAGCAGGGAGTCCGCTTCTCCCTCTCTCTCTGCCTCTCCCCCTGCTTGTGCTCTCTTGGTCTCTGTCTCTGTATCTCTCTCAAATGAATAAAAAAAAATATATAAAAAAATTACTTTAAAAGTTTTATTTATTTATTTGACACAGAGAGAGAGAGAGATCACAAGCAAGCAGAGAGTCAGGCAGAGAGAGAGGGAAGCAGACTCCCTGCTGAGCAGAGAAGCCAACATGGGGCTCGATCCCAGGACCCTGAGATCATGACCTGAGGCAAAGGCAGACGCTTTAACCCACTGAGCCACCCAGTCGCCCCTAAAAAAGATTATTTTAAAAGATTTTATTTATTTATTTATTTATTTATTTATTTATTTGACACAGAGAGAGAGAGAGAGAGAGAGAGAGAGTACAAGCAGGGGGAGTGGCAGAAGCAGGCCCCCAGCAGAGCAGGGAGTCTGATGCGGTTGTCCAACCCACCACCCTGGGATCATGACCTGAGCAGAAGGCAGTTGCTTAACCAACTGAGCCTCCAGGTACCCCAACATTTTCATTAATAGCAAAATGGAATACTATTCTGGAAACAGTTCTTCAGCACCAATTCACTGAAGAAAGAAAGAAATACAGACATAATCCAATGATGAGTGGGAAACTCTGTAGGTTCCTTGCTCTCTACCCTATCCTTCATGCCTAGCCCAGGTCCCAACATTAAGCAGGGATTCAATATATATTAGTTGAATAAAAGTTTTCAGTGTGTTCGAAGCATATTATTTTTATGACTTACAATGCAAATGTGAAACGAATGCTTTTATTTAGCATATTCGAGACACAGTATGAATTTTACTACCTGGATTAATTCAGTTTCCTCAACAAAGATAATCACATCAAGAACACTAGCAGCGGGGCGCCTGGGTGGCTCAGTCGTTAAGCGTCTGCCTTCGGCCCAGGTCAGATCCCAGCGTCCTGGGATCGAGCCCCGCATCGGGCTCCCTGCTCCGCGGGAAGCCTGCTTCTCCCGCTACCATTCCCTCTGCTTGCGTCCCCTCTCTCGCTGTGTTTCTCGCTGTCAAATAAATTAAAAAAAAAAAAAAAAAAAAAAAGAACACTAGCAGCTAAGTGCTTCGTGAAACAGAAGACCGCCAGAAACCAACATGGCATCTGGCTCCACACCAAATGGAAATTCTCTGAAATGACGGTAGTGCCTAACCTTCAGTGGATGTCCCATCTGGCTTCTTGAGCCCTTCCTTCAGCATCATCCACCAGCCCTACTTAACATGAAACACAAAGCAGGATCACCCACAACGTGCTCCTGGAACTCAGCCAGGCTGCCTACCCTGTGGCAAAGCTGTCTGCAACACAAGATCTTTGGGGAGGACATGTGTGGAGAATGGATGGCAATGCAGGCCGTGCACTGGGCTGAAATGGGATCGCCACGAGCAGGGTGGGCAGAAGCAACACTGCGATTTAATATCAAATAATAGGCTATGGAGGTGGACTGCTGAGAAATCAGATGCAACGGAAAAATTCCTTTTGGGCCAGGAGTCTTGTTGTGGGTAAGGGGAAGAGGATAAAGAGCGAAAGAAAAAAAATTTTTTTTGAAGTTTTAGCTTTGATTGAAGGGATATTAGTGAATGGGTGGGATATCAAATAATCTGCCCACCAATGGCTGTCGTCAGTACAGTCATTGCCAACAGTTTTAGGCACACAGGGATTTTATACAGTTAATAGAAAATATGTCTATAGATGTTACATTTATAAGGAAAAACTGTTCTCACAGTCATAGGGTTTACCTAGGTTTGAGATTTGCAACCACGTCACATTTTTAAAACTTTGGAAAATGATTCTATGTTCATAATTTCCAATGTAAAATGAAAACACAGACCATCTGGAAATTATCAAAATGCTATGTAAAGGCAATGATGCCGTTTACTGTATAGAATCAATTTAGCACACCAATAAAAACACACACACGTATAAACCTCGAAAAAGGAGGCTGTTTTTTTCGGAGAACTTTTCATTTAAATTCTGTTGCCATTGTTGTGCAGTAAATTTTGTTGTCACACAGCTATAGCTAAAGTGCTTTTTATTTGATGTAATCCTACTGCATCATTAAAATATCAGTATTTTTTATGTTTTGCAAATATTTGTGGACACCATTAAGCAGCACGAAGCACAGTGCAGTAACAAATGTCCATTTTATGGCCACTGTCAGACTATATATTGTATAATGCCCCAATATTATCAGCAATCTAGACCTAAATTATCACAACCCTAAGTCCATGAAACACAAGACACATATATAATCTCCTTTAGTCCATGTATTGAAATGCTAGAATTAAAAGGTTGGGCTATCAATTCAGGCAGAAAATGTCGTTTTCCAGAGGAATTTTTCACTTAGGACAAAAAAGGAAAAAAGGCAAAAGAATGAAGCTAAGCACTGATTTTTGACAACTCTAAACCCGAGAGATTTTTATGTCCCCGAAGAGGAAACACAGGTGAGAGGGGAAGTAATTTTGCAAGTAGGAAAGTTGTTCATTTTTGGTCACTAGGTTTTATTATTATTATTAATATTAGCAAAGACTTCGGGTTATCAGCAGACAATGTTTATGGTATCAGAGATTTTTCTTTCAATTCACAATTCTACTTGAGAGAAGCCAAGGAGATTGATGTTTTGAAATGATGATGACAAATTACCCACAACATATGGTTCGTTGTAAATACTGAGCAAATGGTCTTTAAGTTGCTGTGGAATGTGATCAGCCAAGGTGCAGCCAGAGACTCTGTTTGAGACTGGATCAAAACTGGAAATATTTTGTCACATAACTGGGCAGCATTAGTGTGGGACTTTTTGTAAACACCCAGTGATTCAGTCTGCGCTATGAGAGAGCCCCCTAAATTCCTGTTAAATATTTCCTTTCTTCTGCTGGATTTATCACTTCATAATACAAATTATTATATTATGTATGTATGTATGTATGTATCATACATATGCATGATGCATATGTATCATATGTATATGATAGTATCATATCATATACATATGGATACTAATATGTATCCATAATACAAATTAAGGATAATTTATATCCTTAATTAAAAATGAAGTTTTTGATAAAAATTCGGTTTCAGGTCAGAATATGTTAAAATGGAGGAATTGTTTCTTATTCGTATGAATGAACAGAACTGGGATTTTTTAAAAATCCCAATTATTATATGTTTATATTATTATATTAATATGTATTATCAAATATATATTATATATTTACAATATAAAATTATAAATTTTATAATTTACTTCTATAAATTATAAAAGACAAATCACTTTCCCCATCCATACATCCCCTGGTCTTCTCATACAGCTTTGAAGGTGATGAAAGAATCGATCTCATTGACTACAAATGACAATATTAGTCGTAAGAAGTTGTCAGGATTCATCATGACGAATGTGTCTAGAGGAGTCAAGTTGGTGAAATAATTTGGCCCATTGTAGTTTCCTTTTCATTATGGCCCTTGGTGCGGGCAGTGGGAGGGATGGAAGGGAGGTGCAGGATCTGGCTACCAGAGAGACAAGGCCCGGGAGAAAAAGTTAGCACTTCTTTTTTTTTTTTTTTAAAGATTTTATTTATTTGACAGAGAGAAACACAGCAAGAGAGGGAACACAAGCAGAGGGAATGGTAGTGGGAGAAGCAGGCTTCCTGCCGAGCAGGGAGCCCGATGCGGGGCTCGATGCGGGGCTCGATGCGGGGCTGGATGCGGGGCTGGATGCGGGGCTCGATCCCAGGACCCTGGGATCATGACCTGAGCCGAAGGCAGATGCTTAACAACTGAGCCAGCCAGGCGCCCCGAAAAAGTTAGCACTTCTAAAAGCAAGTGTGCTGACTTTCAAGTGCACTTGTATTGTAACAGCAAGGGCATTTTGATGGAAGGCAAGCCATTACTAATTATGAAGGAGATATCAAAATCTCTTCCTGAACTCTGCAGACCAAATACAGGTAATCTGCTTCCCAAACATACTCTGCAATGCAGTGTTTTTATTTTTATTATCGGTTTATTATAAACCTCGAGGTTCTCTTCCTATTGGAAGAGTTGTATCTTCCCTTGATAGAAGTGGCCTTAACTATTAGATGATCGATTTGAATTACAGCTTCCGCCCCAGGTGTTTCTTAATATGAATGCTGATTGAGAAGTTTGATTTTCACTCTATCATGAGTCATGTTATTGATATTGGCAAGATTTGCTAGTATTAGGAGACACCTTGATCAATAATTCTGAAATAATAATTCTGAAATAATTTACTTGACGAGTATTTTTTCTCGTATTAGATAAATTGCGTTGTCAAAGAATTAAATGAGAATTACATGATTTGTATCCTTAATTAAAAATGAAGTTTTTGATAAAAATTCGGTTTCAGGTCAGAATATGTTAAAATGGAGGAATTGTTTCTTATTCGTATAAATGAACAGAGTTGGGATTTTTTTTAAAGAACTTAAAAATAAGGATCAGGGGAATAGGACCATTAATTATTTTAATTAAAAATATTAAAAATATGTCTAAATGTAGTAGGCAACTGTTAAAGTTTCAACCTGATGACATTTCAAAACAAATTGAAATATTGAGGCTTTTTAAAACTTGAGTTGCTTTTTAAAAAATCTAAATGGGATCTTACAGCAAGAGAGTTTTACTCATTTTTACATATGATGTAAGATAAATGTGAATTTTAGAATATCAATTTTTAAAATATTTTGCATTTCTTAATTTCTGTATCTTTCTATGTCCAATCTAAGCAGTGGTTGTTAAAATTAGGTTTTTCAGATTGCTTTAAGTAGTGGTTTATAAAAGAAGTTTAGAATCATAAGATTAGCATAGGTCTTCCTTATGACTTGTTTCTCTTTTAAGGTCTTTATTTAAAATATATATATGTGTGTGTGTGTGTGTGTGTGTGTGTGTGTGTGTGTGTGTGTGTGTGTATTTGAAGTTTTTGTTGCTGTTGTTCCATTCTCTTTTGAACCTACGTAGAATTACATGGATAATTCTCCTTAGTACTTTCAGTGGAGATTTGGACGTGCTGCATGTTATGAGTCATTAAGGATTAGTGACAGGGACTTGAGACAGCCTGAAATGAGCCACAAACAATTGATGAATTTATTTCAGAATCATGCTTCTTACAAAATGTAGTGAAGTAATCTTAAAGAAAATGTTTATGCTTTTCTACACTAGTATTCTCTAATGTGAGGAGTGGGATAGTTGTCGCATTTGTGCTCTGAAATGGAAGAACGTTATACATATGCTTGTACAATGGTAGGCGAGTATTCGTAAGTGTGAGTACAAATAAAAACATGCATTTCTGGATGGATATATTAGAAAATTTTAAACAATTTTAGGCAAAGTCCAGGGTAGCTGGGGGTGAAGGGGGAGGGAAATGTTTACTTTTTATTTTGTTTCCCTTCTGAATAGTTGGAATTTTTAAACTATGTGTGTTCTGCTCGTATTTTAAAGTCAATGATTAAAATAAATATACTAGATGGAATTATATGTTATTTTCTTTATATGTTCCTGTGTTACAATTTTTTTGGCTAGCAATTTTTTTCCCAAATACAGGAGATTTAAGTGTATTTTTAAAGAGCTTGAAATCTGGCCACCTTGTTACTTGGCTTTTAGGCACAGACCAAAGAGCCATTACACAGGGTCAAATATATCTTTTAAATTGAGTTTGTCACTTAATTTTGTGCTCCTTCTTGCTATACAGTTTCATATCTAGATATTTATGATGATCAGAGCTTTGCTTGACTTAGAGGCAGTTGTTTTTCTATTGCCGCTCTTTAGAAAAAAATTAGTATTAAGATCTTTCAGTGACATTGCCTGGATGCCCCTCACGGATTTGAGAACTCACTACCAAGCAGAAGTGGCAATGTCATGTCGAAGTCTATAGGAATTGCCTGTATTTGGTGTCCCTTAAAGAGATAGGATTTTCTCTATCAACTTCATTTCATTTGGAATGTTGTGTTTGCTTAGCATATCACTCTGGTCTGACTTTGGATGTAATATGATAGGTCTGCCGTGGATACTATAAAGTGTCATTTGGGTCTAAATGTCCATTTGGATGTCATTAAATAATGTCTACTATTGTTTCTTGCTTTCTCCATTTCATCGCTATACATTTAGTATCTGGAAGGAATATTGTTTAATTTTGTCACATGCTAAAATAAGATTTTTAAAATTAAAAACGATGCCAACTTTCAAAGATAATACTCATCCACCCCTATAGCTAGAACTACATACATGTGAGGTAATAATTCATTTACTTCCAAGTTATATCTGTTGCTGGCAAAAGAAGACAGAATTATGTAGGTTAACTTGTGTCTAAAAGATGCCAAAGCAATAAGTTTGGGAACGAAATCATTTGAAACAACTGCCAGAAAATTTTTAGCCAAAACAACTGGCCAGTTGAATATTTCAATTTTTAAGGAGTTTTTCTGGTATTGCATTGTAGTGATAACAAAACAAATAAATAATAAAACATATTTCTATATAAAATCTAGTCTACAAAATAAATAAAAATAAGATTATCATTAATTTTATTTCTGCAGAATAACAGAAAATAATTGGTGGAAGAATTTCATATTATATAGATAATGAGAGTATGGTAAAACTGTAACTTGGATTTTAAGGAAGAAGATTTGTTTTTAAGTTTATAGATATGCAGATTTCCAAGATTAAGGTTAAATTTACATTTTGCTTCCAACTTTTTGTACTGTTATAAAAAGTCCTGTGGGAAATAATAAACAGATCATATTTAATTTCAGGTTCATTTTGCTATGCATTTTTGTTGGAAATTATACTTTCTGCTTCCTTCAGAACCATGTCACTGTGTTCTTTGTACATCTAACAAATAATATGACAGAGATTCAAAAGTCTTTTTTTTTTTTTGAGATTCAAAAGTCTTATCACCAAAAGTGAAAATTGAAGGACATTCACCATTAAGAAAGCACTATATCACCGAGATTTTTTTTTTTTTTTTTTTTACTATTATGTATTCCTAATCCTAAATGACGTCTAGTTCTTCAGTTGCTGGAAATGATTTTAAGACTATGGTCTACAAAAATTCTATTCAATATAAAGACATAAAGATTAGTATGAAGTGCAGAAGGAAAAAGGCATTTATGATTCTGGGTTTAGAAAGTTATTTTATTTGCAGATCGTTTTAATGAAACTCCCTATGAATTAATTTTTAAAGTAAAAGGATGGTTTTTATTCTTAAAAAGGAATCAAACTCTTGGAGCAGCATCTTTAGCTTGATCTTGATTTTAAATCAATAAGGGGTTTTATACTTTCCAAGGCTTTGATATTACATTATTGAGAAAGCAACTAGCTGACTCAAATGTTTGAAAACAGAAAAGTCAAAAACTTACAGCGTCAATTTCCCTTCATCTTTTTTTAAACATAAGAATTTTTGAGACGTCTTATAGTTTACTTTGCATAATTCCTATAATAGCGATTCAACACTTTTTATACAGATATCTCTCAAGTTATACTTTAAAAGCAATGATGGTTTGGTTGGAGATTTTTCAGGGAGTAATGCGTCAACAGAGTGATGTTTTTTCTTACCTCATAGCCACAGCTTTCTGTCATAAAAAGTTTTAGAATACTTATGCTTTGTAAACAGATATTTCTCTAAATTACCACACTACTGTTGCTATTATTACTATCAGTAGATATTATTTTAATTTAACTTAAGTTAATTTTTAAGTTTTAATTTTAACTTAATTTTTCCAGTCACTTTGCTTAATGCATTGTATGTATTATCCCATTTAATCCTTCTGACAACTGTATGAGACAGAAATACTTACTGCATTTTATAGATGTAGAGGTGAAGGCACAGAGAGGCTTAATAACGTGGCAATAGTTTCATAGCTAATAGCTAATAACTAGTTAATGAGATAGCCCTGGAATTTTGAACCCAGGCTGTCTGACGCCAGAGCCCATGCTTTACCTTCCACAGATATGTAATTCAAATCTATTTGGGATTTTGAATTTCCATTTTTTGTTTGTTTTATACATTAACCACTTTTATGAGCAAAAGTTGTAAAAGTTAAAAAACAATTTTAGTTACTTACTATTTTTCCTATTTGTAAATGGGATTTACATTTATGGAAAAAATAAATTGCGTGTCCTCTTTAGATTCAAGAAAGAAGCCGCAGGTAACTAACTGGGGCAAATTGAACAAATGGAGATGAATACTTTTTTCACTTATTAGTTGCTGGCTTTGTGTGAGCCACTGATATTTAGAAGAAAAAGACACACTGCCTGCTCTTGATTCCTTGTTGGGAATCAGTTGGGGAATCAGTTGAGTAAACAGATAACTGGATGCAGTACAGGCATGACTAGATCAGAGGCAAATGTGAATTCACAGAAAGGATCACCTACCTTCTTAGTTTGAGGGCCGGCTTCCTGGAGGAGGGGATCCTTGAGCTGCAGACATTTTAAAGGATGTGTAAAAGTTTTCCAGGCAGAGAAGGGGTGTAGGGGCAGTCTTGTCGGGAGAGGAACACCACATTCAAAGGTACAAGGACACATAATGGGGTGTGATTTGGAAACTTCATGGCTACAGCACGGGATATGGAGCATAGGAAGTGAAGCTAGAGAAATAGCCAGAGCCTGTAAAATAAACTACCTCGTATACTGTTTAAGCTTGAAGGTGATAGGGAACCACTTAAGGATTTTAAGTGAAGGAGAAAACATAGCTAGATTTGTATTTTAGAAAGATTGGTTCAGACAAGTAATGAAGGTATCGATGCAGTGGGGCAACATGAGTTAAAAGATGGTCTTACATGATCATAATAACTCTAATGAGCTATAATTAGAACTTGAATTTAAGCAATGGAAATGGGAATGGAAAAGAGAGGCTAGATTTAAAACTTACTTAGATGACTGAATGATGAGCTTGATCTAGCCCAAAGATAAAAACCATTCTGATTTTTGTACTATAGGTTAGTTTGAGTTGTTTTTGAATTTTATATAAAATCATACAGTACTCTTTTTTGGGGGGTCTGGCTTTTATTCAACATTTATGTTATCAATGTACCAATAAACTGTTCTTTATTCATTGCCATAATTGTATTCCTTATGTATATGTCACAATTTATTTAGCCTATTTACTATTCATTGCCCATTGGGTTGTTTTTATTTTTGTGTTAATTTAATTAATAGTGCGTGAATATTCTTGTGCATGTTTTTTGGTGTACATATATACACATTTCTATTTGAAATGCTGGATCATGGGCTGTAAGTATGATTAGCATTCGTGGACGTATCAAACAGTTTTCCAAAGTGGTTCTATCAGTTTATACTACTCTCAACACTAAACAAGAGATCCAGGGGCTGCTTACTTTCAGCAATTGTTAGAACTTTTAGATTTTTAAACTTTAGTCAATCCCATGTTTGTGTTGTGATATCTTATAGTTTTATTTTGCATTTTGATAATGACTAATAATGCTGACCACCTTTTCATATGCTGGCTGGCCATTTGGATATCCTTTTTTTTGGGATATCCTTTTTTGTAGAGTTCCCATTCATTCAGTCCCTTGCCCAGTCTTTAAAATTTGTGTTGTCTGTCTTTTGCTTATTGATTTTTTAGGAAGTGATTTTATATTCTAGATAAAAGTCCTTTGTTGGAAAATACTTTATTGGTCCTATGTTGGGAATAGCTTTTCCTGATCTCTGGCATCTCTTTCATGCTCTTAATGTCTTTTGGGTCACACAAGTTCTAAATTTTAATAGTCTCATTTATTAATCTTCTCCTTTGTGGTAAATGCTTTTTGTGTTCTGTTTAAAAAATATTTGCCTATCTTAAGTAAAAGGACTTTTGTCTTTCTTTCCTTCTATTAATGTCATCTGTGATAATCTAGAGCTGATTTTTCTCTGTATTGTAAGGTAGGGGTCAAATTTCTTTTCTTTGGTCTCTTCTCTTCCCTTCTCTTCTCTTCTCTCCTCACTTCTCCTCTCCTCTCCTCTCACATATGTGTTTCCAATGGATCCACTGTCCTTTCACCATCACACTGCCGTTCACTTTTATCATAAATCAGATAACCATATATGTGTAGATCTGTTTCTCAGACATTTGTTCCACTAGTGAGTCTATTTGTATATCTTTGTTCCAATACCACACTATTTTATTATTGTAGATTTATAATGTCTTAAATAACTAGTTGTGTGTGTCCTCTAAATTTTCTTCTTTTTTAAAAAAAAATATTTATTTATTTATTTGAGAGAGAGAGAGCACAAGCAGGAGGGGCAGAGGGAGAGGGAGAGAGAATCTCAAGCAGACTCCATGCTGAATGTGGAGCCCCATGTGGGGCTTAACCCCAGGACCCTGATTTCTTGACCTGACTCTAAACCAAGAGTCAGACTCTTAATCAACTGTGCCACCCAAGTGCATTAAGTTTTCTTCTTCTTGTTCATGACTTATGTATTAGCATTTCCTTATAAATATTATAATTATCTTGTAAATTTTCCCAAACCTACCATTAATAATATAGTCTGTTGCCTATTCATAATGGAAATAGCTGTTCTTTTTCTATTTGAGATTAGTAGAAATGAAGTCATGCATTTTTTCTTCCAATTTCATGGAAGATCTCTTGAATTTTAGTTCCTGATTAAGGATTCCTGATACAGACATAGCGATTACTGTTTTTTTCATGTTTCTTATAATTTTTATTATACTTAGGTTAAAGTATTTTTATTGTTACTTTTTTTTTTTGACTGTTGTTATTTAGAATATTGCTTAAATTCTAAACATGTGTTATTGCTCTCTAGCTTGGCATAATCTAGTCTGATAGCATACTCTGTGTGTTTCAATACTTTGAAATTTGTTGAACTTACTTTATGGCCTAGTATATGGCCTATTCTGATAAATATACCTTGTGTACCTTAGAAGTCAAAGAGGTCTAATTGGTTAATCATGTTCAAATCTTCCACAGCTTTAGTGATTTTTTTCCCCTCTTTTTTTTATAAGTCACTGAAAGGCATGAAAATGTCTCATGATAATCATGAGTTTATTTTTTTCCCCTTTAGTGTTAGTTTTTGCTTTATATGTTTTGTTACTAGACACATATAAATTTTGAATTGTTTATCTTCTTGTTAAATTGATATTTCTGTTATTATGATACTTTGTAATAACTTTCTTTATCTAATAATACTTGTTGCTCTAAAGTTTACTTTGTCTGATGTTATTATAGCTATAGAAACTTTATCTTGATTGATATTTGCATAGTATGCCTTTTAAAAATCCATATACTTTGAAATTTTTTGTATCATTGTATAAAAAGTACAACTCTTGTAAGTATAATACAATTGACCATTGAACAACATGGGTTTGAACTGTGTGGGTTCACTATACAAGGATTTTTTTTTTTTATCAATACAGGACTGTAAATATATCTTCTCTTCCTTATGATTTTTTTTAAAGATTTTATTCATTTATTTGTCAGAGAGAGAGCAGGAGCATGAGCATGAGTGGGGGAGGGGCAGAAGTAGAAGAAGGCTCCATGCTGAGCCAAGAACCCAACATGGGACTTGATCTCAGGAGCTTGGGATCTGAAGGCAGAGGCTCAACCGACTGAGCCACTCAGGCATTCTTCCTTATGATTTCTTTAATAACATTTTCTTTTCTCTAGCTTACTTTATTGTAAGAATACAGTATATAATACATATAACATAAAATATGTGTTAGTTAACTGATTATGTTATCAGTAAGGCTCTGGTCAACAGTAGGCTATTAGTAGTTAAGTTTTGGAGACTCAAAGTTATACATAGAATTTTACTGTGCGGTGAGTCAGTTCCCCCAACCCCCACATCATTCATATAAAATATTATATACATACAGTATACACACAATCATTGTCTTTTCGTTGGGTTATTTATTCTATTTATATTTAATGTAATTACAGCATATTTTGGTTTAGATCATTTTTATATACATTTTTGTCTCCTCTGTTCTTCTTTCCTTTTTTTTTGCGTGTATTTAATTATTAATTAATTTTATTTTTCCATTTCCTCCATGTTTGAGATTACTAGTAATACATTGCTTAAGGATTACTCTAGCCCATAGCATGCATCGTATACTCTCTAGCTTATAGCATGTCTTCTTAGAAACGGCTTTTAACTAGTGTCTAATTAGATTCTGATTTTCCGGGGTGCCTGGGTGGCTCAGTCATTAAGTGTCTGCCTTCTGCTCAGGTCATGATCCCAGAGTCCTGGGATCGAGCCCCGCATCAGGCTCCTTGCTTGGCAGGAAGCCTGCTTCTCCCACTACCATTCCCTCTGCTTGTGTTCCCTCTCTCACTGTGTTTCTGTGTTTCTCACTGTCAAATAAATAAAAATCTTAAAAAAAAAAAAAAGATTCTGATTTTCCATACAATGCAAAAACTTTAGGTATTTTTATTTCATTTACCACATTTCTATCTTTTGTGATATTGTTGTCATATATTTTACTTCTCGATTGTTATAAACCTCACTATACATCAGTATTACTGCTTTAAACAATTGAAATTCATTTAGAATTAGCCACATGATTGCCCCTTTCCAGGCTTTTCCATGCTTCCCATTCCTTCTTGTATTACCATATTTCCATCCGAGATCATTTTTATCCTTTCTGAAGAACTGGCTTTCTTATTTCTTTTAAAGATTTTATTTATTTATTTGACAGAGAGAGAGAGAGATCACAAGTAGGCAGAGAGTCAGGCTGAGAGAGGGGGAAGCAGTCTCCCTGCTGAGCAGAGAGCCGGATGTGGGGCTTGATTCCAGGACCCTGAGATCATGACTGGAGCAGAAGGCAGAGGCTTTAACCCACTGAGCCACCCAGGCGCCCCTTTCTTACTTCTTTTAGTTCAGACTTGCTATGAATTATCTTAGGTTTCATTTGTCTGGAATCAGTTTTGTCTTCACTTTACAAGATTATTTTCATTGATCATAGAATTCTAGCTTGGCAGTCATTTTTCTTTCAGTATTGGCTTCTGTTGATTCACTCAAAAACTCAGTTGTTAGTCTTACAGTGGCTTCTCCGAAAATGTGTCTTTTCTCTTTGGACATTTCTAAGATTTTTCTCTGTGTCTTTATAGTTGCCCACTTCTGGTTCTATTTGTATTTATTCTTCATAGTTTCATGGAGTTTCTTGAAACTGTAGGTAAATTATGATTCAGTTATCTCTACAAATATTGCCTTTGCTTTCTTCTTTCTTCTTTGAGACTCCAATTACATGTGTGCTATTGATGTCATATATGATTTTTCCTCTGTTTTCTTATTCTTTTTTTTCTCTCTGAGTATCAGGCCTGATTTTTAATTTTTATTGATCAATGTGTTATTCCTCTTTTTTTGTTGTCTCTATTTGTCTGTAGAAACTATCTACTGAATTCTTATTTTTTACATTGTATTTTTCAGTTCTATAAGTTCCATTTGATTCTTTTCTTATAGACTTCATTATGCTGATTAAATAGTCCATCTCATAGTTTTTAATAAAAATGCTAATCATAATTATTTTGATGTCTGTTTTATACAAGTCCCATATTTGTATTGCCTCTCAATTTATTTTTTTATTACCTGTTTTCTCAGTTTTCAGTCATTGGGCTCTGTCTTATTTCATACTTGGAATGTTTTATTAAATCATGTGCACTTGGTTTTCCTGTCTCTTTTTTCTTTTATGATCATTTGTTTTGTTTTTTAAAGTCCACACATGAGTGAAATCATTTGGTATTTGTCTTTCTTTGACTGACTTATTTCACTTAGCATTATACATTCTAGCTCCATCCATGTCATGCAAATGCAAGATTTCATTCTTTTTTATGCCTAAGTAATGTTCCATTGTATATCTATACCACTATAGAAAACAAACTGATGGTTACCAGAGGGGAGGCGGGTGGGGGAATGTGTTAAATAGGTGATGCAGATTAAGGAGTGCACTTGTTGTGATGAACACCAGGTATCGTACCTAAATATTGAACCACTAAATTCTACCCCTGAAACTAATATTACACTGCATATTAACTAAATGGAATTTAAATAAAAATAAAAATAAAAAGATGTTATTTTCCTTCACAAAAGATTTAGATTTCTTCTGGCAGGATGATACATACAACGGGAGAAGGTCACTAAATCTCATTGAGGCTGAACTATTTCCAGTTTGCCTTTATTTCTATGGGATAGCCCTTTCAGGGATCTCAAAAAAGATCAGAACCCCTCCTCTTTAGTAAGATCTGTACTCCAACTTTTGTAACACCGTGAGAGTGTCACAAATCTCTGCCTAGCTTTTAACCTTTTATGAGATGCTTTCTGCTTGGTTTCTCAGAGATTCACCTTCACATGCACATTCACATTTCATGTAGGCTATTGGTTATGCTTTTCTGTAGCTCTGTTTCTCTGGGATCTTGATCCCTTAAATCATGGCTGTTTTTGCAATATTGAATGCCAACTGTACACTGCTGTTTCTGTTTGGCCTTTTAAACTTTCCTTGTGATTTTTTTTTCTTTTTCCCCAAATATGTTTATTTTATAAACTTTCCTTGTGATTTGACAAATGTCCTGAGAGGGAAAACTGCTGTGAACATAGGCCTTTCCTCAATGTGTTTCCCTTTTCCTCATAATCTTATCATCTCAAATGCTGGCTGCCTTCATTGCTCTTAGTTATTTTATAGTAACCTTTTTTAAACAATGTATTGTTTTTTGAGATTTTATTTATTCATTTGAGATAGAGAGAGTGAGTGAAAGAGCACAAGCAGGGAGAGGGGTAGAGAGTTAAGGAGAAGCAGACTCCCTGCTGAGCAGGGAACCAGACATGGGGCTCAATCCCAGTACCCTGGGATCATGACCTGAGCTGAAGGCAGAAGTTTAACTGACTGAGCCACCCAGGTGCCCCTATTGTAACTTTATTGGGTATTTTCTTAGTTGTTATAATTATTACCAGTGGGAGAGTTATTGCCTATCTTGGATATGTTGAGTTGAGGCACCTGCACAAATGGAGATGTCTAGTAGGCAGTACGGTGCATAAGGAATGAATTCAGGACTGAAATTTATATTGAGACCATGGATTAAGAGTCAACATAATACAGGGGTTTCTGGAGATTATGAGAGTGAATGAATCCCAAGGAAAATGTGGAATGTGCAAGAACCCCTGAGGAAGTAATCTTGCCCAATATGACATTTTGGGGATGAGTAAGGCAATAACGAGTGGCCATGGATGTTGGAGGAAATCCAGGAAATAATAATGTCACTGACAGTAAGGAAGAAGTCTCAAGAAAATCTGGAGTGTCAGGAAAAGTCAAGGTAAATAGAGAAATCTTAAAAAGTGTTCCATTGTATTATATGGCAATTCCATTCATGACTTTGGCAAGAGAGATTTTAGAAGTCAGAGGTTAAAGAGATTTTAGAAGTCAGGTAGGTTAAAGATTAGAGCAAGTAAAAACCATGACTCGAGACATATTTTAAGAAGCTTGGCTGTGAGAAAACAGAGAAAGAAAAGACTTGAGCATTTTTGTAGGCTGAAAGAAAAGTCCCATCAGAGAACAAGAGATAGTACCTGAACTCTGTGAAAGCAGGGGTCACACCTGTATTGTGATATTGTGATTAGCTGAATCCTCATCATGAAACAGAATGCTGGGATATGCTTGGGGTTCAGTATTTATCTGTTGAATAAAAGACTTAAATGAAGCTGATGAGGATAAAGCTGAGAGGCAGGATATGGTTGCAAGGAGATCACAAAAGAGTTTGAGAGGGAAAAATGCAGAGACGGAGAAGACCCTTCTTCTATTGAGCCAGGAAAGATGCAAATGAGGAAGGCAGAGGGTGTACATAGTTTGTAGGTTTGTGAACAGGGTCAGGAAGTTGGAGGAATCCTTATTTTATTTTCTCTGGGAAGAAGGAAGTGAGAGTGATAGAGGATGCTGGAATAGAAAGGAGCTGACTGTGTCTGACAGCTTACAGGATATTTAAGATTGAGACCATGAATTTATTTAATCTGGTTTCTATTTGTAATCATAATATATTTCAGATATATAGAAATAATGTAAATTAATGTAATGCACAGCCTCCAGAAGCCTGAATATGCACCATCTAAGTATAAATTGCTAATATTCTTTCTATATTTGTATAAGATCTATGAGATAAAATTTACTGAAGTATTAACCATTTAACATTCTCCTTCCATGATCTTTCTCCTTTCCTTCCCTCTTCATGTTCCTAAAGATAGTGTACATCTTTGCCATATAGATTTTGAATTTTTATCATAATGTATTTACTCATAAACACCACCAGCATACCTGAGAGATATTCCAGGTTTGGTTCCAAACCATCACAATAAAGCAAACATCACAATAAAGCAAGTCAACTGAATTTTTTGGCTCCTAATACATATAAAAGTTATGTTTACATTGTTATGTAGTCTATTAGATGTGCAATAACGTTATGTCTAAAAGAACAGTGTCAATACCTTAATTTAAAAGTACTTTATTGTTAAAAAGTACCAGCCGCCCTCTGAGCTTTCAGTGAGTCATAATCGCTGATCACAGACAACCATAACATATGTAATAATGATGAAAAAGTTTGAAAGGTTGTGGGAATTATGAAAATGTGCCACAGAGATCCAAAATGAGCAGATGCTGTTGGAAAAAATGGCACCAACAGACTTGCTCAATTCAAGGTTGCCACAAGCCTTCATTTTGTAAACAAATGCAGTATCTGGGAAGCACAATAAAGCAATTAAGTGCAATAAAATGAGGTATGCCTGACAATGATGTGGTTATTGTGTTTGAATTTCTCATAAACGTTATACTCTGTGTATCATTTTACAACTTTTAACATGATTTTTATTTTTTAGGTATATCATGCTGATGCATCTAGACTATTCATTTTAGCTGTTATATAGTATCACAGTGTTTGAATATACCGGAAAGTACTGACCAACACCCCTGAATGACAATTGGGTAGTTGCTGCGTTTCTGCCTTTGCAAGTAGAGATCTAGTGAACTCTCTTGTGCATGTCTCCTTGTCTACATGCTCAAGAGTTCTTCAGGGGTATTGGTAAAATTTCTAGGGTTTATGGTTTGTATATCTTCAGCATTACTCATTATGCCTAAAGTGCTCGCTAAGAAATTATGAATTTATAATGGAACAATACCGTGTGTGTGTGAGGGAGAAGGATTTTTCACTCATCAGCTTAGGGTTTGGAAGGCAGAAAGTAGATGTTTGGGGCGATCTATGGTTGAAATTTTACTGGTAGTGTGGCAGAAGGACAAGGGTCAATAAAGTTGAAATATCAAAGGAAATGAAGACTGGAAGAGAAAGGTAGATGGGGAGGACATGGGGGATCAAAGAAGTGAAGATTTCAGCCAGGCCCAAAGCAAGCCTATGAGAGAACAGGAAGTTCTAGGGCAAGGATGTGGTTAGCCTGTGGAATGCCGGTAGTTAAATTTTTGGCTCTACATCAGTTATGCTAATTACAAGGTACAAGATAAGTTTATACAACAGAAATAAAGTGGAGGGGAAGGCAAATGTACCAGAGCATCAACGGAACTGGGAAGACTGGGTGTTAAACCTATCATGTACAAATACCATTGAATTTGTCCAGGCTAATAGTGGGATTTCCCTCCAAATGATGTCACACATTTTGAGAGGTCTTCTCCTGCCAGGTAGCAGATGGGATGTAGACCCTGAAAGCTCGTACAGCAGCGTGCGATCTTGGCTGAGAGAAGTTGAGAGCAGTCTTCTTCTTCTTCTTCTTCTTCTTCTTCTTCTTCTTCTTCTTCTTCTTCTTCTTCTTCTTCTTCTTCTTTTCTTCTTTTTTTTTCTGGCAGAGAGAAGGCTTTTGAATAAGCCGTGCTTGGAATTAAGATGGAGGTGTTAAAGACGCAGTAGTTATTACATATGCTCAGTCTGGTAAGTGGTCAGGGCTGAGCCGGAGCAGATGGCAAGGAGGAAAGGATGGCAATTAACAATTCATGTCACATTTTGCTCTAGAAAATTTGATATTTGGGGATCAGTTGGGATCAGTTGCTCAGTTGGGATCTCTGTGACAAACTTCTGTGCTTGTGAGAGCAGCCTGCCCCGAAGCCACGGGTGCTGCTAGTGGAGAGAGAAGCTTCAGAAGATGAGAAGGGAACTGGTTAATGAAGACAGCACTTCTCAGCACGCTTTACATTCATTTTGTAATCTCTATCGAATGGGCAATAACTTCCCAGGCTGGAGGAGTGGTGAAGGCACCAGGCCACGCAGTGCCCTGGTTTTGAAAATGGAATTTACTAGGCAGTTTGGCAAACTCAACAGTCCCAGTACGTCCTTGTGATAGGAATGACGAGGCTTGCTGTCCTGAAGAGGGTTGTTTATTCCAGGAGGACACTGTGGAATCACACAGAGTCACGGCTCTGTCCAGGCTGCCAGGTTTATGTTGTCCTCGAACCTTCCTTCTCTCTGTCCAGGCCAGCTGTGTTACAAGTTGTATCTCTTATGTCTCTGTAGCGGTGCTTTGCTTGACTGTAGACTGATTAATCCACGATTTCTTGCCTGAAAAATGAAACAAAAGAAAAGCTAATGTATGTCACCAGCTAGAGAATCTGGACGTGTCCTATTAATTCATTTTCCAAGTGACCAGATCCAGTTCTCATTTGGTCGCTTGGCTAGAATTTAAACTTGCAGTTTAGTGGAAAGCTATTTGGCTTAAAGTCTCTGAATTAATCTTTGTCTCTGGATAGCCCTCTTTTTAAGGAAAGAAATCTGAAGTGTAGCTACATCTTATAATCTAGGATGACAATAAGGGTAGCTTATATAATATATAGTTATATAAGTTTATGTAATAATATATAGCTTATATAATAAGCTACCCTTATTATCATCTTAGATTATACATGTGATAGTTTCTTCTTACAAGACCAGAACAATTTGTCACACTTTCTGGGCAGCTATGCCTTATACTTCTTCACAAGAAACACTGTTATATGATGTGATGGGGTGGAATTTCCAAATCAGAGTTAAAGTTCTTAATATTTTCCTTCTTAACATATAGGGTTTTCCTCAACTTCACTTGGGACAAAAAGCCAGAATCTTCTTTAAAAGGTTGTTTGTCTTCTATCCCCACACTGCTTTGTTAACCCATCTGACCAGGGAGACTCCCAGCTATCTTCCTAAGAAAAACAGATCTTTTGGGGCACCTGGGCAGTTCAGTGGGTTAAAACCTCTGCCTTCAGCTCAGGTCATGATCTCAGGGTCCTGGGATCGAGCCCGCATCGGGCTCTCTGCTCAGCGGGGAGCCTGCTTTCCCCTCTCTCTGCCTGCCTCTCTGCCTATTGTGATCTCTCTTTGTGTGTCAAATAAATAAATAAAATCTTAAAAGAAAAGAAAAGAAAAGAAAACCAGGCCTCTTGTGTTCACAGATAGTTTTTTAATTTAACTCTATAGATAATTTTCTCTCTGGGTACTTTTTTAATCCTTAAATTGTACTTAACATTTTTATTTAATAGCTTTATCATCCTTATAGGTAGGATACTGAGGTGAAACTATATGAATATATCTAATTTGGCAAATAATCTTTTCTTTATAAGCCCCACCATACTCATAAAGACTTTTCCACAACAAATCTCTCAGGGATGTAGTCCTCACTAAGTGCAATGGTTAAAGAAAAAATGCTGTGCGGAATATCTAGCAAGTTAGAATTTCTTCCACCGTTTTCTCTAAATGTATCTTCCTCTTTTACTTGTTTATTTTTTGGCATGTCTTTAAATCTAGGAAATGCTGTGAGTGTTGGGTAGCATGCACTAACAAGAAAGCTCATGAGGGATTTGTGACTTGTTTAAATGACTAAGTCATGGAGCAGCAAATGAGACGTGTGCAGAAAGGGTTTGCATTGAGTTATAACCAGGTAAGTTCCAAGTTCCCTCATATTTGGAAGGTGGCCAGATGAGACAAATGGTAGATAGAGTATTCCATGGTGAGAAGGGCTTGATCCCAGTCTGATTGCTCAAGCCTGAGACCCATGGGCCAGGCTGAGGAGGGTGGACTGGGGTGCAGAGGAAGTGATTGGAGAAGAACGAGTTCCAAAGTATTGAGAACACTTCAGTGACACTCTTTTCTAAGGATCCTTCTCTCCAGGGCTCTAGGTTGGTTGTAGGAGTTCTCTGCTAATTTAGGGTAATATCCTGCTTCAGGGCCAAGGGCATGCATCACAAGACCTCCTGGGCTCTTCTCATTGCTATGGCCACCAATTTAGGTTTTACCGTGAAGTGGGAATTTAATCAGAAACCCCAGGTTCATCCGTACATGCTCTCCAAAGCTCTGGAATTTTGCAGTGGGGCAGTCTCATTCTACTTACCCTCAGCTAGAAGAGAGTTTGATGTTGGTCTGGCTAGAGGGTAAAGTTCCCAAGGACAGGAATAGAAACATAACTACTGAATACCTTCATAAAGCACAGAGCACAGGGCTTGGCACCTCATTGAGGACATTCACTGAGCACCCATAAACCAGCTTGAGACAGGTGCCATTCTTTTCTCCATTTGATGGAAGAGAAGCTGAGGCTGAGAAGAAGTAAGTAACTTACTTATGGTGGTAAACAGCAGGGCTGGAGTTCAAACCCTGAAGTCTGCCTTACCCTGAGATTTGTTGAATTAATTTTAAATGATTTGCTAAGGGAAGACACTGTTGCTGGAAGTGGGAAATGCTGTTTTTAGGACTGTACTTAGCACAAGCTACAAAACCTAAGCTTGGCCTCAGTGGAGGTACATACTTGAGATAATTTATATGATACGTATTGTTATGTCCGGATCGAGACCCTCCCAAAAGAACCCACAAAAGGCAGGCTGGATACAACAGCAAGAGGATTTATTTCCAGCTAGCTGGGGCTCTCACCGGCACATACGACGCAGCGCAGTGCTAAGGTGGGAAGCCCCGCCTCTCCCCTTCCCAACATTTTTATGCACTCAAGTAAACAAGCACATACGTCACTACACACGTAGGTGAGTTCCTTATTCTTTATATGGCAATTACCTAAATCTATGCATTTCATTGGTGCATTTGAACAACTCAGGGGCTAGGTGTCACACAGGGAAGCGGAAGAATCTAAATTCCAGGAATAGTTTCACGCCCGTACCCTTAGGCCTGCCTTTTTCTGGCTTAAAATGAAGCCTGTCGTGGAGGAACGGTAATGTACACTAACTTACGGTTAGAATTAATTACTTAAAACTGAACTCCACACTATGACATTGGTTAAAAATAGTGGATAAAATATGAAATAACAAGCAGGAAAAGTTGATTGATTTTATTGATTCAAATGGTAAATTTTGAAAAATTACTTGAAAAGTTACCTCCTCTCACAAACCCTTTAATAAGCAAGCAAAAAACACTGGGATTTTAAAATCCCGTTTATTTGCTTTGTCCCATAACACAACAATTTGAAGATGTGGTATGTATACACAGAATGGAATATTACTCAGCCATTAAAAAGGATGAAATCTTGCCATTTGTAACAACATGGATGGACCCAGAGGGTATTAGGCTAAGTGAAATAAGTCAGAGAAAGACAAATGCCATATGATTCCACTTATATGTGGAATCCAAGAAGCAAAACAAACAAACAACAACAACAACAACAACAAAAAACCAATAAGCAAAAATAGATCTTCTAAAGATTTTGAGTTAAGGAATACAGATTCATATGTAGCCTTCAGGTGTATGGTACTTGCTGAAGAGTGAAAAGGTAAAATGAAATGAAGTATTGGCACCAAACTGCTGCTAGTCTGGTAGGAGGTGAGCAGGGAGCCAGGCCAGTGGTGTGGGATCACAAAGAGAACAAAGAATGCCTTGGGGGGGGAATAGAAATGGGTGAGTATAGAATCAAGGAGAATTTCCTGGAGAAGGTGAGCCAGGGGTGCCGATTTAAAGCAAGTATTAATTGTAAATTGGCTGAGCCAAGCATATTTATAGTATTCTGGGACCTAATGGAGATGAGAAAAGGTCTACTGAATATGGATATCTTAGAATAAAAGATAGGAAGGAAAAAGAGCAGCGGTGGTAAGCCAGTGGTTCTTTTATAGTTACATGTGGAATCCATTAAGACAAAAATAAATGCTTTGCTTGTACAGTTTTAATATAAAAATTATTTTAGTTGCAAGTGATAACTCAAAGAGGCTTAGGCAAAACAAACCCCAAAAAAAAGTAGGGGGGGAAAATCTATTCACTAAACTAAGTCTGGTGTATCTAGATTTAGGGCCTCAGATGACTTGGTCTCTCTTTCTCAGACTCTGCTTATCTTCATATTTTTTTCCCTTCAGGCAGGCTCTGTTCGGAAGGTGGTAAGATGGGCCCTAGAAACTCCAGGCTAACCCAGTGAGCCTCTTGGCAATGCTGGTGGAAATTCCTAGGGTGAGTTGGATTCACCTGTTTGAGTCACAGACCTATCTCTGAATGCTGCTAGAGGGATGAAACTATATGATGGGCTGCATCTGGGTAGGGTAGGAGATCGTGGTGTAGTCCACCCCACCCAGACTACATGGTCTGAAGAAAGAGAGGTACCTCAAAGGAAAAGTAAGGTACTATTGCCGAAAGACAATATTGGGCAAGGCAAAACACAACCATTGACCGTAGTAGTATCTTTTCTTTCTGGAATGTTCCCATAAAATATCATATTCTAATATAATATAATGACAATTTAGTGTGTGTGCATATGTCCTTAAAACAGTTTTAAAGACCCCCGAAACCTTCATGTGTGCCCTTCCCCCTTTTCCCTTTTTTCCCCAACTTTGTCCCTCTTTTCCCCAACTCCCTTTATAAACTAGTTACTATCTATTCATCTTTTGTGTTTCAGCATGAACATCACTTTTTCAGGAAAGCCTTCCTTGACTTAACCAACAGGTTAGTGCCTCTTTTAAATAGAGGGCTCTGTACTTTGTTTTCGTGGGCTTACCATAAGATTTGTTAATTTTCCATTTACATTTACTTATTTTTTTTTACTTCCCGATCACCTACAAGCTCCATGAGGACAGAGACTGCAATTATGCCATCCACTGTTGATTTGCCAGTGACTAGCACAGTGCCTGGCAAAGTGGTTATAAAATATTTGCTGAAGGAATAAATAAATCAAGCCTTAAAAATATGGAGCATTTGGCTAAAATGTAGAATCGAATTTGCTGAACTTTCTCCTTTACATTTTGTTGTTGTTGTTAGAAGCCACATCTAACAACCGAGTGTACCAAGGTCCTGAAGATCTGTACTTCTGTTGAGAGTTACAGTAGTTTGCTTTTACTTAAAGTTTTTACACATCTTATAACTAATCATGCTTTTCTTATTTGCTGGATTTCTAGGAACATAAAGAGTCAAATTTTCCGAATTTATTTAAATATTTTATGCTGCACTTTTGTAAACTTAGCTCAAATCTCCTTCAAGCACAAGTAGGACATAAATAAAGAACCAATAATGAGTGATAGTTTTCACTTTCTGAGATCAAATGTAAAACTAGAACAGATCTTTGTTTCCCACGATTGTCTTTGCTAAACCCATAGTAAATACCAGAAAAGAGCTGGGAGTTAAAATCTTTCATGGGATCTCTTCCCACATTGGAGGATATTTTTGTCTGAGAAACTGTAAAGCTATACAGTTCTAACTACCAGAAGCAGATTTACATTAATTTATGGTGGATTATTCCCTATAGGAATCACCTCCCCTCTGCTTTCAGAATATTTACTACTAAGAGATTTATCTCACTGAGATTTGCACAAATCTGCTTCACACAGAAGTCTAGGGTGATGGTAAAGACTTCAGGAACCTAAAGAAGGGGGTTTTCCAAGAAGATGTGGGTTAAGAACAGTAGCTGGCTTTCTATCGCCTCTCTCCTCTAGGGTGCCCACTGTTGGTCTCCTTTCCAGAGCACTCATTTAAAATGGAGGCGAAGGAGTGTCACAGACATACAGACTGAAGATCCCCCCACTACAGGGTAATCTGATACCACTGTGTACTTCTTGGGAAGTTGAAGTCCCAAGCATATATTATCAAAATTATCAAGCATGCTTCTGATAATCGCCACATTTCTCTGAACCTTGGTGTAGAGGAGGAGTAGGAGGTGGGAAAATGTGTTCCTCGAAGATTCTGACGAAGCCTGAAGCTCTTTTAAGGAAGCATCATATTGAAACAATGTGCTTCTTGCTCTGGATTTGTGGAGAAAAAAAAGTTTCCTAAGTCTATTTCTGTACTATTTTAAAATTAAAATATTAAATTAAGACAATGAGTTTTACTGAAATACTTTCTGCCTTGATGATTATTCAGCAAACCAATGTGTTTAGTTTTGCGAAGAATCAAATAGTTCTGTGCAGAATAGATGGATAGCAGAAGGAAGAAAGAAGTTCTGGAAGAAAGAAGTTTTCTTTTCTGGTCTTCCTTTTAACCCATGGCGTAAAAGTTTAACAAATTTAAAAAAGACTCCAACAAGACTTGACCTCAAATAATCTTTACAGTGTCTTTATGAAACTAAGCATAAGTGAATGGAAACATATGGAATTCATCTTTAAGAATACAGATCTTGACTCTAATTAAAAGAAGGATATTTGAAAAAAATACCTTCTAGATTTCAACAAGTTTTAAAAAGCTGGAAGCAAGTCCAAAATGTCTGATGAACTAGTAATCCCTTTTCTACTTTTGATTTTACCCAGTATGCCCTCACTCACCCTCCCCATCTATTGCCCACATTTTAAAGGAAAGAACAGGCAAAATAATGGGGCAAGACCATGTCAAAATGGTATCCAAACAATGGGATAAGACTAGTGATACATTTGTAAAAGCTTTTTTGGCATTAGAAAGAGAAAGAACAAATTAAAGAAGCTGGTGGTAGTGGTCAGATAATGGGGTGGGATTTTGAAGTGCTTGCCTGTTTCTTGGGTTTTAGGCCACTGATTCACTTGTTTCATAGAAGCCAAAGGACATTTTTTATTTGGATAAATTCCATGAGGAGAGAAGATGGTAATCAGCTTTCCCTGTTGTTCGACTTCAGAGAAAATAGTTATAGAAAAAGCTTTACAGATGGGATCCATACCAAAAATTTTAAAATAGCGGTTAGGAATATTCTGAAAATGAAAAACTCTTATTATTGATAAGCTACGTATAGAATGCAGGAGACGATAATCTTTGCTACTTTGTAAAAGACTGTCATTGATTATCCCCATCTGCCACAATTGCTGCTCCTAGTCAATTTACCTAATTGTCTTTATGATGTCGACCTTTTCCTAGACATTTTCTTAATTCTGAAGATGTAAAGAAATGCTGGAATTAGCCAAAAATTCTAATAACAACTTGGGAATTTTAGGATTGGAGTTTAAAGTCACTATAATGATCATCAATAACTGCAGGAACATTTTTCCACCAGAGGAGTTTGTATGCTCACCTTGAAAATTGGACATCAGGTGAAATGAGGTGGTTGTAGCGGACATAGCATATGTTGACCTCCAGTGAGCGACACCCTTGTAAAATCCCCCACCACCATCCTGAATGCAAAGGGAACTTCTTATTTACTTCCTACCAGTGGCAAAGTTTATTCATGCATGTCACTCCCACAAGTATGTTTAGTTGTAGAACACTAACTCAGCGGGCTGGAGTGAGGGATGTTCTCCTGCTCACCCTACTGCAGTAGGGCGCCATGTTTTGTGAGGCCATGCAAAAGGGTCACGTGACAGGAACTGTGCCTGGTCTCTAGGATCTGAGGGAAACCTCTTGTCAAAAACTAGTAAGAAGCTGAGGCCTTCAGCCACAGTGCAAGGAAATGAATTCTGTAACAATCTGAACAGAAGTGGATTCTTCCCATGTTGAACCTCCAGATGAGAACCTCTTAGCCTAATGGAGACCCCGATTGTAGCCTTATAAGTTGCCTCACAGAGGACCTAGTTAAGCTGTTTTCAGGAATCCTGCCGACAGCAACTTTGACTTGATAAGTGTGTGTTGTTTTAAGCCACTATGTTGATGGCAATTTGTTATGCTGCAGAGAGAATCAGTATAGTAGTTGCATTATCCTAGCTACTCCCAGGATAGCCCGTTCTATCATCTCTCCCTAATGGTCTCAAAAGATCTCACCACCTCCTTGGAAGTGGGAAAAAGCGGAGAGGTAGCAAAATAGAAATTAATGGTTCAGCAAATTAGCTTGCCACAAATAGAAGTAATACTGTTAGTAGTATTTTCCTGAAAGTGGAAAAAATATCTAATAGAATTCTTTTTTTTTTTTTTAAAGATTTTATTTATTTGACAGAGAGAAACACAGTGAGAGAGGGAACACAAGCAGAGGGAATGGTAGCGGGAGAAGCAGGCTTCCCACAGAGCAGGGAGCCCAATGCGGGGCTCGATCCCAGGACTCTGGGATCATGACCTGGGCCGAAGGCAGATGCTTAACGACTGAGCCACCCAGACGCCCCTCTAATAGAATTTTTAAGAAGCTGTGAAATAACTAAGTTATATTGACTTAGTCTCAAATAAAGTTTGAGAGACATGCAGGAAGTCAGTTACCTGAAAAATTAAACTGAGACTTGGAAAGGCAGAAAGTTTTAATAACCTTTTTGGAAAATCAATATATACTCTGTTTGGGGAAGGTATAAGCCCAGTTAAATATTCTAACACCGAGGCCATCGCAGTTCTCAGTGATGAGGACTTATTTTTCTTTCAGAAACCACCTTCTTTATAGTCTATTCACAGAGTAATATTTATTACATGGGTATCCATAGTGCATAGTTGGTTGCCAATTACATGTTAAAACCCTACTGAGCTTGACTTCAGTTCCCTTGGAGTCAGCTTTCTGTGTTCTTTCTTTCTTTTAAGCAAACTTCGAAAGCCTTTTTGCATTCTCCCTGCCCTCCCTACCAAAGTCAACTGTGATAAGGTTCTCTGTTAGCCATCATCCAGGTCTTTAGCCAATGTTCTATATATCTCAGGACAATTTGCATTTTAAGCTTTCTGTCATTCATTCATTCATTTATACATCCATCTGACACATTTTTTATTAAGTAATTTTTACATGACAATCAATATATTAGATGCTGGGAACACATCTAATACGATGGTATCTGCCTTTATCTCTGTTCTCATGTTGTTTATGATATGTCCCTATCTAGTGAATAGGGACACCAATCAAATAATCTCAGGAATCCTAGCCACTGACTAGCATGGGTTAGTGTATTTTGAAGTTAACCTCATCTACATCATTGATACTATACCATCTCTCAGCCTGGGAAGACCTACCCTTACTCCAAGTGACCTATTTTTGAAAGATACACATGTAGTCCATGACTCCATGATTAGTAGATGCTTGAAAAGAGCTTCTTTTAATATATATAGAAACATGGCATATACATTCTGAGCATTTCAGAAATATCAATAGTGAAAACATGCTCTGTTGCAAGGAGAGGCATTGGGCAGCAGAAAGGGGGAGCTACACTGCAGTGGAGAAGGATTAAGGGATGGGAGAGACTAAGCGGCAACCCCTTTGGCATTAACAGGAGCCCAGAGCAAACACCCTGTGAAAAGGAACTTCTTGGGGGCAGGCTAGGTTTCTTATTGCTGATGATGTCTGAAATCAGTTTTGAAAAGAGTAAAGAAACCTGACAACGACCCGAGCTCTGGGCACAGTGGTGATAGAGAGGGAGCGAGGAAATGAAAATAGTATCCATAGTTTATCCCCTGAGTCTAAGATATGGAAGAGGATCACTGAGGGGATGAGAGGCTGACATACCCCTTATTTCCCTTCATATTTTTTTCTCTTTCCAAGTCTTTCCATTTCCATTCTCACCTTCTCACAAATGCCTGTATTTTTATCACTATGTTTTTTCCCCAAATATGTTTATTTTATTTTTTCAATGTTACAAGATTAATTGTTCATGCACCACACCCAGTGCTCCATGCAATACGTGCCCTCCTCAATATGTTTTTGCTCACGTCTGTTTCTTATTTCTCCTTTAAATATCTCACTCATACCTTTGGGGTATAGTCTGTTAACAAACTGAATCAGTGACTGACTGACTGATAACTACTGTATCCAGGGTGCTTGTGTGTAATGAGTGTAGGAGACACTGGAGATGCATTAGGACCCAGTACTGACCACGTTTTTAAAAGAATGTGTAAGAAGTAAAAGTGGAATCCATCACCCCCTCCTTAAGTCATTCTCTGTCCTGTATTTTTCGTTCGACCTTTTGTCTGACTTGCATTTTTGTGCCATTGAAAAAGAACACACACACACACAAAAGAAAAAGAACACAACATCAATACTTAATGCATAGACACCAGAAGTTAGCAACATTTATGGACTGTTTACCATGCAGAAGGTGATATGCACATTTCTCACAGATAAGGATAGTTACTGAGAAGTTTTAGCTTCAAAATCATAGAGGAGTATTCTCAGAGAAAAAGTAGCCTGTGTTTTTAATGTTCAAAAGATACATTTGACTATAAAAATCTTGAGATAGAAAGAGATTTTATGTTTGAAGTTGGTCCCTTTTAAAGTTCGTTGGAATCTTAAAACTGAGAAAGACAGAGGTTTGAAACATGGCGGACGACGTGGACCAGCAACAAACTACCAACACTGTAGAAGAGCCCCTGGATCTCATCAGGCTCAGGCTGGATGAGCGAATTTATGTAAAAATGAGAAATGACAGAGAGCTTCGAGGCAGATTACTTGCTTATGATCAGCATTTAAATATGATATTGGGAGATGTGGAAGAAACTGTGACTACTATAGAAATTGATGAGGAAACATATGAAGAGATATATAAATCAACAAAACAGAATATTCCGATGCTTTTTGTCTGGGGAGATGGTGTTGTACTAGTTGCCCCTCCATTAAGAGTTGGCTGAAACAAAGAATTTACTGTGTTTGGAATGTAGGAGTTTTTGTATGATTGCTTCTTTAAATGTAGAAGACATTGAAAAGAGGAAACTGCATAAATTTTGATATTAAGAAATGACCAAGGATTCTTCTACTCCTGAAATGAGTTGATTTGCAGATAACTCAAAAATTCTTAAGCTAACGGGTATTTTAATTTTTTTCCAACCCTTTCAATAAATGTGATCACCAAGATGCAGAACTCTTTTTTTCAGGAATTAATTTGTTCTTATGTTGTTGTTCTGTTGTTTTCTCAGACGATTTCTGGTTTTTTTCCTGTAAGTTAAACTTGCTGTTTCCTTTTTTGATATAAAAAAAAACTGAGAAAGACAATCATATTTATTTTTTTAACCTATAACCTTGAGTCAGTCAACCAATATCTATATGCCAGCAACAAGAAAGTCCCAGAAATGGTGCTGTGGTGGTAAGGTGCGGAGGCACCGTCGCTCCTCCCTTGGACATCACAATCCACCAGAGCTGTATGTATGGATAAGTAAATTGCAAGGCAGAATGTGATCAATACTACAGTAAAGGCACAAATGGAGTGCCCTGGAGGTTCCCACGAAGGAGAACTTCTCCTGGTTTCAGCATCTGAACAGAAGAAGCATCTGAGCCTTGTCTTGAAGAGTAAGTAGGCAGAGATGGTTTGTGTGGAGGAAGCTGTATGTAGGGAACCAACTAGCAATCACAGAGGATGTGAATGCAGACCCATCTGGGGAGAGAAGAATATGCCAAAGTCAGCCTCTGTGAGAGCTGGGGCTGGGTAACCAAAGACTTCCTTGAACACCACAGTACAGAGTTTGCTTTT
>CM053608.1:51823229-51836470 GCA_028646535.1 Procyon lotor
CAGACTCCTTGCTGTTCCTGAGATCTCAGTTTAACGGGCTCATCCTCAGAGACTGCCTCGCCCATGTAGACATGACTGTTCTTGAGCTGTACCTTCATTTACCACACCCACAGCTGCTCTTATGAAACTTGTTCCACTTCATATTAGATATACGTGGAGTCATCTACTTATCTAACTTACCACCAAAAGCTTTAGAGCAAGAACGTTAATTTTAACTTAAAATATTTAGTAAATACCACCAATATATGCTCACAATGTATTGGTAGAACTGACACATGATAGAACAAATACGTATTAAATAGATGCAAAAACTCTGACCAAGGATATTTTTGCAGCTCCGATGAAGACGTAGCTTATCAGAAGCTTCGTACAACATGGAAAATCACATGCATAGTAACAAGATCAATTAGAGGGGCGCCTGGGTGGCTCAGTGGGTTGAGGGCTCTGCCTTCGGCTCAGGTCATGACCTCAGGGTTCTGGGATCGAGCCCCGCATAGAGCTCTCTGCTCAGCAGGAAGCCTGCTTTCCCCTCTCTGCCTGCCTCTCTGCCTACTTGTGATCTCTCTCTCTCTGTCAAATGAATAAATAAAAATATTAAAAAAAAAAAAACAAGATCAACCAGAGAGGGAACACGAAAAAAACCTTTTTTTTTTTTACATCTGCTCTCATTTGACGTAATTGCATATAGTGTTAATTTATCAGGTAAATTAAATTATTCTAGTGAGAGAATGATCTCTCACTCTTCTTTCTTCCCTTCCTTTCAGAGAGAGTAGGGAAACAATGACAGTACGTGATGTCAGAGGTTGGGACAATCAGAGTTCCTTAACCAACCGTGGGCAGGAGGCTGGCGGGGAGCTGCAGAGCTATGGAAAGGGGCTGCAGCCCACACGCAGACTCAGGCTCGCCCGATGGCCAGATCCATTCACAAACATGCACTGATAAGCTGCAAATACAAACAGATGTTGTTGCAGTTAATAAATTAAAACACATATAAAATATCCTCTCAATCAAGAGATATTTTAAAAGACTGGCTCAGACACTACGTCATACCACTCAAGGGGGAATTTTGACTGTGTGACTCTGGACAGTTATGTAAAGTTCAGCTTTATGAGGTGCTGCCAAATTGTTCTCCAAAGTGATTGCACCTGCTTATCTCCCACCGGAAGTGAAATCTCATCCTCCGTGCTCCACATGTACTCTTTTAAATTTCTGCTAAATCTGTGGGTGCAAAATAGTATCCTATTTTGGCTTTAATTCTAGTAAAATAATATATTTTACTACATTTTAATATGTATTTTATTATATTTTATATATTTATTACACATCTAAATAGTCTCAATTGTCAAATGCTTGTTCATGACTTGTGCTCGTTTTTTATGTTATCTGTTGATTACTGATATGTGTGAGTTAGTTTTTTAAAATATATTTTCAGGATATATCCTTCTCTCTTCTGCTTGGCTGTATGTATCACAAACATTTGACCAGTTTCTTACTTCCTTTTTTCTTTTTTCCCCACTCTACTTGTGGTGTCTCTTGATGAAAAGAAGCAGTTAGTTTTTTCTTGGCCAAACTCATCAATCTTTTTCTTTATGGTTTGCAAATTTTGAGGTTTAAGAAATCTTTCCTTTATATATTCTCCCTTTCTTTCCACCTAAAAGTTTTTAAAAGCTGCCTTCTACATTTAACTTTGAATGGTGGTTGTTTTTTTTTTTAAAGATTTTACTTATTTATTTGACACAGAGAGAGGTGACAAGCAGGAAGAGAGGCAGGCAGAGAGAGGGGGAAGCAGGCCCCCTGCCGAGCAGAGAGCACGATGTGGGGCTCGATCCCAGGACCCTGAGATCATGACCTGAGCTGAAGGCAGAGGCTTTAACCTACTGAGCCACCCAGGTGCCCCTAACTTTGAATGGTCTAAAAGCATAAGTTTTGTACATTTACCATCACCAACTGTGTCTTTAAGTTTTTGGAGCAGGGGCACAAGAGTTCCCAAATGTCGTTATAAGGTATCTACTCGAATATGACAACTGTACAAATCAGAATTACTAACTTTTCATCCTGAAATACACTTGTAAAATCAGTCCCAAAATGCAACTGTGTAACTTTTTGGAAAGCACTCACTCAGTATTTCAAGTATTTTTAAAGTTGAATGCAAAATTTGGATTTTAAACTACGTTCTCAAAATGGTGAGTGTTTTCAGTCCCTAGATAACTAACCTCATCTTCTTTCTTAACTGGAAGAAAAAAAAGCTTTGTTGTGACATGGGATAAAGGGGCTGACTAGAAGCAACACCATGAAAAACATCATTTGGAAATGTCAGAGGTCAGTGAAAGTCACAACCAATGTTGTTGGTGATCAGTGGTTTCTGCTCCAACTACTTAAAAGAGTTTACTTTTCAGCTGTTATTAGTGACTTCGAATATTTTAGCAAATCCAATTTCGGGAGTGTCTCGTTGTATATATTACAAATCTTTCCATATATTAAGTAAGAAGAAATTTGTTCATAAAAATTAGCTGGAATTTTACGTGTTTCTTCTCTTTGAAATACCTCATTATTAAGAAATTCTCAATCCTTTCCCACTAAAAGGCATTAGAGAAATTTGGGGGGATGTCTAGTCTCAATAGAAAGTTATATAAAGTAGCTTTATTTTTTTCAATATGATTTTTCTGTAAGGAACAGTTAAATACCTGATTTTTTTCCCCTTGTCATTTCCTTGGAGAGTAAAAGAAGATACAAATCACATTGACAAATATTAGTATCACTTGGATTAAATTGAAGTCAAATTATTGTAATCATGCACTGGCCTTGGTCTCTTGTTTCATATCGGTGTAAAATTAAGTGATACAATTTCATTTCATCAAAAACCTGCCCCTATGAAGATCCAGGATACTGTTATGTGGAATTAATGATTCGATTTCCAGAAGTGGATTTAAGCTGTGCTGAGTAGTAAAGCAATTTGAGAGAGTGCCTTTGTTATTTTCTTGGGCATTTAGAAATATGGGTTGGAGATAGGAATACAGTCTGGTTGAATCAATATGGGATAGTAAATATTTAAGTGTGTCAGAATAAAAAGAGGTAATGTAGTTAAGTTTAATCCTGGGTAATAAGCATCCAGGCCAGTGGCCTGCTTTTGAACTGAGAACACACCTGCTTCCCTTTGCATCCTCTGCCAGAATGTGTGTAACACTTCGAGCTGGGATTTCAAGTACAGTCAATACAGATTACTGCACAATCTCATTTACATGACACCCTGGGTGTTCTGAGAAGAACCTGGGAAACCTATGCAATGGTTTATAGACCAACAGGACTTCCATATTAGGCTTTGCCTTGGCTCTGGGCACGATGTGGGCCCCTATTGCATAATCCCTCTTGATGGAGAGGTACCTCTTGCAATGAAAGTCAAATGCATTATTTTGGCTAGTCAGTCTTCCCAGCTGCCACATGTCTAATTTTATGTCAAGTAGGCAGCTGCTTACAGCTGCCTGGAGACGGTTTTATCCATTATAGTCTTTTGGTGAGGGCTTGTGCTTCTCAAAATTTAGACCATGGGTGGTAGGTGTCTCCACAATGACAATGATGAGAGAACCCAAGCAGCTTTGGGGGCTTTGAGAGGACTTCCCTGACTACAGAGGGATTCTAAAGCATCGGGTTCCAATCCTGACCCCAGATACTGTGCTTTGTGGACTAATTACTCATCCTCTTCTGAACCCTTTATTTCCCTTCTGCACCAGTCTTGGTCATCCTGCTTCTACCTCAAAAAAGAATAGAGATGTTGGTACAGGGGAAAAACACAAGATGGTCATTTAGGGTGATGTCTCTGCAGAATGCTCAGTATTTTAGCATTATTAAAAGAGTTCAAAGTCTTAAAAGATCTCATTATGGCTTTGGGCTGCAAAGTTGTGCCTAGCCCTAGCAACAGACTGGGACCACGAGTTGGAAGACGTCGTGTGGATGGCAGACCACAGGGGAGAAGGAGCGAGCAGAGCAGCTCTGAATGCTTACGTTTGGGCTGATTAGTAAAAGAGAAAAGCATTTGTCTCATCAGAGTCTTGATGTGTGTGCGTGTGTGTGTTGCATCTGTTAGAGAATCATGTCAAACCTGCATGCTAATACATTTTTATGCTTTCTTTTCCATCCAAGGAGGATTCTATATGTATTCATTTTTAGGAGTGTTTTGTCATAAAAATGTGCAGAGATATTGATTGGCCATAAAAATTTAGAGTAGAGCACAGAATTGGTCTACTAACTAATAGAGAAAGTTCCTTCACAACCGTTAATGTACATGCAGTCTTCTGCGGGGTACTGCTTGGGTGACATTCCATTCCATAGATGAAGTAAAGTTGGATACAGAAAAGGCACATCCTTCTTTCATTCACAACTCCACTTTTAAGCTTTATTGAATTTCTTCCTTCTTTTGAATTTACCTGTCTCTTTGTAACCCCTTTTATTGGTCTTAGTTTTGCCCTCTGTAGGTACTTGGAGAATCTACACCTCTTTTCATAGAACACACAAAGAAAAGCTGTATTCTCTCAATAATAAGGGACTGAAGACCAACCACAAGCCAGGCTCCATTCTCTGCTTACACGAATGGCCACATCCAATCACTGCAATTAGATAATTATTAGATAATTCCTCTTATGCCCTCATTAGTTGAAATTTAGAATAATTAGGTGACTTGTCCATGGCCACACCCCTGGTAAGAGGCTAAATCAGGGTTTGAACTCGGGCTCATGCCACAGCCCATGCTGTTACCATTGCTCTCACCTTACTTTTTTTTCTTTTTTCTTTTCTTCTTAGGTAGCAATACCTCCTGTCAGTGGTTACTGAGGTGATCAACTGGTCTTCAAGCGATTAGCAAGGTCTTCATCACTTTTTCCCATCCTTTCTCTGTCATCCACGGTCAGTATTATTTGTCTGGCTTGAGATCCTCCTCCAGCAGGTTGTGGATGAACAGCATTGAAGGGAGAGAGCCAAGCACGTGCCTCCTGCTGTGTATAAAATCAAGCCATTAGTCAGCTGTCTTTGGGCTCTGTTCACTGCCTCCCTCACTGAGTGAGACTGTCAAATGTTTTGCTGATTCAGAAATGGTTTTCTTCTTCCTTTGTCATCAGGAAAACTATATTGCGTTTTAGAACTAGTTCTAGATATTACTTTCCTCTAAACTTTACACATGGTTAGCATGCCCATTTTAAGAGGAAGCCCTTGGGTCTATTCACAGTTTTAAGGAGGAAAATGCCTTGGAAATTGTGATGATGTGTTAAACCTAGAAATGACAACAGACAGCAAACTAGAAAATGAACAACTATTCTAAGCAGCTTTAGTATTTGGAGTAACAGCCATGCATTTGAATACTTTTGTGTCTTCTTCCATTCCATTTACTATAAACTCATAGGCAATGTACTATAGTCACATATTTAGAATCTTTCATCAGAATACATTGGAGGTGGAACTGGAAAAGCATATCTGACTTGACTCACTAGCTGACTACTCCTATATTATGGCTGATGCTCATTCTTGGATTCAGTTTCCGTTTCTGCTCTCTATCATTGTAACTACATTTTAATTTTGATTCAGAAAGAACAAAGAGCATTAGTCAATCCTGGTAAATGTTCAAATGTCCTGTGGGCCAAACTGGTTTGAATCAGCCAGGGGAACTAAAATATTCACTATTTTATGATGTTTTTATTGGACTTTGTATTTTGTACAAACTCTAGAATTCAAAAATGAAATGATTTGGTTCTTGGTCTTACTGGTTAGATACCAAGTGTACCCTAGGCAGAGAAACACGTGTTGAATATCATGGCATTTACTGTATTAGTTGGAATGCCCTTTTCCATCATGTGATCTATGACAGAAGCGAAGGAGAAAGAGCAAGAGAGGTGTAGTGGGGAGAGAGGGGTTGCTGGATGAGCCACTCAGACTAGGCTTCCTCCAGCTTATATTGAATCCCGCTCATGTTTAGAACCAAGAGTTTCGAATTTCTGGAAGGGAAATAAATGGCATCAAATACTGGTCCAGACACTCCCAGTCTTCTTGTCAGCACCTGATGTTTGGGCCATTCATGGATTAGAAAAGCTTTTCTTCACTGTGATGCTGATAGGCAGGCAAAATTATTTTAAGGAAATGTCTCTGGGGGCGTTAGCATTAAAAGATACCTTGTACAAAAACATCCAAAAGTTGGTGGTGGTTTAAACACGGTTAAACAGTTTTCTTTCCTCCTGGATATCTCAAAGTCTTTTTTTATGCTATTGTGCATTGAGAATCTGAGGGGTAAGCGTGGGAAGAAGAAATAGCTCTCAGCAGTTCTGCAAACTTATTTGACCGCAGAATTCTTTTCTTTTCCCCAAGAGAATGCCATCCAGATATTCGTATTATATGGGATCCATTTTCTAAAATGCTCTTTTGAAGACTTGTTGGATAGTTGCAAGATTAACATCAAATAATAGCAAAGCTATTTTCAAGCTGGCAGTTCAAAATAAAATTAGAACCCGCTCCCATTAATAATTCTGTAGCTGTTAATCCTTGCTGAATATTTTATAAATAATGCTAGGAACTCTAAATATCAACTAAAGTTAGAATAAAGTTCCTGATGGCTTATAATTTCACTATCATACGTTCCACTAATAACATTTTGTAGTCCTTTTGCCTACAAGAAAATCCAAGTTTGGTGACAAGCCATAAACCTTCCCTCCCTCCCTGGTCCTCCATGTATTTCCTGTCCTCTGAAAACCTTAGTTTTCATTGAGTTTTTAAAAGTAATGTGTCAGGTTCTAATGCTCCTGCTTGTTTAAGGAAAAATGCTCTCACTAATAAATTATAATGAATTGTCAGTCTCAACAGGCCTGTGACCTTCAGTCGGTGGGGGGTTCGAGGCTTCACTCCACTTCCCCGTCTTCTTGTTGGAGCCACTTTTCTTGTTCCAGTCTGTCCCTCTTAATTTATGGGTGGGCTGCCCACAGGACAACTCACCTGCAAAAATAGTTCATGCTGTGGTGTTTATTATACTAAGTAGGGCTCATGCTGACTGAGAGTTTGTACAAGAGGATGGAGTTGCTGTCAAGATCTTCCATCATCCGAGCTGAGCCGGTATTCAAAATCACTCATATTTCAGCATATTCCATTTAGCAGGGAGGGAGTGGGACAGATCGGAGTGAGATAGACATGACAGGGTGAAGCCTGCTTTTGTGTGTTGTTCCAGAACCTTTGTAAATCTGACTTTAGTAAAATGTATCAGCAGGACTGCAGAACAGAAATAGTAAAATGGCGCTCTGCTAGCTCAAGGCAATGAAAAATCTCTGTGGTCTATGTGAAGGAATGCTAAGTTACGTAGCTTTAAGCTGATGTTTTCAGTGAGCTGAGTGAAATACTAACTGGCTATATTTTCTCCACTCCCCAGTTTTAAGCATTCCTGGCTTATTAAATTAATATGGACTGCTTATAGAGCGTTTGAAAAGAATAAACTCCACCCAAAAGAGAAAAAAAAATGTTCTCTCTTAGGGACAGTTACTCTTAACACTAGTTTTTTTCCCCCAGTGGGTCTTCTATGCATATTTGCCATAATTGTGACAATAGAATATATGCAACTTTTGTGGGTTTTTTCACCTAAGAGTATAGCATAAGCATTTCTCATATTACTAAACACCCTTTCAAATGTACATCATTTCTAATGCTGAGCAGTGTTTTACAGCATGCGTGCATTGTTAAGTCATTCTCCTACAGTGGAAGAGCCTTAATATTATGCTCAGTCACATGGGCTTTTAGTTTTTACTTCACTTTTACTTTTCTTATCTTTCTTTTTTCCGGCCTCCCTCCTTTTTTTCCTTTCTCCCTCTCTTCCTTTTTTCCCCTCCTTCCTCCTTCCTTTCTTCCTTTTCTCTTTCTTTCTTTCTTTCTTTCTTTCTTTCTTTCTTTCTTTCTTTCTTTCTTTCTTTCTTTCTTCCTTCCTTCCTTCCTTCCTTCCTTCCTTCCTTCCTTCCTTCCTTCCTTCCTTCCTTCCCTCCTTCCCTCTCTCTCTTTCTTTCTTTCTTTTTCGCAAATACTCAAAAATCAAGTTTCTTCCTGAAACTCAGGGACTTTGCATTGCCATCTCCTATCCCTACAGGACTCTTCTGCCAGATTTGCAGAGACAGGCCCCAGGAAAACGCTGGGGGAACTACAGATGGAATCATTCATTCACTGTGGGTCTTGGTCCTCCTGGAATAAGAGCTGTCTGTGTTGTTCAACATTAAATCTCTAGCTCCTCTCATGGGTCTGGAACATTGTAAGTAATCAGTAAATTTTTATTGAATGAATTAATAATATCAAACCTTTAAGTTATTCCTCTTTACCTTTTTTGGGCTTTTATTAATTGGTGACAAGCCATAAACCTTCCCTCCCTCCCTGGTCCTCCATGTATTTCCTGTCCTCTGAAAACCTTAGTTTTTATTGAGTTTTTAAAAGTAATGTGTCAGGTGGTGGGTATTGAGGAGGGCATGTATTGCATGGAGCACTGGGTGTGGTGCGTGAACAATAAATCTTGTAACACTGAAAAAATAAAATAAACATATTTGGGAGAAAAAATAATAATATTATGAAAAAAATTGTGCTTAAATTTTTATCAGCATTTTGAATTATCTCCTTGGAATTTATTATTGGAATGAAAACTTACAGACCAAAGAGCCTGAGCATCTTAACATTCTTAACGCATGCCAATTGGCTTTTGTGAAAGGTTGGACTGTTTGTACCACCCATGAAGCAGTGTGCTCTTCTAACCTTGACCTCAATTACAATTCTCACTGCAACCAGGATTGGCTCATTTTTAAACCAAATGCCACAAAAATAGGGATTATGCAGTTTTAATTTAAGGTCTTTCATTACTATAAGTTGACTTCTTTCATTATCTGTGTTTCCCCCCTTGTGATTTGTCTAAGTTCTTTACCCACTTGTCCCTTGGGCATCTTTATATTTTCTTATTAGTTTACATGGGATTTTTGTAAGCCAAAAATGTTAGTCTTTTGTCTGTGTATTTATTCAAATTTTTAGTTTAACATTTTAAGAGTTATTTATAAATCAAATTTATCCATCTTTCTGTTTTTCTGTAATATGTTCCATAGTATTTAGTCCTAGAAAATCCTACCCTATTTCAAGATCAGATACTCACCTGTCTTATAACTTTTCTATGGCTTGACTATTTTTAAAAACTTTTAATTTATTAATTTGTCTGACTTTCTGTTTATATGTGAGGTGAAGATCTAAATAGAGCTTTTTTCCTAATGGCATATCACTGTCCCTGTTTTTCCAACTGAGTCCTGGTGCCTCTTTGTCTTAAAACATTTTGATGTAATATATACCAATTTAACTATTATAATTGAAAATAAAATAATTTAAATGTCTTCATAACTTTTAGAAAATATATGATTTAGTCCTCTTAAAACATGAACAAATTTACTTTGGTGTTTTATTGACTGCTAATTAGCATGCTTAGCATGTCTTGAAATATCAGTAAAGGTCTGCAAATTCTTTTTAAATTAAACAAATTTTCAAAAGTAAGAACACTTTTGCATAAGGAAAGATGTTCAAGTTAAAAAGCAAGACAAGACTGAAAGAACTCTTTACCTTTTTGGGGCTTTTATCTTTACCTTTTTAAACGGTATAATTAAATGTATAATACAAAGTAATGTATAATACAAAGATTTAATACCCAGAATACAGGAAGGAATTTTATGAATCAGTGAAAAAGATAATCAAACAGAAAAATGGGCCAAAGTTAAGGATAGGTGGTTCATAGAAGAACAAATAAAAATGACTAATGAATGGGAGTGCTTGGGTGATGTATTTGGATAGACATCAAATTCTCGGTTTTAGCTCAGGACATGATCTCGAGATCACAGGATCAAGACCCCTGTGGGACTCTGCGCTCAGTGGGGAGTCTGCTTGAGATTCTCTCCCTCTGCCCCTCCTCCCTGTGCTCTCTTTCTCTTTCTCAAATAAATAAATAAATAATTTAAAAATGACTAATGAATAAATGCAATATGCTCAGACATGAGCAATTAAGGAATTACAATTGAAAAGTGAAAAAATATTTTACTTTCATCAATTAGGCAAAAATTTTAGAAGACTGATAATATTCACTGCTTCCATGAACTTTGTTGGCTGTGTAAACTGGGACAGTCATTTTTGGAAATCATGTTCATAATCCATCAGTGTGAATTAGAGATGAATCTATATTTCTTCAACCTAACAATTGTATTTCCAGATTTTCAGATTGTAGAGCTACTTAGTTATGTTTTCAAAAAGGCATATTAAATATCTTTTAAAGGATATTTAAAGGTTTGTTTATAAAACTTAACTCTTTGGTTACAACCTAAATTTCCATTAATGAGGTAGTGGCTAAATAAATATGATATAACCATATTATTAAATACTAGTCAGCAGTTAAAAAGGATGAGATAATAACAGCCTGCAGAGAACGTCAAGACATGTTTTTTTATTAAAGACAGTTCTGGAATAATCCATATGGTATGAACTTATTCCCATCTACACTCTAGTCATTAAACAATGCTCTATGTTTCTAGATTCTATCATCTATCTCTCTATCTACCTAATCTCTCTTTCTCAACAATCAATGAGAAGCATGTAAGCATATAAAAAAAAGTCTGAAATGACAAATGCTATAATAATAAAAGGAGTTATTTGAGGAGAGGAGAATGGGGGTTAGTGAAGGCAAAGGCATATTTTTGTATTTTCCTTTAGTTTTAAATGCAGATTTTAGATAAGGATGGCATTTATGTATTTGTGCATGTATATGTATGTATGTATATTATTGGGTTGATTTCTAATTTTGGCTTTTACAAACCAGTGCTACAGCTAAAAAATCTTGAAAATACATTGGTCCATCATTCATTTCTACAAGTAATTTACTAATGTATTTTCATTAAAAAGAATTCACATTGGGGCACCTGGGTGGTTCAATGGAGTAAGCCTCTGCCTTCGGCTCAGGTCATGATCTCAGGGTACTGGGATTGAGCCCCACATAGGGCTCTCTGCTCAGTGGGGAGCCCACTTCCTTCTCTCTCGTTCTGCTTCTCTGCCTACTTGTGATCTCTCTCTGTCAAATAAATAAATAAAAATCTTAAAAAAAAAAAAAGAAATCACATTATATCAAAGTATAGGGAGGAAAAATCAATTCTGGATTTAGGAGGTGTCAGGAACACATACTTTCATCTCCTCTGCCAAAAGTAAGTCTATAGCAATGAAATAAATATAAAAGACTAGTCTATTCTCTGAAGCCAACTAAGTAACCAACAATTTAATTCACTTCTGTCACTGATTAACTGAATTTACCACGGACTTCACATGTTAAGGTCTCAGTTCCATATAACTGTCCCCACTTCAGATGCCAGCTGCTAATGTTGTGTCCCATTATCCATCTGACTACAAATTTGAGGGGTTTCCCACAGCCTTTTCCTGTCTTATCATTCCCTAGAACAGCTCATAGGACTCAGAAAAACATTTTGCTTACATTTATTGGTCTATTATAAAGGATCTATTATAAAGGATGCAATTCAGGAACAACCAGTGGAAGAGATTTAAATGCAATAAAATAAACTCACTGAATTACTAATTCCTAACTCAACTTTTAAAAATAACCTCACTTCAAATACTTTGAAACCCTTTTGTCTCTACTTTTAAGTTAATTATTTCTTACTATATGCATATAGGTGGGTAAAAATCGGCCATTTGTTGTTTCATTTTGTTTTCATACAGATTTTAAACAATACATGCAAGTAGTGAGATTTTCCATGTCTTCCAGTTTTGGAGCTTCTCAATGAAGCAGAATGTTTGAGGGAGAAATTTTTAAGATGTATTTTAAAGTATTGGAAAAATTTAAATACAATTGCATGGAGCAATGTTTTCAGCATAGAAATAAAGTAGACCGAAGGTCGAGGCAAGATGGCGGAGGTGTAGGAGGCACAGAGAGCACTGGGTCCCAGAAGTCCAGCTAAAGAGGCAGAAAACCACTCTAAAAGCCAGCAAACACAACAGGAGAGAGAAGAGAATAAGAACAGCAATTCTAGGAGCAGAAAATCAACCACTTTCAGAAAGGTAGGACGTGTGGAAAAAGTGAATTTAAAGTGATGGGAAGAGAGACCCCGGGAGGAGGGGCTGGCTCCCAGCAGCTACAGAGCCGCGGAGCACAAAATCCGGAACTTCTAGTCCGCTCCGCTGAGGGACATCGCTCCGGAGGCTAACCGGGGGTTCAGCCCTCGCGGAAACAGTGTGGTTTCAGGACCCGCGGGGTCACTGAGGGACCAGGGGAGCCCAAGTGCAGCAGAGCTCCCAGGTTTTGGGGCGGAGGAGCCAGCAGCAGAGAAGGAGCCACGCAATGCCGCATAGGCCTACCTTGGACTATAGGAACTGAGACATATAGTTCATATAGGACTGCTGTACTTCAAGTGGGGACCCCACGCAAGGCAGCTCTGGAGATACCCCCTCCTTCCTCCTCTGGGAGGAGTGGTGTGGGAGTGCTCAGCAGGAATCTGCTGGTTTGGGGACTCCAAATGGGGCCGTGCGCTCCACAGATAGAGGCGCTCCACCACGGGCTAGCTGAGCACAGAGCACCGGCCACAGACAAGGGAGACAGGAGTGATAAGGCTTTCCTCTAAGGGCCTGTGGAGGATTGCGGCGCCCCGCACTTGGCTCCTCTGGGCCGGAGACTGGGAGGCCGCCATTTTCATTCCCGGCCTCCAGGGCGGTAGGGAAAGCGCTTGGGGAACAAAGACTCCGAGAGCGAACCTGAGCAAAGTGCTTGGCCCATGCCCTGGCAAGGGCGGTGCAATTCCGCCTCGGGCAAAGACATTTGAGAACCAAGGCTATGGGCCCCTTCCCCAGAAGATCAGCAAGAATATCCAGTCAAGACCTAGTTAATCAATCAGTGAAAACTGCGGAACTCCAGAGAATCTTTCTCTCTCACCCATCTGCTCCTACCTTGACAAAATGACGAGGTGGAAAAACTCACCACAAAAAAAAGAAGAGACAGTACCGATGGCTAGAGACCTAGTCAATGCAGACATTAGTAATATGTCTGAAATAGAGTTCAAAATGACACTTATAAAGATGCTAGCAGGGCTCGAAACAAGCATAGAAGATATTAGAGAATCTCTTTCGGGAGAAATAAAAGCCCTTTCTGGAGAAATAAAAGAAATAAAATCTAACCAAGTTGAAGTTAAAAAAGCTATTAACGAGGTACAATTAAAAATAAATGA